>JARQOD010000002.1:73753354-73790873 GCA_033576555.1 Oophaga sylvatica | reverse complement strand
TGAACCCAATCATAAATGGCCTGAACCTTGACTGGGTCCATTTCAATAGCGGACGGAGACAAAATGAATCCCAAAAATGAAACTTTTTGTATGCCAAAGAGACATTTCGATCCCTTAACATACAAAGCATTTTCTCTCAAAATCCGGAATACCATCCGAACATGTTCCACATGAGAATCCCAGTCATTGGAAAAAATCAAAATATTGTCCAAATAAACGATCAAAAACTTGTCCACAAAGTCCCGGAAAATATCAATCATGAAAGATTGGAAGACGCAAGGGGCATTAGTGAGCCCAAAAGGCATCAATAGGTACTCAAAATGCCCCTCAGGAGTATTAAACACTGTCTTCCATTCATCACCGTGCTTAATGCGAATAAGATTATACGCCCCCCTAAGATCAAGCTTGGTAAACCAACTAGCACTTTTCACTCTGGAGAATAAATCGGAAATCAGGGGTAATGGATACTGATATTTAACAGTGATTATATTAAGGAGACGATAGTAAATACATGGCCTCAATGAGCCATCCTTCTTGGCCACAAAGAAAAAGTCGGCACCTAAAGGTGAAGAGGACGGTCTAATGTGACCCTTCTCCAATGACTCTTTGATATAAGATCGCATAGCATCATGTTCAGGTATAGATAAATTGAAGAGCCGACCCTTGGGAAATTTACAACCGGGCACTAACACAATCGCGCAATCATAACTCTTGTGATGAGGCAAGGGCGCAGACTTACTCTCACTAAAAATGTCAGAAAAATCAGCCAAATAGTCAGAGACATCCTGAGACTGGGGAGAGGTAGAGAAAACCGGAGTGTCACTAAGAACACATTGACAACCCCAACTAACCACAGACACAGACTTCCAATCCAAAACAGGATTATGGGTCTGCAACCAAGGAAAGCCCAGTACAATAATGTCATGTAAATTATGTATCACCAAAAATTTACAATTCTCTTGGTGGTCCGGGGCTACCCCCATTATCACCTGGGTCCAAAACTGGGGTTTATTCTCCCCCAAAGGGGTAGCATCAATACCCCTCAAGGGAATCGGAGTCCGCAGGGGTACCATGAGAAAACCACAACGTTTGGCAAAATCAAAATCCATCACGTTCTGGGCTGCTCCTGAATCAACAAAAGCCTTAGCAGAAAATGAAGATAAGGAGCAGATCAAGGTAACTGTCAATAGGAATTTAGACTGTACATTGCCCAAAACAAATGAGTGAGCAAAACGTTTCTCTCGCTTAGGGCAGAAGAAAATAGTATGAGAGGTGTCCCCACAAAAGAAGCACAACTTATTACGCCTTCTAAATTCTCGACGTTGAGCACTAGAAACAACCCTATCACACTGCATGGGCTCAAAGGTTTGTTCGAAAGGCAACACCGCCTCTCGCATAGTTTTACGTTCACATAAACGCCTGTCAATTTGAATGGCTAATGACATAGAGTGGTTGAGGCCAGAGGGGACAGGAAATCCCACTATAACATCTTTCACGGTCTCTGCCAGACCTTTCCGAAAAAGAGCCGCTAGGGCATCATCGTTCCATTTAGTAAGGACTGTCCACTTCGGAATTTCTGACAATATAACTGCCACTTCCTGACCCTGGTTCAGAGCCAATAAGGTTTTCTCAGCTTGATCAATAACATTAGGTTCATCATACAACAACCCCAGAGCCTGAAAAAATGCATCCACGTTAGCCAAAACAGGATCCCCAGGTGTCAGGGAAAAAGCCCAATCCAGAGGGTCGCCGAGCAACAAGGAAATGACAATTTTAACTTGCTGCACCGAGTTCCCCAAGGAATTAGGTTTCAAGGCAAAAAAAAATTTACAATTATTCTTAAAGTTCAAAAATTTACACCGATCCCCAGAAAATAAATCAGGAATAGGGATCTTAGGTTCTACAGTAGACAACTGAGCGAGATAGGCAGAAATTCTCCGAACTTTAGCAACAAGCTGCTTAACACGATCAGACAAATGCTTTGTCTCCATGAAGAAAAAATTCTCCTATGGCCCCCAGAGAAAAAGAGGAAAAAATATATAAAAAATTCTGACACCTTTCTTTTTTACTATTTTTCCCTTCTTTAGAGTACCCTAGAATCTACAGTGAGGCCGGAGATTCTGTTATGATTCGGTAACCGAGGAGGATAACAGGAAAAATGGATAGGCAACCAGACACACAGAGAGGTTGGTAACTTAGCGGATTGCAGACCCCTAAACTGACAACACAACTAGAATTAGCCGTGGGACGTACCTACGATGCCCTAGACACCTCAACACAGCCAAAGAGGTAACTAAACCTAAAGAGAGAAAGGGGAAAGCTAACTGCCCCGGAGTAGAGCCCAAAAGAAATAGATAGCCCCCAAACATATATTGCCGGTGAGTCAGATGAAGCACAAACACAGACAGAAAATAGAGTAAGCAAATGCTGGGGCCCAAACTCTGGATAGAACAGGACAGGAAAGGATACTGTCTGCAATCAGCAAAAAACCCTAAGAAAAATTCCAACACGTTTGAAATGCAAAAATACTGAGGCCACACGACCTCTCCCCCACTATATCAGAACTCTAGTGTGAACTGGACGCAAAACAACAGATACTGAAATAACGGAACTAAAATACAGGAAAGACTAACTTAAGCAGTGGCAATGAAAACAGAGTCCAGCACGGGCCCCAGCTGGGGACCTGGCTGAACTCACACAGCAAGGCAGAAAACAGAAAAAGCAAAAGGGAAACAAATGCCACAATTTAAACCGACAAACAACTTATCTGAAAGATGCAGGACAAAGCAGGGAGCAAGCAGACTTCCAAAAGGTTCAGGAAGCAGACCAAATCACTGGCAGCAACTAGGGGAAGACTGCTCACTTAAATCTTCCCAGTCAGTAACACCTGATCTCCAATCATCCCCCTCAGGTGATTGATTTCTGTCAGGCCGACCAGCTCCATTACCAGCAGCAACCACCAGAGGGAGCCCAAACTCAGAAGCAAGATTAAAAGTGTTCACAACAGATCGCTTGCACAGTGCTCCTTGGGATGTTTAAAGTTTTAGAAATAATTTTGTATCCAAATCCGACTTTAAACTTCTCCACAACAGTATCACGGACATGGCTATTGTGTTTCTTGGTCTTCATGATGCTCTCTGTGCTTCAAACAGAGCCCTGAGACTATCACAGAGCAGGTGCATTTATATTGAGACTTGATTACACACAGGTGGATTATATTTATCATCATTAGTCATTTAGGACAACATTGGATCATTCAGAGATCCACAATGAACTTCTGGAGTGAGTTTGCTGCACTGAAAGTAAAGGGGCAGAATAACATTGCACGTCCCACTTTTCAGTTTTTGTATTTCCACAAAAATTTTAAATAACCAATAAATTTTGCTCAACTTCACAATTGTGTCCCACTTGTTGATTCTTCAGCAAAAATTTACATTTGGTATCTTTATGTTTGAAGCATGATATGTGGGAAAAGGTTGAAAAGTTCCAGGGGAGCGAATACTTTCGCAAGGCACTGTACTGTGGTGAAATTGAAGACACTTTCTTGGCGTCTGCAAAGAAAATTTTGTAAATGTGTAGACTTCTGGTTGGGTCTCCTTCATGTGTGTTGCCTGTAGCAGTAAGCCTCTGATACCTGCAGTCCTCCACTCTCTTTTGAGTCAACTACCCATGTTACTATCCGTACATTTTTCTGACAATAGTAATCTACGAAACTGGTATGTGTGGCTCCTGCGTGTGGCTGATCATCAATTTCAATTTTTTTTTATCACTTATATAGAGCCAATAATTCAACATTAGCTTTACAGACATTTACAGACATTACTGGCACTGTCACCATTGGGACTCACAATCTAAATTTACTATTTCTATGTCTTTGTAGTCTGGGTAGAAAAACATATACTGGGAGTAAACCCTCGCAAACATGGGTAGAACATAAAAACTCTTTGCAGATGCTGTCCTTGGTGGGGTTGGAACACAGAACTACAGCACTGCAAGGCTGCTAATGTTTATGCGTTGACAACTGAACGTTTCTGTAGTTGGAAGGATATCACTGCGATGCAAAATGTGTGCTGGGGGGAAAACAGCTGGCAAAATTTACTTTTGTATTGTGGATAGAACACACTGGCAACCCAGTAGTCAGCACTATTTCGAATCATAACTATATGGGTAACAATCATGTTGCAGATGGTGCTGCAGGAAGGCGCTCATGGGCCATTCTCTTTCATGATGTCCAACTCTACAGTGTGTTGGTGGCAGGATAACACTCAAGCTTTCTTCCGCCATACCCTCCTGACAACATAGAGGGAATCATTATCGTCTTCATCTCCTAACTGTTGTGCGTCCAAAACCTCTTCCGTCTCATCAATTTCATGGTCCCTCTCCATGTTCCTCCCATGGCAACCGCCTGAGAGACGACAGACCTGAACTTATAGATATTGTTAACCCTAAAGGTATCCTTCTCTGCTTCCTAATCTTCTGCTGGGACCACCACAACCACCTCCTCACCCAGACTATTTAAAGTGTGCTCCAGCATGTAGATGACAGTAATAGTGATGCTGATGATGTCATCGTTACCGCTAACCATCTTAGTATCCATTAAGAAAACATGCAGAAGGGTGCAGAGGTCTTTCATCTTTGTCTACTATGCAAGTGTGAATTGCACCATGTCCATACTGCATTGTACCAGGTTATAAAAAATGTCATACTGCACCAGGTCTGCTGCCAGAGTCACTGCGACATGTGCAGAGTTCAATTTCATGGTGGGGTCACATCGCATATCATCTGGTTAATGGGTAGTCCAAAAGGTCTCTATACCAACTGAAGTGGAATGGTGGAATTGAGCACACAGCGACAGTGGTTTCTACAACAGCACATCCAGGCTGGGATAGTGATGGAGGAATTGCTGTACCATCAGGTTGAGGATGTGAGCCATGCAAGGCACATGTGTAAGGTTGGCCCGACGTAGGGCCACCACCAGGTTTGCACCATTATCACACAAGGCCTTCCCTGGCACCAGGTTGAGTGTAGACAGCCATTGTGCAAGCTCGGCATGGATAGCTGTCCACAACTGTTGTGATCTGTATGACTGTGATCTCCAAGGCATATTAATGTAAACACTGTCTGATTGCGGTGAGCCCTGGGTACGCAATACGGAGGAGGGGAGATTCTCTCTGCAGTGTTGTAACGTGTGTTTCATTAAGGCAGGGGTTGAGGGTGCAGGTGGAGGCCCTAGCGGCGGCGGAGGAGGCAGAAGCACTGGAGGAACTATTACATACAGCGGTTTGTTCCGCAAGCCCTGGGGATTCCAAGACTTGGTGTCTTTAGTTCTCCATTCCCTGGTGTGTATTAGTTTAGTTCTGCAACCCAAGCTGTTTAGTAGTTTAGTTCTCCAACCCCTGATGTCTATTAGTTTTGTTGTGTATTTAGTGTGTATTTCTTTCCTTCTACAATCATAGCTGTTTAGTAGTTTAGTTATCCAACTCCTGTTGTGTATTAGTTTAGTTCTCCATGTTCTGGTGTTAATTTGTTTTGTTCTGCAATCATAGCTGTTTAGTATTTTTAGTTCTCCAGTAGTCTTTAGTCTTTAGTCTTTAGTTGTCTAGTAGTTTAGCTATCCATGTTATGGTGTGTAGTGGTTTATTTCTTCATCCCCAAGTGCCCTGAAAGCCTTTGTGATTGCAAGAGTTGTGTAGCAGCCCATTCCCAGACTGCCCTCACAGCCACCAGAGTCACCCAGTGCCCAGTCATCGAGATGTAACTCCACTGTCCATGCTTGCTTGTCCAGGTGTTAGTATTGAAATTCACCCTGGCAGGCATAGAATTTTTCAGGGAATGGGTGACGTTGTCTGCGACTTGCTGCTGTACCGCAGACACATCTTTCTTAGACAAGTAATGATGACTGGGCAACTGGTACTGGGGGACTGCGACGGCCATCAGCTTTCGGAAACCGTCTGTATCCAGAAGGCGGAAAGGCTGCATTTTCGTGGCAAACAGATTGGAGTGGCCATGCAATAATCACAGAGATCACAGGCCGAGAGTGATGCAGAAAAAAGCACTGTGATCTTTGTAGAGAATAGCTCTCAGCTGGCCTCTGTCGTCCAGACAATGACATGATTCAGCGACAATCATCCAAGGAGGCAGCAGTCTGTTCACAATAATTAGTTCTCTAAAAAGTAATAGTGAGCATACGGCATATTCACCTCTGGATTAGAACACATGGCATATGTGTATATCTCACCATACGATCACTGCTAACTCCACGATAACTCTTCGCTGCCAACAACAATCCTGTTTATAACCAAATAAGTAAATACAGGCCGGTTGAACACCATTCTTCTTTTGAGGTTCACCCCATCAGGTGTTCCATCCCCTGCCCCTCAGAGTAGCAGTCATATACTGTCCCCCAGGCTCACCCACCCACTTCCTTGACCACTTTTATGTGTTGCTGCCACACTTCATGTCCTCACAACTTTCAACCGCTGAGACACACAACGACAGTAACAACCCTGATCTGGTCTTTGTCCTGCTCAGTTCAATCTGCTACCCAGATAACTCACCTCTAACCCTTTGTCCCCATGAAATTAGGAGTATAACCACAACTTAGACATTTTAGGCGTTCCCAAAAAACACATCTGTTTAGGGCGGTCTATCACGTTCCCTAATCAAAGTCCTATATATAGCCTATTCTCCACAATGTCAATGCTGCAGATCTTTTTCCGGATCCATCCCCCATTCCTGATGACGCTGTGCTTGAGTTGGTGAATCTGTTGAAAAACTCATTCATTTCATTAGCCCAGGCAGATCCACTTCCCCATGCTCCGGCTTTGCCTTAAACCCAGTTAGCTGTTTCATGCCCGACCACACCTCCATGGAATTGTTGTGTGACAATTTATTTTCTAATTTAATTCGGAACGCCTCATGGGCATTCTTAATTTTCCCCTTTAAATCCCTTTGTATCAATTTCAGTTTCTTAGTATCCTTCATTTTAAATGCCAGTTTTTTCTTGTTTAGTAAGTGTTTCATTTCATTTGTAATCCAAGGCTTGTTATTTGCATAACATCGAATCTTTTTAGCTGGTACAACAGTGTCAGTACAAAAATTTATATAATCCGTTACTCGCCCAACAATATCATTTACATCATCATGCTCTCCCCTGTCGCATATCACCTCCCAGTCTGTGAGGTCAAAGCAGTCTCGTAGAGCCTCCTCTGCCGCTGGAGTCCACTTCCTAATTAATTTTATTGTCACTGGTTGTTTACTGACAATAGGTTGGTATGATGGAGACAATAGTATGAGGTTGTGGTCTGATTTCCCCAGGGGGGGCAGTGCAGATGATGAATAGGCGTCTTTAACATTCGCATAGAGGAGATCCAATATACTGTTGTCCATTGTGGCACATTTTACATATTGATAGAACTTTGCAAGAGCCTTTGAGATCATGGCTCTGTTAAAGGCCCCAGAGATTACAGTTAACAAGTTTGGGTGCTTTGTCTGAATGCGGTCTAACACCCCTGACAATACTTCCCCAGCAGCCTCTTGGTTTGCGGATGGAGGGATATACAGGACTACTGTAATGCAAATGGAAAATTCTCTAGGTAAATAGTAGGGCCTGAGGCCAACTGCTAAGAGTTCAATGTTTTGACTGCAGTGACTTTCCTTAACAGTAACATGACGCTGATTGCACCATCTGTTATTAATGTATAATTTCACCTCACCACCCTTTTTCTTACCACACTTAGCTTTGTCTCTATCAGCCCGGACCATGTGAAACTCTGGAATCGAAACACTTGAATCAGGAACATCAGGAACATCCCCATGTAACCAGGTTTCAGTGAAGCACATGAGACTGCATTCCTTGAACTCCTTCTGGGTTTTACACAGAGCTAGAAGTTCATCCGTCTTATTTCCCAGCGAGCGTACATTACCCATGGTAATGGATGGGACTTCTGGTTTAAACCTTCTCCTGGACTTCACCTTTTTTCCTGCTCTGGAACCTCTGAAAGGTCTCCACACTTAACGGGGAATAAGTGGTATGTCCACAGCTGTAGTAGCCTTCATCCTGCTCAGCTCCAGAAGTCGATCCCTTGAATACACAACATGTTTAGTGACAGACTTAGGGGCAACCAGCAGATCAGTGTCCCTGACCTTTGCTCCAGTCCGCGCCATATCTGACTGTTTCCAGTGTTTTCCTCTGTACACGGATGGCTGCATTAGTAACCAACAAGGTTGAAGCTGTGTGTATTGTGGAACTGTAGCTGGTAGTGGTTGCATTAGATTCATGTCCATGAGTGTGTCGCATTACTGGTATCCATTTAGGAGTTGCATGTACAGTACCTGTAGGGGAATGTACGTAGTAGTGGCAGATCCAGGTGCTGATCCAGCGCTGCGTGTCCAGAGGCAGTTGGTTGTATGGGTGAATGGTTTCCACCTTCCCACAATGGTCCGTCATACAGGAACAGTGCGATCCACAGAGTATAAACCATCCATCAATCCGCGGTTGCAAATTAGGAGTCCATAAAGGTACCAAAGCCAGTAGAAAGTCCAAAAGAATGTCCAAAAGAACAGACAAAAGAAACAAAAGAGTAGCTGCTGCTGCAATGGGCTGCCAGTAGCATGGCGCCTTGTTATATCCATTGTAGAGTGTAAGCTCTGAAGAGCAGGGTCGATTAAATTATTTGATTATCTTAACCCCTTCCCGACCTGTAACACAGCGTATGTGTCATGAAAGGATCGCCTTCCTGCGGGTCGGGTGACCGGGGTCACTGAAAGGTCACTCGACCTGCAGGCACAAGACCCTTTGTGCTTCACCACAGGGGGGTTGGCTTAACCCCCACATGGCTACGATCGCTCTGATTGGCTGTTAAAAGTGAAACAGCCAATCAGAGCAATCTGTAATATTTCACCAATGAAATTTGGTGAAATATTACAATCCAGCCATGGCCGATGCTGCAATAGCATCGGCCATGGCTGGAGACCGAGATCCGACCCCCCCACACTGAGTCACGGCGGCGATCGGCCGCCGCCACCGATAGATGGCGGCAATCGGTCACCGCCGTCACTAAATGCTCCCCTCCTCCTTGCCTCCGCTGCCCCCACCTTCCGATCCCCCCCTTACCTTCCGAACCCCCCTACTCACCTCTCCCGGTCCTCCGATGTCCCTGGATCCGTCCCGGCGTCAGTCCGGGATGTTTCATGGGTGCCCCCATCTTGCAAAATGGCAGGCGCATGCGCAGTGTGCCCGCCGGCCGGCGCATGCGCAGTGTGCCCTCCAGAGTCCAGAAATTTATTTTGATCACTGTGATAAACTCTCACAGTGATCAAAATAAAAAAAAAGTAAATAAACGCCCCATTTATCACCCCCATAGGTAGGGACAAATAAAATAAAAAATATATATATATATATTTTTTTATCTTTTTATTAGGGTTAGGGTTACGATTATGAGGCTGTGTTCATATTGCGTTATGGCAGTCCGTTAGACGGACTGCGTTACACCGCGGTATAACGTGGGTGGGTGCCTCAAGTATCTGATTCTCATCATGAATAGCTCACTTTCACCTAATGAGGTTAATGTATGTTGATGGGGGTTTGGATTATGCTAGGACCTGGATCAAACTGAGAAACAATTTGGCCATCGGTGCAGTTGATTTCCTCCTCTTGACTCTTGTGAATCTTTGGAGTACACTTCCAATGCCCATGGCATACAATGTGTGAACAGATCTGCAGACTCAGCCATCTGTTGTTCCCAACAGTCAGTTGGGTGGTTGGAGAGTTTTGACGTGGGGGAAAACAAGGGTAATTGGGGTGCCATCACTTAGGACTGTACTGTGTCTGATGTTAAGGTGGAGAAGAGCAGAGGCCACTTGATGCAGTGCTTGACATCTACTGGAGCACATGTTCTTTCTGGCCCTCATCTGGCCCTCATCTACAAAGCGTACCGTTGTACGGCTGCCAAAGAAAGGGAGTGGAGTAGCCCATCCAGTAACAGCTTTAAAAATGCTGCGCAATTGCTCACTGCAGCAAAACAAGCCGATTTTGCATCCCTCATATCATACCTTTCACAACCCTAAACAGCTATTCAGTACTTTCAATTCTCTCCTCCATTCACCAGCAACTCCCTCCCTCTTCTCTCATATCAGCTGAAGACTTTGCTTCAATACCTGTGAACTTGACCCAATAACATCCCACCTCATTCTAACCTTACCTCAGTCTTCATCCCAAGCCTAACCTGTTATGAATGTGCTAGAGATGGTTTCTGAGCAGAGGCTCCCTCTGGTGGTTACAGACAGTACTGAACCTTTCAGCGAGGAATGGCAATCTGGGATCACTGACTGGTCTGATATAAGGGAGGTTCCCTCCCATGATGGTTGCCGGTGATCAATTGTTCTGGTCTCAATTGTGGTTCCTGGTTCATTTGGAAGTTTGCTGAGTCTTGCCTGCATCTTCTGCTTTCAGATAAGATATTTTCTGCTTTTATTTTTGTGCTTGCTTTTTGCATAGTTTCCTGCACTTCTGTGGAGGTCAGCCGGGTGCCCACCTGGGGCTTGTGCTCCTCTCAGTTTATCTGAAGCCACTGTTATTTGTTCATTTGCTTTTTCCTGTTTTTTCAGTGGCTGCGGCTTAGTTTTGTTACACCAGAGATCTGATTTAGGTGGTAGAGATCGTGTGATCTCAGGTGTTTTTGCAATCAAAAGAGTTGGTATTTTTTAGGGTTTTTTGAATTGCAGTGAGAATCCTTTCCTGTACTTTTCTGACTAGACAGATTGGGCCCCAGCGTTTGCTCATTCTATTTTCTGTCTGTGTCCGTGCTTCTTCTTGTCTAACCGCCATTACATGTTTGGGGGCTTCCTATTTTCTTTGGGGATCTGCTCCGGGGCAGATAGCTTAACTCTTTCTGCCTTTAGGTGTAGTTATCTCTCAGGCTGTGACGAGGCGTCTAGGATCAACGTAGGAACGCTCCACGGCTACCTCTAGTTGTGTGGTTAGTTCAGTTTACTGCAATTCAATAGGTTCCAGCCTCTCTGGTGTATTGCCATATTTGCTTTTTCTCCTCAGCTACCAAAACACAACAGTATCACCAGTCCAAACTGAAAATTATATGGTACTCACAGAAGGGAAAAATAGTGTGGAAAAAAAAAAGTTATCAGAGTTGTCAGAGATTTTTTTTCCCGTTTGTTGAATTTTTTCTCTCTTTTTCTCTGGGTGCTGAGGAGGATTTTTTTTTTCCTCTCAATGGAGCTTGCACAGTTGTCTGGCCGTGTGGATCAGCTTGCCACTGAGGTTCGGAGTATTGCTACCTATCTTGCTAGGTAGCCGGTTGTGGAACCTAGGATTCCCATGCCAGATTTGTTTTTGGGGGATCAGGCTAAATTTCTGAATTTCAAAAATAACTGTAAGTTGTTTTTTGCCTTAAAGCCTAAGTCCTCAGGGAACGCAGCACAGCAGGTTCAAATTGTCATCTCTCTTCTGAGCGGCGACCCTCAGAATTGGGCTTTTTCCCTGACACCTGGGGATCCTGTTTTGAATGATGTTGATGTATTTTTTCAGGCTCTGGGGTTGTTGTACGATGAACCTAATGTCACTGATCAGGCTGAGAAGACCTTGTTGGCATTAAGTAAGGGCTGTGAAGCCGCTGAACTGTACTGTCAGAAATTTCGAAAGTGGGCAGTCCTGACCAAATGGAATGCTGATGCTTTGGCAGCCCTTTTTCTGAAGGGGCTGTCAGAGAATGTAAAGGACGTTATGGTGGGATTTCCTGTACCCTCTGGTCTTAATGATTCTATGTCTTTGGCTATTCAAATTGACAGACGTTTGCGTGAGCGCAGAGGTATGCGTGAGATGGTGTTGCCTTGTGGGCCAGCTCCTGAGCCCATGTAGTGTGATGGAGTGACTTCTGGGGCACAGCGTCATGAATTTCGAAAGCGCAATGGGTTATGTTTCTACTGTGGTGACGCCTCTCATGCTATTTCCATCTGCCCTAAGCGGGGAAGACGTTTTGCGTGCTCAGTTGTCTTGGGTAGTGTTCAGACTAAATTTCTGTTGACTGTTACCCTGATTTGCTCCATGTCCACATTTTCGGCTTAGGCTTTTGTTGATTCAGGAGCAGCTATTAACCTGATGGATTTCGACTTTGCCAAACGTTGTGGCTTTCCCATGATACCCCTGCGGAAGTCTATTCCCCTATTGGGCATTGATTCTACCCCTTTGGCGGAGAATAAACCCCAATTTTCTACTCAGATGATAATGAGGGTTGAACCAGATTATCAGGAGAGTTGCAAATTTCTGGTGCTGAATAATCTGCATGACATTATTATACTGGGTTTCCCTTGGTTACAGTCTCATAATCCTGTTTTGGATTGGAAATCTGTGTCTGTGACCAGTTGGGGCTGCCAATGTGTTAATGCCGAAACTCCTGTTTTTTCTGCCTCTCCCCAGTCTCAGGATGTTCCTGACTTTTTGACTGATTTTTCCGATGTATTTAGTGAAAGTAAATCTGCATCCTTGCCCCGTCACAGGAGCTATGATTGCGCTATTGAATTAGTGCCTGGTGGTAAATTTCCTAAAGGTCGCCTTTTTAGCTTGTCTGTACCTGAACACGATGCTATGCGATTTTATATCAAGGAGTCTTTGGAGAAGGGTCATATAATACCATTCTCTTCACCCTTGGGTGCCGGCTTTTTCTTTGTGGCCAAAAAGGATGGTTCATTGAGGCCGTGTATTGATTATCGTCTCTTGAATAAGATCACTGTGAAGTATCAATATCCGTTACCCTTGATTTCTGACCTGTTTGCCAGAGTGAAAAGTGCTAGTTGGTTTACCAAGCTTGACCTCAGGGGGGCGTATAACCTTATTCGCATTAAGCACGGGGATGAATGGAAGACGGCGTTTAATACCCCAGAGGGGCATTTTGAGTACCTAGTGATGCCCTTTGGGCTCACTAATGCTCCTTCCGTCTTCCAATCTTTCATGAATGATATTTTCAGGGATTTTGTGGATAAATTTCTGATTGTTTATTTGGATGATATCTTGATTTTTTCCAATGACTGGGACTCTCATGTGAAACATGTTCGGACTATGTTCCAGATTTTGAGAGAGAATGCACTGTATATGAAGGGATCAAAGTGTCTTTTTGGCGTATAGAAGGTCTCATTTCTGGGATTCATTTTGTCTCCGTCTGTTATTGAAATGGACCCGGTCAAGGTTCAGGCCAACTGTGATTGGGTCCAACCTACTTCATTATAGGCTCTTCAGAGATTTTTGGGTTTTGCCAATTTTTATCGTAAATTTATTGGTAATTTCTCCAGTATTGTTAAACCATTGACTGATTTGACCAAAAAGGGTTCTGATGTGGTGATTTGGCCTCCTGAGGTAATTTCTGCATTTCAGGAACTTAAGCAGAGATTCACTTCTGCTCCTGTTCTACGGCAGCCTGATGTTTCTCTACCGTTTCAGGTGGAGGTTGATGCCTCTGAAATTGGGGCAGGTGCCGTTTTGTCCCAAAGAGATCCAGAGACCTCTAAGAGTAACCCTTGTGCCTTTTTCTCTCGAAAATTTTCTCCAACTGAACGTAATTATGACATGGGTAATCGGGAGTTATTGGCCAAGAAGTGGGCCTTTGAGTGGAGACATTGGCTGGAAGGAGCCAAACATCAGGTGGTGGTCCTCACGGACCATAAGAATCTGGTTTATCTCGAATCAGCCAAGCGACTTAATCCTAGACAGGCCAGGTGGGCCTTGTTTTTCACTCGTTTTAATTTTGTGGTTTCTTTTCTTCCTGGCACTAAGAATGTTAAGGCGGATGCCCTCTCGAGGAGTTTCATTGCGGACTCTCCTGAGTTATCTGATCCTGCTGTTATTTTGAAAGAGGGTTTAGGTCTTTCCGCCATCTCGCCCAATTTGAGACTGGTTCTAGAAGGGTGTCAGGAGGATAAACCTGAGCGCTGCCCTATTGGTAAATTGTTTGTCCCAGACCAGTGGAAGAAGAGTGTGATGTCTGAGATTCATTGTTCCGCGTTGGCTGGTCATCCCGGGATTTTTGGTACCAGAGACTTGGTAAGTCGGTCCTTTTGGTGGCCTACTTTGTCTTGTGACGTCAGGGAATTTGTGCAGTCCTGTGGGACTTGCTCTCGCTCTAGTGGTTTGTTAATGCCATTACCTGTGCCCAAGAGGCCATGGACCCATATCTCTATGGATTTTATTTCCGACCTCCCTGTTTCTCAGAGAATGACCGTTATCTGGGTAATCTGTGATAGGTTTTCCAAGATGATACATCTTGTGCCATTACCTGGTACCTTCCTCCTCCGAATTGGTGCCTTTGTTCCTTCAGCACGTGGTTTGGGTACATGGCATTCCGGAGAACATTGTGTCTGACAGAGGAGTCCAGTTTGTTTCCAGGTTTTGGAGGACATTTTGTTCTAAACTTGGTGTTCAATTATCTTTCTCCTCTGCTTTTCATCCTCAGACCAATGGACAAACCGAGAGAACAAACCAGACCTTGGAGACTTATTTGAGATGTTTTGTGTCTGCTGATCAAGATGACTGGGTCTCTTTTTTGCCTTTGGCTGAGTTTGCTCTTAATAATAGGGCTTGCTCTGCCACCTTGTTGTCTCCATTTTTCTGCAATTTTGGGTTTCACCCTCGATTTTCTTTGGGACAGGAGGAGGCTTCTGTCTGTCCAGGTGTTGACTCTGTTGTGGAGCGAATGCAGCAGATTTGGGACCAGGTAGTGGAGAGGTTGTCTCTCTCTCAGGAGAAGGCCCAACGGTTTGCCAACCGGCATAGTACTGATGGTCCTCGGTTTAAAGTGGGGGACTTGGTTTGGTTGTCCTCAAGAAATATCCCTATGAGGGTTGCATCTCCAAAGTTTAAGCCTAGGTTCATTGGACCTTATAAGATCATGGAGATTCTTAATCCTGTTTCCTTCCGTTTGCTTCTTCCAGGGACATTTAAGATCCATAACGTGTTCCACAAGTCCTTATTGAAGAGGTTTGTCGAGCCAGTGGATCCTATGGCTGCGCCTCCTGACCCTGTTTTGGTTGAGGGCAATCTGGAGTATGTGGTTGAGAAAATATTGGATTCTCGTTTTTCTAGACAGAAACTCAAGTATTTGGTTAAGTGGAGAGGTTATGGTCAGGAGGACAATTCTTGGGTGTTTGCTTCGGACATCCATGCTAGGAGACTGATCCGTGCCTATCACCGAGCTCATCCTGATCGGCCTGGTTGCACAAGTGAGGGTTCGGTGACCCCTCCTCAAGGGGGGGGTACTGTTATGAATGTGCTAGAGATGGTTTCAGAGCAGAGGCTCCCTCTGGTGGTTACAGACAGTACTGAACCTTTCAGCGAGGAATGGCAATCTGGGATCACTGACTGGTCTGATATAAGGGAGGTTCCCTCCCATGATGGTTGCCGGTGATCAATTGTTCTGATCTCAATTGTGGTTCCTGGTTCATTTGGAAGTTTGCTGAGTCTTGCCTGCATCTTCTGCTTTCAGATAAGATATTTTCTGCTTTTATTTTTGTGCTTGCTTTTTGCATAGTTCCCTGCACTTCTGTGGAGGTCAGCCGGGTCCCCTCCTGGGGCTTGCGCTCCTCTCAGTTTATCTGAAGCCACTGTTATTTGTTCATTTGCTTTTTCCTGTTTTTTCAGTGGCTGCGGCTTAGTTTTGTTACACCAGAGATCTGATTTAGGTGGTAGAGATCGTGTGATCTCAGGTGTTTTTGCAATCAGAAGAGTTGGTATTTTTTAGGTTTTTTTTGGATTGCAGTGAGAATCCTTTCCTGTACTTTTCTGTCTAGAAAGATTGGGCCCCAGCGTTTGCTCATTCTATTTTCTGTCTGTGTCCGTGCTTCTTCTTGTCTAACCGCCATTACATGTTTGGGGGCTTCCTATTTTCTTTGGGATCTGCTCCGGGGCAGATAGCTTTCCTCTTTCTGCCTTTAGGTGTAGTTATCTCTCAGGCTGTGACGAGGCGTCTAGGATCAACGTAGGAACGCTCCATGGCTATCTCTAGTTGTGTGGTTAGTTCAGGTTACTGCAATTCAATAGGTTCCAGCCTCTCTGGTGTATTGCCGTATTTGCTTTTTCTCCTCAGCTACCAAAACACAACAGTAACCCACCTCTTTAACCTCACTAACAACTGGTGTCTTCCCTCCTGATTCAAATATACCATGATCACACCCAACCTCGAAAAGCCCACCCTTGACCTATCTTCTGTGTCTAGCTATCGCTCCATATATTTCTCCCCTATGCCTCCAAAGTATTGAAACAACACGTCCATTTTGAATTGTCCTCCTACCTCTCTTCTTGCTCCTTCTGTGACCGCTTACAATCTGGTTTCAGACTTCACCATTCAACTGAAATTGCCCTGACTACAGTAAAGTCACCAACGACCTACCAACCGCCATATGAAAGCGACATGAGTTTGTCCTCCACCTTTTCCTGGACCTGGCATCTGCCTTTGACACAGTGGACAATTCCCTCTTATAACAGACTTTCTGATCTGTTGACATTACACACTTTGCCCTTTGTTGGATCTCCTCATACCTAACAAACAGAACATTAAGTGCCTCCCACTCACACACGACATCCTCATCTCACCCCCTATGCGTCGGTGTCCCTCAAGGTCCAGTTGTAGGCTCGGGCACTATGCTTATGGCGCATGCGTTCTTCCTCTTAAAGGGACCTCCCACTTCAACCTAAGATATTACAAGCCTATAGCTGGGCGACACCTTCTATTTAAGGCTTCTCCAATATGGAGGTGCCTGAGCTATGTTGTTAGTTTGCCTTGCATGCTTGCTAGTTGTCAGGTTCCCCAGATCTGCTAGTCTGCTAGTCTACCCTGTACCCATCTACACGTACCTGTCTGTGCCCATCTGCTCGGACTTGTCTATGCGTTTGTCCATCAGCGCTTCCAGATCGCACCTGCCAGTACCCATCTGTCTAACAACGGGTCCAGCCCACACCTGCCAGTGCTTTTCTGTTCGTCAGCCGATCCCATCTGCACCTGTGGTTCCAGTGTCCCTACAGTGCCTGCCTGCATTCTTCATCCCTCCTTTGGGCTGTAGCAGCCTACCCTCTGTAGAGAGTCAGCTGCCACCTTCTGTAGGTCAGCCCTGGAGTAGCACCTGGTACCACCTCCTTGTCCCTCCTTGGGGTGCAGTGTTTGCCTGCTGCCACTTATCCGACTTGGGATTTGGTAGGCCACCTAGTTACGCCCCTCCAAGCTTTCGAGGAATATGGCACAGTGGTTCCACCACCTTGCCCATTACAGTCTATTTTTGCTGGGTTGGCTGTAGTGGAAGAGGTGTCGGTCCCTGCTATACTAGTTCTATTCTATTGCAATTGATGCCGCTTTGTTGGTGTCTGCCACTAATTTTTGTAAATGTGTAGACTCCTGTTAGGGTCTCTTTCATGCGTGTTGCCTGCACCAGTAGGCCCTCCGAGACATCAGGCCTTCACTTCCTTTGAGTCAACTACCAGTGTTACTATCCTTAGAATTTTCTGTCACTCGTAGTTTACGAAACTGATATTTGTGCCACCTGAGTGTGACTGAGCATGAAAGCAGATTTAGCTATTGCATGTGGTATCAAGGCTCCCAGCACAGCAGGCCTACACCGATCCCTCACCCACCTCGTCTTAATTTGACGTTCAATTCAAAGCTGTAAATCCTAGCCCAGACCCCGATACCTCATGCCTGGCTGATTGCTGCAGTGCCATGCTACAATTAGTACTGTCTGTGAATTGAGGCCACTTTCCTGGTGTAGGCCTCTCATTTGATGTGTTTTGGTAGCTTTTGGGCCCGTTTTAAAGTGTTGTGTATGCATTTGTTTTTGCCTGCCATTGACTGTAATGGCGTTCGGCCATGTTCAGCAAATATTCGACGAATAAATCGGCAATAAATATTGCAAATTTGGTGATCGTAATCCGAACCGAACATTGAAATATTTGCTCATCTCTACTTGTGAATGGATTTGCACCAATTCTAGTCATTAATATCAGATCAAATAGGTTACGACATCTGACACCCTCACTGATCAGCTGTTTGCTGCTCCCATGGCCAGTTGTGTTCTGAATAAATTAAGAAAAAATAATACTTACCTCCTGAACCCACTCTGCTCCTCTGCCCTGAGTGCTGTGCCCCGTTGACATTTTCATAACCCTTTTTTAATGTAAAGTGCTTTGAATATCCAAGATTTTTTGTCACTGATCTTACAGTCAATCTTGAATATAATGTAGGAATTTTTAGAGTACTTAGACAATCTTTCTGAACCAGCAAGTTAATTGCTTTACATGATCTCGTTCTTGACTGCGCAGGGAATTTAGCAAACACTTTATGGCAGTTTTTTGGCCTATTAAAGTTTTAAAGGCAAATATTTGTTGCCATTTTTTTTTTTAAAAAAAGTAGGTTTGGTTTAAAGGGAAAGCTTAGCCATCCTCTGCCCAAGAGAAACAATGTTGCCATAAATTATAGCAGTAATCTGTTCCAGGATGTAGCTTTTGTAGATTGGTTTCTGTTTCTGGTGCATAAAAAAACCCAAAGATATGAGTTTTGCATCTCTAACCTCTTACTTCCCAAACTTTTGATCAAGACTGATGTTTGTTGCCCTTCCTGTTGAGTTCTGTTAGGGTCACACTGCATATACTGTATGGCAAGGCTTTGTGTAATTATTATTACTATTATTATACATTTATATAGCGCCATTTATTCCATGGCGCTTTACATGTGAAAAGGGGAAATATAGACAAGTACAATAAACATGTCGAGACAAGGGACACACAAGTACAGAAGGAGAGAGGACCCTGCCCGCGAGAGCTCACAGTCTATAGGGATGGGTGAGAATACACTAGGAGAGGGTAGAGCTGGTTGTGCGGTGGTTCAGTAGACTGAGGATCATTGCAGGCTGTAGGCTTGTCGAAACAGGTGGGTCTTTAGGTTCTTCTTGAAGATTTCCGTTGTTGGTGAGAGTCTGATGTGCTTCGGCAGAGGGTTCCAGAGTATGGGGGAAGCACGGGAGAAGTCTTGTATGCGGTTGTGGGATGAAGAGATGAGGGGGGAGTAGAGAAGGAGATCTTGAGAGGATCGAAGGTTGCATGTGGGTAGGTACTGGGAGACCATGTCACAGATGTATGGAGGAGACAGGTTGTGGATGGCTTTGTGTGTCATGGTTAGGGTTTTGAACTGGAGCCTCTGGGCAATAGGAAGCCAGTGAAGGTCCTGGCATAGGGGGGAGGATGGGGAATAGTGGGGAGACAGGTGGATTAATCAGGCAGCAGAGTGTAGGATGGACTGGAGTGGTGCCAGAGTTCTAGAGGGGAGGCCAGAGAGTAGGAGGTTGCAGTAGTCGAGGCAGGAGATGATAAGGGCGTGCACTAGTGTTTTTGTCGTTTCATGGTTGAGGAATGCGCGGATTCGGGAAATATTTTTGAGTTTGAGGTGGCAGGAGGTGGCGAGGGCTTGGATATGTGGTTTGAAAGAGAGGGCAGAGTCGAGGATCACCCCAAGGCACCGAGCATGCGGGACTGGGGAAAGCGTGCAGCCATTGACATTGATGTATAGGTCTGGTGGAGGGGTAGAATGAGGTGGGGGAAAGATGATGAATTCTGTTTTGTCCTTGTTCAGTTTGAGAAAGCAAGCGAAAAGAAGGCTGAGATAGCAGACAGACACTGTGGGATTTTGGTCAGTAAGGAGGTGAGGTCAGGTCCAGATAGGTAGATCTGCGTGTCATCGGCATAGAGGTGATACTGCAAACCGTGGGATTCTATGAGCTGTCCCAGGCCGAAGGTGTAGATGGAGAAGAGTAGGGGTCCTAGGACTGAGTCTTGAGGAACACCGACAGACAGGGGGCGAGGTGAGGAGGTGGTGTGTGAGAGGGAGACACTAAATGTTCGGTCTGTTAGGTATGATGAGATCTAGGATAGGGCCAAGTCTGTGATGCCAAGAGATGAGAGAATCTGTAGCAGGAGTGAATGGTCCACGGTGTCGAAGGCAGAAGACAGGTCCAGGAGAAGGAGGACAGAGTAGTGTTGCTTGCTCTTGGCAGTTAGCAGGTCGTTAGTGACTTTAGTTAGTGCAGTTTCAGTTGAGTGATGCGGTCGGAAGCCAGATTGTAAATGGTCAAAGAGGGAACAGGAGGAAAGGTGGGAGGACAGTTCAAGATATACATGCTGTTCCAGTAGTTTTGAGGCGTAAGGAAGAAGAGATATTGGGCCATAGTTAGACACAGAGGATGGGTTGAGGGAGGGCTTTTTGAGGATGGGTGTGATTGAGGCATGTTTGAAGGATGAGGGAAAGACACCATTTGTAAGTGAAAGGTTGAAGAGGTATGTGAGAGTAGGGATAAGACTGTGGCAAAGTTAGGGATGAGGTGGGACGGGAGTGGGTCAAGCGCGCAAGTGGTGAGGTGTGACCTTGACAGGAGGGTGGAGAGTTACAATGTAACCTAGGAATATGTTTAAAGGGAATCAGTCATGTCCTTTTTAGCATGTAAACCGTCCCGTGAGCGTTGTTAGTGATGCAATGTGCATCACTAACTTGTTTTTTTTTTCATTAAAAATGGTGGTCTAATCATGGGCAAAAAAAACGTTATATAGTTAGATAATTTAGTCATGGGGTATACCGTACCTCATTTCATTCAGTCACGGTTGTCACCACCCACGCAATTTGAGTGATATTCCTGGGGTTGCGTTGACATCACTTAAATCTGCTTTGAAAAATCCCACGCTTTTGCAGTGTCGATTGGGGAGCCACTCATGCGCCATGATGGCGCAAGTACGCGAAGCCGCTTGTCAAAGTGCATGTGCGACTCCCCGATCAACACTGTGCAAGTGCAGGATTTTTAAAAGTGGATTTAAGTAAAATCGTCACAATCCCAGAATCATCATTCAAATTGCGTCGGCGGCGACAACCGTGACTGAATGAAATAAAGCACACCCTAATGACTAAATGAGCAGGTACGATCTAACTATATAAAGCGCATTTTGCACATGAATACACTGCTGTTTTTTTTTTTTTTTTTCTTCAAATATTTTTTATTAATTTTCAAACAATTTTATAGAAGGAAGAGAAAAATGGGGAGACAAGAGGTAAAACAAGGGCAGGGTATCTTAATAGTACAAATAGAGAATTCAAACTATTTACAAAGATATTTAAAGATATTTAAAGAATAACCAATTATGCCCATTGGTATATGTGATGTTACAGGATGAGTAAATAAATCTCAAGATCTATTATAAATCTAATACAGCTAAAGAGCCCAGTAGCCAAGTACTCTATAATGCAAGATGTTTTGCATTCCACAAATCCCATTTTATATGGTATTTTTGCAGGAAGTTATTGTTCATAGCAAACATTTTTTCAATGAAACTGTTGAGTTGAATTGTATTAATAATATCTAAGAATTTTGGTGTTTGGGTTTTTTTCCACCACAGTACAATTGAATTTTTAATCACCAGGAAGACATGAATAATTATATGTTTAATTGAAGGATCAACACCCTCAAGTCCTATCGAGAAGAGCGCCATTTGCGGCATAACTATGAGTTTGATATGTGTAAGAGAATTGATATCTAAAATAGCGTCTTTCCAGAGATTCTTTATTTTTGGACATGTCCAGAAGATATGATATAAGTTAGCGGGTGAGCCGCATCATCTCCAACAAAGAGGGGAGGTATCTCCATTTATGTGTGAAAGTCGTATCGGTGTGAGATACCACCTCGTAATCAGTTTATAAAAGGACTCATGGAGGGGAATGGAAATATTTGACGCATACAGTACAGACCAAAAGTTTGGACACACCTTCTCATTCAAAGATTTTTCGGTATTTTCATGACTATGAAAATTGTAGAATCACACTGAAGGCATCAAAACTATGAATTAATCACATGTGGAATTATACATTACACTTTACAAAAAAGTGTGAAACAACTGAAAATATGTCTTATATTCTAGGTTCTTCAAAGTAGCCACCTTTTGCTTTGATTACTGCTTTGCATGCAGAAAAGGTGAACGGCTGGACTCCACATGCCTGGTTCGCACCGTGAAGCATGGAGGAGGAGGTGTGATGGTGTGGGGGTGCTTTGCTGGTGATACTGTTGGGGATTTATTCAAAATTGAAGCGTGAGCGGTCCAGCTCACCCCAAACCATCTCAATTGGGTTCAGGTCTGGTGACTGTGGAGGCCAGGTCATCTGGCGTAGCACCCCAACACTCTCCTTCTTGATCAAATAGCCCTTACACAGTCTGGAGGTGTGTTTGGGGTCATTGTCCTGTTGAAAAATAAATGATGGTCCAACTAAACGCAAACCGGATGGAATTGCATGCTGCTGCAAGATGCTGTAGTAGCCATTCTGGTTCACTATGCCTTCAATTTTGAATAAATCCCCAACATTGTCACCGGCAAAGCACCCCCACACCATCACACCACCTCCTCCATGCTTCACGGTGGGAACTAGGCATGTAGAGTCCATCCGTTCACCTTTTCTGCGTGCAAAGCAGTAATCAAAGCAAAAGGTGGCTACTTTGAAGAACCTAGAATATAAGACATATTTTCAGTTGTTTCACACTTTTTTGTTAAGTATATAATTCCACATGTGTTAATTCATAGTTTTGATGCCTTTAGTGTGATTCTACAATTTTCATACTGTACTGTAGGTGTGCTTGATGGCATTTTCCCACTTTTCAATTGAAAAAGATCTATTTAGATCAGATACCCATCTTTGTAAGTAGATATTTTTAATTTCATTAGTGTCTTTATTGAAGTGGCTATAGATGTATTTAAGGCTCCATCTGTTTTTATGCTTGTACACTGCTGTTTTTAATGAAAAAAATGTGTTAGTGATGCATATTGCACTGGGGACAATTTACGTGCTAAAAAGGACATGACAGGTTCCCTTTAATTAGTGATTCAACTTTTTTTTGAAGCTCTAGAGAATGGATTGATATCAAAATTACCAAATGTATCAATTACATTTAATTTTGGAGCAACAATATTGGTGATTTTTTCTTTTCCAATTTTTAATTTAATTAAAATTTTGGAGTTTTCCTACTCGCCATAAAAGACCGTTCTGTAGAGACCACTTCTCAGCAGTCATCTTATAACACACATGTAGGATTACAGTAAAACCTTCAGATGTGAGAGATTTATTGCACAAAATTCTGTCCTACTCACCTACAGTAGGTACGGAAAGTATTCAGACCACTTTAAATTTCTCACTCTTTGTTTCATTGCAGCCATTTGGTAAATTCAAAAAAGTTCATTTTTTCCTAATTAATGTACACTTTGCACCCCATCTTGACTGAAAAAAAAACGGAAATGTAGAAATATTTGCAAATTTATTAAAAAAGAAAAACTGAAATATCACATGATCATAAGTATTCAGACCCTTTGCTCAGTATTGAGTAGAAGCACCCTTTTGAGCTAGTACAGTCATGAGTCTTCTTGGGAATGATGTGACAAGTTTTTCACACCTGGATTTGGGGATCCTCTGCCATTCTTCCTTGCAGATCCTCTCCAGTTCAGTCAGGTTGGATGGTGAACGTTGGTGGACAGCCATTTTTAGGTCTCTCCATAGATGCTCAATTGGGTGTAGGTCAGGGCTCTGGCTAGGCCAGTCAAGAATGGTCACAGAGTTGTTCTGAAGCCACTCCTTTGTTATTTTATCTGTGTACTTAGAGTCATTGTCTTGTTGGAAGGTGAACCTTTGGCCAAGTCTGAGGTCCAGAGCACTCTGGAGGAGGTTTTCATCCAGGATATCTCTGTATTTGGCCACATTCATGTTTCCTTCTATTGCAACCAGTCATCCTGTTCCCTGTAGCTGAAATACACCCCCATAGCATGATGCTGCCACCACCATGTTTCACTGTTGTGATTGTATTGGGCAGGTGATGAGCAGTGCCTGGTTTTCTCCACACATACCGCTTAGAATTATCACCAAAAAGTTCTATCTTCGTCTCATCAGACCAGAGAATCTTATTTCTCATGGTCTGGAAGACCTTCATGTGTTTTTTAACAAACTCTATGCAGGCTTTCAGATTTCTGGCACTGAGGAGAGGCTTCCGTTGGGCCACTCTGCCATAAAGGCCCGACTGGTGGAGGCTGCAGTGATAGTTGACTTTGTGGAACTTTCTCCCATCTCTCTACTGCATCTGTGGAGCTCAGCCACAGTGATCTTGGGGTTCTTCTTTACCTCTCTCATTAAGGCTCTTCTCCCATGATTGCTCATTTTGGCTGGACGGCCAGGTTTAGGAATACTTCTGGTGGTCCAAAATTTCTTCCATTTAATGATTATGGAGGCCACTGTGCTCTTAGGAACCTTGAGTACTGCAGAAATTCTTTTGTAACCTTGGCCACATGTGTGCCTTGCCACAATTCTGTCTCTGAGCTCCTTGGCCAGTTCCTTTGACCTCATTATTCTCATTTGGTCTGACATGCACTGCGAGCTGTGTGGTCTTACATAGACAGGTGTGTGCCTTTACAAATCAAGTCCTATCAGTTTAATTAAACACAGCTGAACTCCAGTGAAGGAGTAGAACCATCTCAAGGAGGATCACAAGGAAATGGACAGCATGTGACTTAAATATGAGTGTCTGAACAAAGGGTCTGAATTCTTATGACCATGTGATATTTCAGTTTTTCATTTTTAATAAATTTGCAAAAATTTCTACATTTCTGTTTTTTGCAGTCAATATGGGGTGCAGAATGTACATTAATAAGAAAAAATGAACTTTTTTGAATTTACCAAATGGCTGCAATGAAACAAAGAGTGAAAAATTTAAAGGGGTCTGAATACTTTCTGTACCCACTGTATATAGGGCTTGCAGAAACCTTGCACAAAGCGAAGAAATAACACCATTTAGAATGAAGGGAACTGATTTTTAGTTGCAAAAATTTCTGCAACAAATATGGGAATACCACCTCTTGTTAGGCGGATAGCAATTGAACCATTGCAAATATGTGATGCAAATATGTGATGTCACACTTACCTCCTTACCTCTCTCTGTACATGGACCTTAAATAAGCACTACCATCAATGTTTTTATCATATTTATATATATTGCAATAATCATATTATATAGCACTGTTTTCTAGCAATTGCTCATTTTGCTCTTCTACCCAGTTAAGTTTTCTGTTTTCCATAAGAATTAGAATTGTAGTTATAATGATGACTCATGCAGGGAAGATAGACTTCCTTATTCTGCATAGAGCTTAGAACCATTCAGCTAGTCAGTTTTTCATCATGTGATGTCATAGACCTAATGAAAAACAAGGGATTTAACTGGGTAGAAAGGGCATAAAAAACAATTCTAAGTACACAGAGCTATATAATATGATGATTGCATTATATTAAGAGGATATAATTATTAATGGATGTGCTTCTTTAATGCATGGACCTGTTTTGGTGCACTTCTTGTAAAAAAAAAAAATAGTTTCAGGATGAAAAATGCCACTGGACCAAAAACAACTGTTATGAATAGTATGAGAAGCAACCACTATAACTGTGACCTGTATAATTTTCATATTTTAAGTAAAATATGAAATGTAGTGGATGGTTTTAATTTTTCTTCCAGGGAATTTTATTTTTCTCCTGCTGCTTTTATATGCTTCACTGCAAATAACAACTTAAAGTTGCTGGCTCAAACTGCCAAAATATCAACCTACGCTTTCATGTATCTCCTATCTTCCTACTCATATGCGTTCTCCTCTCATCTGCTTGAAACTGTGACTTGGATGGTTATTGCAATGTCGTAAAGCCATTGAGCCTTTGATTATTTCTTTACCTTAGTACCTTATCCAAGATAGGTGTAACATGCATTGTCTGCGCCCTTACATGGTTCCCCTGCTCTCCATGCAGGTACATCCACATACTCACCGCCCTGCTGTCATGCCTCAGGATTTGATTTGGCAGTCTTGTGTTTGTCTGCCAGCGTCTCTATCGGAAAAATATTTAGAGTTGAGAGTCCTCAGTGGTTGATACCTTTTAATGGCTAACTGAAAAGATGGTAACAAATTGCAAGCTTTCGAGACTACCAGGTCTCTTCATCAGGCATAGACTAATACAACATCTGAAGAATCACATATTTATACACAAAATAGCACAGAAAAAATGCAATAGGTAAGACAAGTGACGTGAAGCAGAATAGTCATTATGGCAGAGGGATGAGCATAAATATTGGAACAGTTCATAGATAAGGAGTGTGAAAGTTTTATTACCCTCTGATTGGGGTCTGGTAATGTTTTGTGATGTTTTCACAGGGTATTTGGAGTAAATTCCTTAATTGATGTAATAGGCCATAAATCCATGTGATAGGTTCATTCCAGCATTAAGAGTGTCAAAGGTCACCATCAATTTGTATTCGCAAATTCTTCTTTGTCTCAGAGATGTGAAATTGCCTCTCAGTACAAGTATTTTCATATTTAACATGCTATGATCAGGGGAGCAAAAATGTTTTGCCACAGGTAGATCCATTCTTTTTTCTCTTATTGTGTGGCGATGAGAATTCATCCTTGTTCTCAGTTTTTGCCCAGTCTCCCCCACATACAGACCCCCAGTTGGACATTTAGTACATATAATTAGGTACACCACATTAGATGTGATCAGCTGAAAGTACCTGGTATCTTGTAGTCCCGATGGGAGTTAGGGATCTTTATCTTGTCCGTGGTCATTATAAATGGACAAGTTTTGCATTTCTTCTAGTTGCAAGGAGAGGTTCCTGCAGCTGTTGGGGAGGACAGGGAACTTCTGACAATGATGCTTCTTAGATTTGGGGGCTGCCTAAAACACAGTAGAGGGGGATCTGGAAATATGGATTGTAATCGGGCATCTTTTTGTAGTAAAGGTTGTAGTTTCCGTGCAGCTCCCCTTAGCACCTCCAGATTTGGATTGTAGGTGACCACTAGAGGCACCCGGTTATTTTCTTCTTTAGCTTTGTAATGTAGCAGGTGATTCCTTGATATTCTGGTGGCTCTTGTAATTTGGTTTTCAATTGTTCTTGGATGGTAGCCCTGGTTCAAAAAAGTCTTTCTGAGGCGACCAAGGTGTTCATCTCTATCCATGGGGTTGGAACATATACGGTTGTATCTGATGGCTTGGCTGTAGACAATAGAGTTTTTTATGTGTTTTGGATGGAAACTGTCCCATTTAAGGTATGTTGGACAGTCGATTGGCTTCTGATACAGGGATGTCTCTATTTCATTGTTCTTTAGCTTAATGATGGTGTCCAAAAAGTTAATTTCAGTGCTGGAGTAGTTGAGTGTTAAGTTGATGGTGGGATGAAATTGATTGAACTGTTCATGGAACGTCTTTAGCTGTTGCTCAGACTCCGTCCAGATGATTAAGATATCATCAATGTAGCGGTAGTAGGCCCGAGGCCTGATGGGACATGAGGACAGAAAGTCGCTTTCAAGCTTGGCCATGAAAAGATTTGCATACTGAGGAGCCATTTTACTTCCCATAGCTGTGCCAGTCTCCTGTAAATAGATCTTGTTGTCAAATTCAAAGTAATTGTGGGTGAGGATGAATTTTGTGAGTTTCACCACAGAATCAGCATCATTCGCGGTGTTTTTCATGAAGTCTTTGCAGGCATTTAATCCATCCTGGTGTGGGATATTAGAGTACAAGGATTCCACATCCATGGTCTCTATCGGCTGAGACACTGGAGATCTGATTGTTATCCGGGTGCTGATTACCCTTTGCCTTTTCGTCCACTCCTTTCTTACAGCAAGTGTTTTCCATCTGCTATTTAGCCTAACCTATCGCTCTGCAGGAACTTCTATTTAACGCTAACTGCTCTCTTCCCTGCTGGTGATAGCTGAAAACTACTCAGTTTGGTGGTGAAGGTGAAAACCTTATTTGTGGCTGTTAATTGGTGTTTACTCTAGTAGTTATCTGTGTTTTTTGGTTGTGTGTGTATTTCCTTATCCTCTCCCATTTGGTTGGTTGTTCCTATTGTTCCCTTGTTCTCTACTTTGTTGTTTCTTGAGCGTATTTGTGTGATTACAGTTTCCTTTCATTCCGCTCTCTATCTGGTTTGTGCTATACATTTCACATATGTCTCTTACCTCCCTGGGAGGGGAGGGAATACGTTCAGTTTGCATTCAGGAGCATAGTAAGGTTGGTGACTCAGGCCTGTTTACCTTTGAGAGTACCCCTGGGACAGGGATAGTGAGAGTCCCAGCTCCAGGATAGTTGCAGACAGCCGCTCCCTTGCTTCAGACCGGCTCATCGTGACTCCTGGCCACAGCATCATCCTCGCTCTCCACTACCTCCTCCTGTGCACGCCACACAAGCTAGCAGCATCACGCTTAGTGCATGCGCGCTCCCCTACTCTTGAAGGGGCAGCACGCCTACCTGCAAAGATGCCCCCTGCCAACAGCTGGGAGACATCTTGTATAAAAGGCACCCTCCCCAATAGGGTGAGGGTGCCGAAACCCTCTTTGGTGGTAACTAAACCATTTCTCTAGACCTGTGTGTCTGAATAAGAACCTATCCACAAAGTTCATTCAGAGACTTTCTGTCAGTCTCCGAATCCTGCTTGTCTGTGACTCCGATCGCGTGTCCCCATCCAGCGTACCAGACTTCTGAGATCAGCAGCTGTGGTACCAGGGACTGCCTAAGAATGGTACCTGGTAGCTACCTGCAGCTCAAGCCTGAGTCCACCATCAGGAGCTCCAGTGAACACCAGGTATCCGCTTAACTAAGCCGTTCCTAGGCAAGCCGCCTGACCCGTGGCACAGTGGGTCCACAAACCATGTGCGCCACCAGCAAGCATGCCAGTTTGATCAGACCATGAATCCCACTGATCCCAAGACCCCTCAGGCATCGAAGTTGTACCACAAACTGATCCATCATTGAGATCATCAAATATAATTTTGTCTTATCTAAGCACTATGACCATGACTGCATTTTCCGCTCCAAACCAAGTTGCAGAACCTACTGCTGAGTCTTCCCTGCCTACAGCGTATGCTCCTGGAGCAAATCTTTGTTCATCAGCTTCCCCACTATTCAGCGGAGACCCTAATCAGTGCCACGGATGCCTCAATCAGTGCACCTTGCACTATGAAGTTTTGGTCCATCAGTTTCTGCATGAAAAGGCTAAAGTGGGATTCCTGCAGTTTCACCTTGCAGGAGAGGTCCTAGCATGACTCAACCTCTTGCGTGAAAAACCACGGATCTACCGGCCTTCCAGGTGGCCTTCCAAAATGTCTTCGATGAGCCTGGTCATGTAGCCTCCACTCAATCTTCCCATCTCAACCTGTGTCAAGGAGGTCCGGTGAAGGGCTTCGTTGGGTACAGTCATGTCATAAGAGATTTCTGGTCCCTATACATCCAGCTTATCCGCCAGTGTTGCCATCTTCGCTTCCAGGCGATTGTGCTAATGACCTGTTCCCAGGAACCTCCCTGCCTCAAGAAGGTATCCTCAGTAAGATCAATTTGAAGATTGAACCAGAGAAGGTATCTTCTGTTTCCAGGTAGTCACTGGATGAGTACATAAAGGCAGAGGCATTTTTCGAGTCTCTAATATCTACCGACCTAAAGGCCTGGTGAAGTGATTCATTGGGGACAGTCATGTCACAAGAGGTGTCTGGCCCCTTTACATTCAGCTCGGCCAACACTGTGTTGCCATCCCCCCAGGCAATGGTGCCAATGACCTGTTCCCACGAACCTCCTTGCCTCAAGGATGTAGAGGTAGAAGGTATCTTCTGGTTCCAAGTGGTCGCTGGATGAGATCCCCAAGGCAAAGGCATCTTCTGAGTCTCTATTGTCTACAAACCAGGAGCAAGAATCCCAGTCCATCTTTGTTTCTTCCAAGGGGATAGCTAGTCTTGCCGGACTAAGAGAGACTTAGCAATTCAAGGTTACTGTTTGCAAACCCGCTCCATTCTACTCTGAGGATGTCTATCATGTGAGAAACATCTTGACCAAGAAGAAGGTGGGAGATGGAAACTTTCTTACAGTGACTTGGAGAGAACGTGGTCCTGATATGAGGTCATGGATGTTCAGGAGGAAGAATCTGGCTCCATCTTCTCTGCAGGGAGTCCTCGCAGGCCTGAAGAAAAGGGGGCGTAAAGTGGGGTGTAATGTAACATCCATTGCCGGCATGGTTCCCTTGCTCTCTCCATGCTGGGAGGCCGACATACTCACTGCTCCGGCTGCGACAACAACCTTGTGCTCCTTCTCCTTACTTCTTCTGTGCACGTCATGCACTGTTCTTAAAGGGGCAACGCATCTTTGCAAAGCTGCCCTCAGCCAATAGTTGGGAGGCATCTTATGTAAAAGGTACCCTCCCCAGTAGGGAGTTGCCTGACAACTCCTATAGTTTATTAGTGGTAGTGTGGCTGCAACTGTATGTTGCCAAGTCACTGGTCCTTAGTCTAATATAATAATTTCCTTATTCAGTATCGTCCCTGTAGTCTTGTGTAATTTATTTGGGACCCTGAAGCCACTTTGGCAGTACATGAACCGTTTCCCGAGACCTATATGTGAATCCTCTCCCGTGTCACCGTCCAGCATATTCGACTCTTGGGATTGGCACCGGGGACTGCCTAGGAGTAGTAACTGGCAGCTACATGTAGCTCAAGCCTGACTCAACCCTCAGGCCCTCAGGAGCTCCAGTGAAAACCAGGTAGCCACTATGCAATGTCCCTCCAAGGTAAGCCTGGCCCCATGGCACAGTGGGTCCACAAACCATGTGCATCAATGAAGAGCATAACAGTAGGAAGTTGTTTTTTTATTTATTTATGTTTAACAGGCTAGAACGATGTTTTTTTGTTATGAACAACTTTCATCTTTTCATCTATCACACTTTCATCGCAGAACTTTGCATCTGTTGGCTGCTTTTAAAATCCTCAACTTTGGGCATGGGCAGTGTGACCTCAAGCCTCTATAATTTAGGCAAAGGTCCACTGCACATTCCCAATTTCTCGATATTCAAAAGCAGCCTTGGGATCCAAGGTTCTAAAAGGAAAAAATGAAGCTGGATAATGGATCTCAGTCACGCCTCAGTCAATGTGCTGTCAGCAGATGGGGCAGAACTGGTTAATCCTTTGCACATGCCTTTTTGAGTAGTCCTTTGGATATGCGGCAAAATAAATTTGAAAAGATGAGTATCACTGTATGCTGAAAACTGATGATTCATTTGAGACTAGAGGCTGTGGGTCGGCACTGGTGTCACTCACTCTGCTAGATAGAAGCAGAGAGCCAGATCCACACTCACATCTGACACAGCATCTGTCACCCAATGATCCAGGACATCTTTATAGGGTGGCGATGCAAGAAACTAGTGAGTAACTGCAGTGCTGCCTCCGGTGACATCCTGTTACAGGAGGGGTGATGAACGCTGTAGGGATTGAGTGCAGCTCCAGCCTCCTGTGATGCCACATTTGAGACTACTCTCAAATGAAATTTCACAAGAAGTACAATAAAAAAATAACATATTGAGGGAATGGCAGGAGAGGGAGAAGTGAAGAGAATAAGGCAAATAACAAAAGTGATTAGGATGTAAGGACAGATATTTAGAAAACATATTTTAGCATTTTTAGCAATACATTTTTAGCAAACATGAAGTCTGAGGAAAGAAAAATGTTTAATTGACAAGAGATTGTTCTTCAAAATAGGGCTCAGAGCTTCATATGAGTGTCATCAGAATTTGGTTCGCATTTCATCAGTTTTTCTTGGAAGAGAAAAAAAACCTTTCTTCAACCTCTCCTAGTAATCAGTCAACGAAAAACGGACAACACATGGATGGCATTCGAGTGCTGTCCAATTTTTCTTCGCTGACCATGACTTTAAAAGGTGATTTTGATCTAGCACTAGGATCACTTCTAAATCAGGAATACCTCTGTAATTTTGCACACATTTTGGTAATTTTGGTCAGACAAAAATTGGATATGTGAACAGCAACATAGGTTGTTATTTGTACAAGTTAGTATATTGGAGAAAAACCCAGATAATACTCATATCTGGGTTAGCTAATACTAGAGAAGAGAGAGAGAGGATTCAAAAAGATATAAATAAACTGGAGCAGTGGGCAGCAACTAACAGAATGGTTTTTAACAGGGAAAAATGCAAAGTACTACATCTGGGCAATAAAAATGAAAAAAGCATATACAAAATGGGATGAATAGGGCTAAGTAACAGCACATGTGAAAAAGACTTGGGTATACTAATTGATCACAGACTGAACATGAGTCAACAGTGTGATGCAGCAGCAAAAAAAGGCAAATACAATTCTAGGATGCATCAACAGAAGCATACAGTCCAGATCACGTGAGGTCATTATTGTCCTCTACTCCTCTTTGGTCAGACCTCATCTGGAATACTGTGTCCAGTTTTGGGCACCACATTTTAAAAAAGACATCAACAAACTGGAGCAAGTTCAAAGGAGAGCCACCAGAATGGTGACCGGTCTGCAAACCATGTCCTATGAGGAACGGTTGCAGGATTTGGGAATGTTTAGCTTGCAAAAAAGAAGACTGAGAGGTGACTTAATAGCTGTCTACAAATATCTCAAGGGCTGTCACATTGTAGAATGTTATGATTTGGTAGCTGAGGAGTGCAGGTAAAAAAGGCAATACACCAGAGCAGTTGGAATCTATGAGATTGCAGTACCCTGACTAACCACCACAACTAGAGGCAGCCGTGGAGCGTTCCTACGTTGGTCCTAGACGCCTCGTCACAGCCTGAGAAACTAACTATTAGAGTTGAGCGATACTTTCCGATATCCAAAAGTATCGGAATCGGAATGGTATCGCAGATACCCAAAAAATATCGGCGATACCCGATACCGATACCGGAAATCCAATGTAAGTCTATGGGAACAAAATATCGGAATTAAAAAAACCCCATTCTTGCCTTGTTGGTTAATTGTACATGAAGGAAAACAACAAAGAGTAATGTAGAATGTATTGGGGAAGGTTGAGGAGACATTAAAGGCATAGATGTTTAACCCAATCAAATGGAATAGCATAAATATTTTTTTTTTTAAAGATGTTCGGATTGACGAAGAAATTGACAATGTTGTTAACGTTTTTTCTATTTTGGCAAATATGTATATTTCACAACTTCCATGGTCTTCACCTTTTTAACTTTTGACACACTTTCTCCTTCATAATCTTCAGCAGCATCATCTTTTTCATCAAATTATTCTTCATCTTCACCTTCTTTATCTTCTTCTTAACTTCTTGCTATTCATCTTTTTGTTAACATTACTCATATTCTTCTTATTAAACTATTATTCTTATTCATATTGTACTTCATCTTCTTCATCATATTCTTATTTGTGACAGAGAATCCTGTACTTGTAATCTGTCAAAGTATGAATTTTTCATCCTTCCGTTCTTGCTGTCACAAAAGATTTAAATTACAACAGTATTTGTCCGTATTCAGTTTAGCCTGCAGCAGCAGGCATTTTCCAGGGGCACCACGAGGAGGAACGGACTCACCCCCATACACTGCTTAGTCTTCTTCTTCTTAGAATTTAGAGCATATATTTTGCTCTTCATTTTGGTCTTATACTTCATGTTCTTCTGCTTTTTGATCTTCTGCTTATTGTTCTTAAGTCTCTTGTTCTGTATCTTGTAGTTTGTCTTAACCTTCTTAGTCCTGTTTTGTAATCTTTTATTTCTTCTTTGTGATGGTGTTTAGGCTGGTTGGCTTGATGCTCGTCGTCCTTGTGGTCGTCATCTTCTTCGGGGTGGTCATCAGGGTCGTCGTCTTCATTGTTGGAGATCCAGAGTGATTACCCAAAAAAGCATTGAAAAAATCTTCAATTTGTAAATGTAGCAGAAGGTACAAGAGTCAATGCAAGTAACGAGGACCAGCTGACTGTGCTGGAACGCGGAGGGGCAGCAGAAGGAAAAGAGCCAATGGCACAACCGAGGACCAGCTGACGTTACTGGGACACGGTTACTAAGCAGGAGGTACCTGTGCTGCAAAGCACTACCAAGGACCAACAGACGTTGCTGGAACTCGGATACCGAGATGGAGGCACCTAGGCCAAAGGCACTGCGGAGAACCAGCTGACGGTACTGGAACCCGGACGGGTAGCAGAAGGTACAAGAGCCAATGCAATAACGAGGACCAGCTGACTGTGCTGGAACCCGGAGGGGCAGCAGAAGGAAAAGAGCCAATGGCACAACCGAGGACCAGCTGACGTTACTGGGAACGGTTACTAAGCAGGAGGTACCTGTGCTCCAAAGCACTACCAAGGACCAACAGACGTTGCTGGAACTCGGATACCGAGATGGAGGCACCTAGGCCAAAGGCACTGTGGAGAACCAGCTGACGGTACTGGAACCCGGACGGGTAGCAGAAGGTACAAGAGCCAATGCAAGTAACGAGGACCAGCTGACTGTGCTGGAACCCGGAGGGGCAGCAGAAGGAAAAGAGCCAATGGCACAACCGAGGACCAGCTGACGTTACTGGGACACGGTTACTAAGCAGGAGGTACTGTGCTCCAAAGCACTACCAAGGCCCAGCAGACGTTGCTGGAACTCGGATACCGAGATGGAGGCACCTAGGCCAAAGGCACTGCGGAGAACCAGCTGACGGTACTGGAACCCGGATGGGTAGCAGAAGGTACCCATGGAAATTTAAGTTGACAGGCCGCGAGCCGGCTGCAGTTACCGAATCCCACAGTACTACAGTGGGTGATTGTCCTATTGTCACAACGGAAACAGCCTTTATTTGCATATCCCGCAGCACACATAGGAAGCACCTAAACTCCAAGCACCATAGAGTCGGCTAACCCGACCGCAACACGACAGGACAACTTATTGGAGGCTAAGTGACGTTTACACTGACAGGAAACAGATGGCGTGCTGTAACCAGTCTTCAGGAGTGAGTACCCGTGCCAATTACACTTCCGAGCAACAACTGGCGGTGTTGGAGCCCAGGGATGAGAAGAGAACATGGTGGAGGCAGCAGGACTTTTTGCTGTACACACAGCAGGGGAACAGCTGACATTACTGAACCCCAGTAACACAGGAGCAAGTGTTCACTGTGCTAACAGCACTTCCGAGCAACAACTGGCGGTGTTGTAGCCCAGGGATAAGAAGAGAACATGGTGGAGGCAGCAGGACTTTTTGCCGTACACACAGCAGGGGAACAGCTGACATTACTGAACCCCAGTAACACAGGAGCAAGTGTTCACTGTGCTAACAGCACTTCCGAGAAACAAATGGCGGTGTTGTAGCCCAGGGATGAGAAGAGAACATGGTGGAGGCAGCAGGACTTTTTGCCGTTCACACAGCAGGGAACAGCTGACATTACTGAACCCCAGTAACACAGGAGCAAGTGTAGACTGTGCTAACAGCACTTCCGAGAAACAACTGGCGGTGTTGTAGCCCAGGGATGAGAAGAGAACATGGTGGAGGCAGCAGGCTTTTTGCCGTACACACAGCAGGGGAACAGCTGACATTACTGAACCCCAGTAACACAGGAGCAAGTGTTCACTGTGCTAACAGCACTTCCGAGAAACACTGGCGGTGTTGTAGCCCAGGGATGAGAAGAGAACATGGTGGAGGCAGCAGGACTTTTTGCCGTTCACACAGCAGGGGAACAGCTGACATTACTGAACCCCAGTAACACAGGAGCAAGTGTTCACTGTGCTAACAGCACTTCCGAGAAACAACTGGCGGTGTTGTAGCCCAGGGATGAGAAGAGAACATGGTGGAGGCAGCAGGACTTTTTGACGTTCACACAGCAGGGGAACAGCTGACATTACTGAACCCCAGTAACACAGGAGCAAGTGTTCACTGTGCTAACAGCACTTCCGAGAAAAAACTGGCGGTGTTGTAGCCCAGGGATGAGAAGAGAACATGGTGGAGGCAGCAGGACTTTTTGCCGTCACACAGCAGGGGAACAGCTGACATTACTGAACCCCAGTAACACAGGAGCAAGTGTTCACTGTGCTAACAGCACTTCCGAGAAACAACTGGCGGTGTTGTAGCCCAGGATGAGAAGAGAACATGGTGGAGGCAGCAGGACTTTTTGCCGTTACACACAGCAGGGGAACAGCTGACATTACTGAACCCCAGTAACACAGGAGCAAGTGTTCACTGTGCTAACAGCACTTCCGAGAAACAACTGGCGGTGTTGTAGCCCAGGGATGAGAAGAGAACATGGTGGAGGCAGCAGGACTTTTTGCCGTACACACAGCAGGGGAACAGCTGACATTACTGAACCCCAGTAACACAGGAGCAAGTGTTCACTGTGCTAAACAGCACTTCCGAGAAACAACTGGCGGTGTTGTAGCCCAGGGATGAGAAGAGAACATGGTGGAGGCAGCAGGACTTTTTGCCGTTCACACAGCAGGGGAACAGCTGACATTACTGAACCCCAGTAACACAGGAGCAAGTGTAACTGTGCTAACAGCACTTCCGAGAAACAACTGGCGTGTTGTAGCCCAGGGATGAGAAGAGAACATGGTGGAGGCAGCAGGACTTTTTGCCGTACACACAGCAGGGGAACAGCTGACATTACTGAACCCCAGTAACACAGGAGCAAGTGTTCAACTGTGCTAACAGCACTTCCGAGAAACAACTGGCGGTGTTGTAGCCCAGGGATGAGAAGAGAACATGGTGGAGGCAGCAGGACTTTTTGCCGTTCACACAGCAGGGAACAGCTGACATTACTGAACCCCAGTAACACAGGAGCAAGTGTTCACTGTGCTAACAGCACTTCCGAGACAACAACTGGCGTGTTGTAGCCCAGGAATGAGAAGAGAACATGGTGGAGGCAGCAGGACTTTTTGCCGTTCACACAGCAGGGGAACAGCTGACATTACTGAACCCCAGTAACACAGGAGCAAGTGTTCACTGTGCTAACAGCACTTCCGAGCAACAACTGGCGGTGTTGGAGCCCAGGGTCAAGGAGGATGTTTAAATACTATATCAAGTATTTTCCTTGTTACGTGTCAATTAAAAATGTCTATACTCCAAACAAGAGAAATAAAACCTTTTAGTACCATAAGATGATGATTTTACTTAAAAAAATATATGTAAATTAATAATTTACAAAAAAAACGCTACATTAACTGTTTAAAAGCAATGCAAACCACAAAAAATGGGTTTAAAAAATCTGCTATACGTTTAAAAAAAAAGCATTAAATACAGAATCCCTTTAAAGATGGTAAGAAAAATAGACAAAATTTTTTTTGTGTAGACATGAATTCTGACTTAAAAAAATAAACAGCTTAAAGTTATCTTTGACATTTATAAAACTTTACATTTTTGGGGAAAAATACACTAAAAATTTTTTAAAAATATCTAAAATTTCCCCATGTAATACTGTAATAGTGCCAATCATTTATTAAAAAAAAAAAAATTAAAAAGTGCATATCGAGTGAAAAACAGATTTTAGCCCGACTGGGACTTTCAAACATGAAACGGGTAATAAGTATATATAGATAACTGCATAGCCCCCAGAGGGGGTGGGGATGTAAACTGTACCCCCAATAAAGTTGCGTTATACTACACCTTTTTTTTTTAGCTTTATAAAAGGTTACGTGCATTATGGTTGCGCCTTTG
>JARQOD010000002.1:73716993-73753254 GCA_033576555.1 Oophaga sylvatica | reverse complement strand
TGCATCAACATCACTCAAAACAGGATCCCCAGTGTCAGGGAAAAAGCCCAATCCTGAGGATCGCCGCGCAGGAGAGAGATGACAATTTGAACCTGCTGCGCTGCGTTTTCTGAGGACTTAGATTTTAAGGCAAAAAACAATTTACAATTATTTTTGAAATTCAGAAACTTGGCTCGATCCCCCAAAAACAAATCTGGCATGGGAATCCTAGGTTCCACAACAGGCAACCTAGCAAGATAGGTAGCAATACTCCGAACCTCAGTGGCAAGCTGATCCACACGGCCAGACAACTGTGCAAACTCCATTGAGAGAAAAAATCCTCCCCAGCACCCAGAGATACAGAGGGGAAAAAAAAAAAATGCAACAAACAGAAAAATATCTCTGACAACTCTGACAACCTTTTTTTTTTTTCTTTCACAATATTTTTCCCTTCTGTGAGTATCATATAATATTCAGTTTTGGCCGGTGATACTGTTATGATTTGGTAGCTGAGGAGTGCAGGTAAAAAAGGCAATACACCAGAGCAGTTGGAATCTATGAGATTGCAGTACCCTGACTAACCACCACAACTAGAGGCAGCCATGGAGCGTTCCTACGTTGGTCCTAGACGCCTCATCACAGCCTGAGAAACTAACTATACCTAAAGATAGAAAGAGGAAAGCTATCTGCCCCGGAGCAGATCCCCAAAGAACATAGAAAGCCCCCAAACATGTAATGGCGGTTAGACAAGAAGAAAAACTGACACAGACAGAAAATAGTATGAGCAAACGTTGGGGTCCAAACTATCTAAATAGAAAAGGATAGGAAGGGCACTTACTGCAATCCCAAAAAACCCTGAAAAGCACCAACTATACTAATTTCAAAAACACCTGAGATCACACGACCTCTACCACCTAAATTAGTTCTCTGGTGTAACAAAATCAAAACAGCAGCCACTGAAAAAACTGGAAAAAGCAAATGTACAAAACATCAGTGGCTGAACTAAACTGAGAGGGCAAAAGCCCCTGGAGGGGACCCTGAAGGCCCCCACAGAAGTGCAGGACAAAATGCAAAAATCAAGCACAAAAACAAAAAGAAGAAAATGTCTTATCTGTTAGCAGGAGATGCAGACACGACACAGCAGGCTACAAAGGAAACAGGAATCAAGGATTGAGACCAGAACAATTGATCACCGGCAACCCTGATGGGAAGGCGACTCCCTTAAATAAGACCAGTCAGTAACACCTGATTCCCAATCCTCACAATCTTCACTGGACAGTCCAGTACCGCTTGTAACCACCAGAGGGAGCCTCTGCTCAGAACTCATTTCAAGTCCATTCACAACAGTAGAAGGATCATCTTTATTCTCATTTGCACAAGGAAAGACTAGAAGCAATGGGATGAAACTGAATGGGAAGAGATACAGATTAGATATTAGAAAAAACTTCTTGACAGTTAGGGTGATCAAGGAGTGGAACAGGCTGCCACGAGAGGTGGTAAGTTCTCCTTCAATGGAAGTCTTCAAACAGAGGCTGGACAGACATCTGTCTGGGATGATTTAGAGAATCCTGCTTTGAGCAGGGGTTGGACCAGATGGCCCAGGAGGTCCCTTCCAACTCTATCATTCTATGATTCTATGATTCTATGATACGTGAAAAACGGATGTCTGAATGAGTCCTTATCTGGGTCAAAGTGTTCTATTCTATCTTAAAATATGCTACAGTAGGTTTATAAGTTCTTCTGATTATCAACAGAAAGAGCTAGCTTTCTCTTCAGCGTGGGCAAATTATTAGCAAGATCACTGAAAAATAATTCTGCTTGTGGCCAGCTATACCCAAATGTGCACTGTGAAAACAAAGTTACTTTCATGATGATTATCTTTAACACCAGGGTAAATTAAATTCAATCTAGACTCTTACATCATTAAAACAACATTAAATTTAAATTCCCATAATTTTGTGGGCCAAATTGTGGTTCCCAAAATAGCGGTTTCTTGTAATCTTATTATAGACATAGTTGTGAGAGAGTAAGCGCCACGTTTGTTTAGTGTCTGCATTCAAGCACATTAAAAACCATGTAAGCAATAATTAGAGCTTGATTATTTTATGCTAACTTATTTGGTAATTAATATAATTAACTAATTAATGCCGCATCAGGGCCAGGTGACTTGTAGATGACATTTTAGATTTGTAACTTATAAAATTAATATAACTGCCTGTGAATGATGGAGATGAAATTAAATGCTTTTAATGCTACACACAATGCACAGTTGCACACACAGTGCATTATGTTCCAACATAATTTTTTCTGGGTGTATGGTGCTTATCTTCAGACCAACAGTACAATAGAGCTGTGATATAATTACAGGCTATCCAGTGATACTGAGATGACTCACATACTTTGTTTGATTTTAGTGTTTATTAAATCAGGTTTTATGTATTTTATATAGATAAAAACCTGATTTAAATAAAACTAAAGTCAAATAGAATGGATGAAATTTTATGCTTTCTTTGCTATATTTTGGCCGCATATTTTTATTACACATTTCCTTTAAGATGTAGTAAACGGGTTGTCGCATTCAGGTTTTTACTAAGTTTTAGTTCAGACATGTAGCGTTTTTTCTTCATAGATATTTTCACCCTTATTGAATATTCAGCTACTTCCCTATCTGGACCTGCTCTAGTGACATCTACTTTTGTCAGCAGGCATCGCCTTATTCACTCAGTGGGAGGCGTTATTGATTGAGAAGACATTATGACCAAGTGCTGACCTCTTGTCAGGTGCTCTGAGTTCCTATATTTGCTCAGCTATTTAGGGCCTCTTTCACACATCAGGTTTTCGCTGTCAGGCGAGTCCTGGCATTTTTTCTTAAAACCGGATCTGGCAAAAACTAATGCCGGATTCATTTTTTTCCCATTGACTAACATTAGCGCCGGATCGCGCCGCATGGCCTAGCGGTGCGTCTGGATTTTACCGGATCCAGCTAATTGTCTCATTCCGGCGTCTGGAAAAAACGGCTACTGTAATGTTTTTTGTCTCCGGCGAAAAAGCCGGAAGCGCCGGATCCGGTACTTCCAGCTTTTTGTCACAATGAAAGTCTATGAGCGTCGCAATGTGTAGGATTCGGCAAAAGCCGGATCCGGTGGCCGGATCTGTTTTTTTTTGTCTGAGCATGCTCAGAGTAGCCCAGCCCACAGCAAACATATATAAACCCTGCCAGTGGGACCACCCTCAGCCATAACCATGCAGCCAGCAATGAAGAGAGGAGCCAGCCACAGGAGAAGACAGGAGGAGGAGGAGAACAGAGCAGCACCACCACCACCAGCACCACCCCAAGACATTTTGTCGATGATGCAGCCGGGAGCAGACGCCAGACGGTAAATATCACAGACAACCCCTTTCAGCCAGGGCCATGCAATATCAATATATTCATGGCTTTTTTTCTCTTTATTCCACAGCAGAAGCCGCCCAACAGCAGTAGCATCGTCAGCAGCACCAGAAGCACCAGGACCCCAACAAATGGAGTCGATGATGGAGAGTACGGGAGCAGAGACCAGATGGTAAATATCACACACAACCCCTTTTGGCCAGGGCCATGCAATATCAATATATTCATGGCCTTTTTTTCTCTTTATTCCACAGCAGAGGCTGCCCGAAAGGAGCTGCATCGTCAGCAGCACCAGAAACACCAGGACCCCAACAAATGGAGTCGATGATGGAGAGTACGGAGTTTGGGAAACACTGATGTTGTATACTAACCAGGGAGAGAATTGTGAAGCGGTGGCGGTCTGTGAGGGATCGCTTCAAGAAGGAGTTCAACAAGGAGATGCGGGCCCCGAGTGGATCTGGAGGATGCAGGAACAAGTACAAGTACGCACAAACCCTGTCGTTCCTCCGGGCAACTATGGTCACCAGAAGGTAAATATTACACACCCCATGTAAAAAAAAATGTTAACATGTCTAACTAATTTTTTTTCAGCCAGGGCCATTCAATATCAGTATATTAATTGTATTTTTTTCTCTTATTCCACAGAACGGTGACCAGCACTCGGAGCCTGCAGAGTTGGACCGTTATGGAGCGATCCCTCAGGAGTCCGCCATCGAGGGACACTTCGACCTCTCTGGCCCATCCGCACCTTCCCAGACACGTGAGCCCTCTGTCCCCTCCACCAGCGCTGGAGCATCGTGGCCGAGTGCATTGCATGAGGCTACTGGTCAGGAGATAGCTTTCCTTTACCCCACCCTTCTGCCGCTGCCACCTCTAGTACACCTGTGGCTACTGGGCGGCTGCGGCAGAGGGGTCAGGAAAGGAGCTATGCGCCCGGATTCTTGCATCTTAATGCATCTTTCCAAAACTGTCTTAAAGTCTTGTCAGAGCAAATGGCTGCAGGCTTTAATCAGCTCAACTCCAGCATTCTGGAGGTTAAGACACTTCTGCAAACCATGCATTCAGAAGCAAGAAGTTCGCCAAACCACAGTTTTTTCCGGTCTGTAGCCGAGCGCATGGATACGCTATCTCCTAGCCAGCAGATGCATGTAATGCATACTTTCCACGCTGCTCTAGCGCAGGTTACTTCCCAACCTCCTACACCCACCCCAGTCGCTCCTCCCACACCTGCCCCCCCTCCAGCCACTTTCCCTCCTCCCCACTTCCAGCAACCTCCCCACTTCCAGCAACCTGCCCCGTACCAACATCCTTCCACGTACCAGTTCCCAACCACATCTGTTCCTCTACTCCCTGCCCAATCCTACTCTCCACCACCCACCTGTTCTGCCTCCCACCTCTCCACCCGTTCCATTTCTTTTTCCACCCCTTCATCTCTTTTACCTGATCCTTCCCCACCACCATCCCAGTCCGCTCTCCACACTCCCACTGTCGAAGTGTCCCACAGCCCCTCCAGTAGTATCTCCACTCCACACTACACAAATTTGTAAATATGTGTAAATAAAAAAAGTATTATATGGTTGTAAAATTTTCTTTATTGAAAAACATGCATTAATTTATTTGACATAGAAAAAAAACTTATTTCACATTGAAAAAAAAGTTAATAAAGATTTATTTCACATTGAAAAAAGTATGTTATTAAACATTTTCATACAATAAATGTAAAATTGTTTGATTAAAATTGTTGTCTGTCATTTATTTCTAAGGTACAATAAAGGTAAAATGTATTGGGTATACAAAACCAGGTACATAACTTTGGGGAAAAGGTAAATTTATTTTACCTTTTGGCCAAAGTTGTGTCCCTGGTTGTGTAATACCCAAAGTATTTCACCTGTTACCCAAAGTTGTGTACATTGTTAGGTAATCCCAAACAAGGTACCCAACTTTGGTTAAAAGGTGAAATACTTTGGGTAATACACAACCAGGGACACAACTTTGGCCAAAAAGTAAAATACTGTACATAAACCACAACAAGGTAGACAACTTTGGTTTGCAAAGGTATACTGTGGGTACACAAGGTACAAAGGTAACAGAGCAATTTATTAAACTCTGTCATCCTGCCAGCCTAGTCTTCCTTCAGGTGACATAAAGTATTCTGCAAATTTGTCCCTCATTCGGGAAACAGTCACAGAACTTCTATTGGTAATGTTCTGGTAATCATGCAAGGTGGTTTCTTCAGAGTGGTCCTCAATGGACATCAGTTCCTTGCTGATAACAAAATTGTGTAGAACTACACAAGCTTTGATTATCTCGTCCACAGTTTCAGTCTTTAGGTTGATCGCAGTCAATAGAACACGCCATTTGGCTGTCAGAATCCCAAAAGCGCACTCCACCATTCTTCTGGCTCTTGTGAGGCGGTAATTGAAAATTCTTTTTGTCGGTGTCAATCCTCTGCTGGAGTACGGTTTCAGCAGGTGTTCTGACAGCTGGAAGGCTTCATCCCCTACACAAACAAAAGGCATAGGTGGGCCAGATGTTTGAGGCAGAGGTCTAGGGGTGGGAACTTGAAGGTGTTTCCATACAGCTGACGGTTCATTGCTGATAGTTTGAACACTTGAGAGTCATTGGAGCGGCCATAGGCCCCAATATCTACAGCAATAAATTTGTACTCCGCGTCAGCGATGGCCATGAGGACAATGGAAAAATATTTTTGTACTGGAAATGGAGGGAGGAAAGAGATTCTCCAGTTGCCAGGAATCTGTGAATAAAAAAAAAAAAAAGAAATTCAAATCACAGCATTACATATCAGAACTCAGCTATAACGATTGGAGATACTACAAAAAAAATTATTTTTATAGTATCTCCAATTGTTAAAGCTGAGTCAGATGGCTGCATACTAACTACCAGCAACAACATTCCAGGACAAATATGCTCTGAAGCAAGCAGATCCAATAAATATGGCTTACCGAAGAGTCTCGATCAGACGCTCCGCCGGTGAAATGGAGAAGCGGCAATACGTGTCAGATCTTCTTATCAGGTCTCCAATGCGCTCCACCATGAAATCAAAGGTCTCCATTTTCATCCCAACATATGCAAAAAATTTCTGAGGGTTTCCTCGTAGCTCCACGTATAGTGTAGAATACACCCCACGCGTCATTCTCTGGACTGTGATGGGGTGGATCCAGAAACGTCGTCGCCGCTGGCGCATGATGCGCTTCTGTCTCTTTCTCTCCATCTCCAGAACAATCGCTTTCAGACGATTCGCCTCCACTGTGAAATCCACCAAATTCTTCAGAATGTTTCCTATCACAACGTCCATCTTCACCAGCCACTTGCTCTTCTCTCCAACCTGCACTTGCTCCTCTACAACCTGTCAAAGATGGACTGTAGGAACAGTGTATATATAGGTTTTCAGTAGCCAATCACGTTTGGAAGCCCCCAAGGGGCGTTTTAAAAAACCAGATCCGTCGTAATCAGTCGAAAAATGGATAAAAAGGGATGAAACGGATCATCCGTTTTTACATAATAAAACAGGATCAGGCGCTCCGGCGCGACGCCGGATAGCACCTGAGGGCAAAAAACTGATGTGTGAAAGAGGCCTAACTGAGCTGGAAGTTCCAGATATCTGTCATCTGTAGCTTCAGCTAAGTGTAGCTTGTGTACCCTGTGCCTTATATTTTGCTCATAGATTTATCGCTGCCTGACCTTGGACCTTATTTTGACCATCCTTCTGCTTAACCCCTTTGCTCTGATCTGCTATCCTCCTGTTTTATTTTGACCTGGGACCGTTACCTGACTATGATTTTATCTCTTCCCTCTGTTTATGACATACCCTCCAGGCTATTTGATCACAGACTCCTCGACTATCTCAACGTCACAGTAACTTTTTTGAGCAGATGGCATTAGACAGATTTTACATATTCATAAGCAGCTATTTTTTTAAGATATATAGAGTGTAATAGGGAAGATTATGATGAGTAGTGTTTTTTCTTCATGGTTTGGTTTGCTGATAAGATTGCGATAGGATTGTGAGGGGGAATTTGGTCAATTTGTTATATTTTATTTGTGTGACTTTTTGTAATTAAAAAAGATAATATATATAAATACATGTATATTGTGACATGTTCACTGGCACTGTATGTGAGGGGAGATGTATGTCACAAAGATTGCTTTCTTCCGTGATCTGAAACTCTTAAGTTTCTCTCCAGCATGCTATGTGCTGAAGTGGTTAACCAGCCATGATAAGGGACTGGGTTTTGGGTGAGTAGGTCAGAGATGGGTGGGACGCCTACTCACTATATCTCCACCTCAAGGGTGTGGCTGGGAAGTTAAATGTTCAGACACAGTTAAGCGCCGGGATTCTCTCGCTGCGCGGGATAAATCCCAAGCATTATCTGTTACTGTGGTCTCCTATTCGGGTCCGGCCACTGCTGTTGCTGCTTAGCACAGATGTTTGTCCCAGTGTCTTGCTCAGGCTCGTGGTATACATTTGGATACTGCTGGCTTTCCAGCCAAGTCTTTGGTAACCAGTGTTATACAGGGGCAGCCTTGTCCTCTGGTGTCTAAGTCCATCCTTACTGAGCATGTCCCGTGATGTGGCGTCTTCTTATTGGTGGTCGGATATTAGCTGCTCTGGTGATGTGGCAGCTTCGGATTGGCCGGTGGGCGATGCCTCGACCATCAGAGCGTGAGTGTTTGGGGTGGAGCCCAGCGCATAAAAGGCTCTCAGCGGCACACGCGGGCGCGCTAGTATCATTCTGCTTCGGTGGGTGTGAGTGGATACTCTACCACTCTGTCTTCAAGTGTGTGTATTTGTCTACCTTCTGAGTCTGTGCTACTTATGGTTTATTCTGCTTGGCTTAGCATCTGTCTCATTCATATTTGCGGTTAGCACAGTTCAGTTACAGAGCAAGCCCAACCTATGTGCTGTACTCCTCTGTGAAGTCAACAGGGTTTTGTACCTAGCGTCATTTCAGTTATTTCTCTTGACTTAGCATCTGTTTCGTTCTAGCATGCCGATAACACAGTTCAGTTACAGAGCGAGCTCAACCGTTTTGCGTTACCTCTAACAGAGCTGGGTATTCTGCATTCTGTTCATACTTTGTGGAGTTAAGACAATCTTATTAAGGTGAACGCTCGCTGCTTCGTTACGTCATTGTTCACACTAGCAGCAGTTATACATCTCTGCACGGTGGACCCCGGGTTGCGATTGCACTTTATTTTTTTATTTTATTTAGTGCAATCCGCCAACACTAACACACTGTTTCATTTCTCTGTTTTGTGTTTTGGATAGGAGAGTCTCCAGACGTGGCTCTAGGAGGAGCTGAAGACATATGGTGGTCTGAGCGGGTGAGCCCCTCAGATATAACTTGCTGTGATTTATCTGTTGTTTTGCCATTATGCCAGAAAGGCCATGTTTACTTTACTGAACCCTGTTATAGTTTATGCTGTTCCATAATAAACCAACAGGGGACTTACCAAAGAAGCGTTCCTGCGTCTACTTCTGAAAGCAGCTGAGTAAGTCAACCCCTCACAATATATTTGTATACAGTGGGGAAAATAAGTATTTGATACACTGTCGTTTTTGCAAGAATGGAGATGTCTGTATTTTTTATCATTGGTACACTTCAACTGTGAGGGAAAAGCTTAAATAAAACTAGAAAATCACATTGTATGTTTTTTTACTTAATTAATTAGCATCTTATTGCATGTAATAAGTAATATTTGATACAATAGAAAAACATAACTTAATATTTGGTACAGATACCTTTGTACAGAGACCAGGCATTTCCTGTAGCTCTTGATCCAGTTTGCACACACTGCAGCACGAATTTTGGCCCACTCCTCCATACAGATCTTCTCCAGATCTTTCAGGTTTTGGGGCTGTCGCTGGGCAACATTGAGTTTCAGCTCCCTCCAAACATTTTCTATTGGGTTCAGGACTGGAGACTAGCTGGACCACTCCAGGACCTTGAAATGCTTCTTAGTGAGCCACTCCTTAATTGCCCTGGCTGTGTGTTTCGGGTCATTGGCATGCTGGAAGACCCAGCTAAGACCCATCTTCAGTGCTCTAACTGAAGGAAAGTGGTTGTTGGAAAAATCTTGCAATACTTGACCCCATCCATCCTCCCTTCAATACAGTGCCATAGTCCTGTACCCTTTGCAGAAAAGCACCCCAAAGTGTGATGTTTTCCCCACCATGCTTTACAGTTGGGACTGTGTTTTTGGGGTTGTACTCATCTTTCTCATCTGATTACATGTCCTTCTCCCATGCCTCCTCTGGATCATCCACATGGTCACGGGCAAACTTAAAACGGGCTTGGACATGTGCTGGCAGAAACTGGGGGACCTTGTTGCCCTACAAGGTTCTAATCCATGACGGAGTAATGTATTACTAATGGTAATGTTTGATACTGTGGCCCCATCTCTCTTTAGGTCATTGACCAGGTCCTCTTGTGTAGTTCTGGGCTAATTCTTTTAGCTTTCTCAGAATCATACTTACCTCAAGAGGCGAGATGATTGATAGTCATCTTGTGTTTCTTCCACTTTCTAATAATTGTGCCAACAGATATTGCCTTCTGACCAAGCTGCTTGACTATTGTCCTGTAGCCCATCCCAGCTTTGTGAAGATCTATAATTTTGTTCATGTTGTTCTTAGATAGCTGTTTGGTCTTGGCTATGGTGGAGAGGTTGGAGTGTGATTGAGTGTGTGGACAGTTGTCTTTTATACAGGTAACAAGTTCAAACAGGTGCAATTAATACAGGTAATGACTGCAGAGTAGGAGTGCTTCTTAAAGAAAAGCTAGCAGGTCTATGAGAGCCATAATTCTTGCTGGCTTGTAGGTGATCAACTACTTATTTCTTGTAATAAATTGCAATTTAATTATTTAAAAATTATACAATGTAATTTTTTTTTGATTCTGTCTCACAGTTGACTTATGATAAACATTACAGACCTCTTCATTCTTTGTAGGTGGGAAAACTTGACAAATCGACAGTGTTTTAAATACTTATCTTCCCCACTGTAAATGGTAGATCATGATGTAACAATAAGGGTAGAAAAGGAACTCGAATTGATATGGTAGGTAATTGTGACTCAAGGGAAAGGATGCTGTTATAATCTCTCACTTTTTTGTCTGTCAGTGTCACTTGGACTTTATCAAACTGTTCGATCTAGTCTCATAAAATGTTTATTTTAATATCAAGCATGAAAATTTTCAAACAGGCCTTTTTGATGTAAATTTTCAAAATACATACAACAGCTTCATCAGGTACAAGAGATCTGTTTCTTAAAGCACGCAGTTTGCATTGTAAGATCCACAGAAAAACTTTACAAATTTATTAAGTTTAGCAGGGAATTTAGAAAAGAAAAAAAAAGAAACAATAGGTACATTCCATACATACCATAGTACTATGCATAAAATATGCCTAAAAGCAGAATTTTCAATATATCTACATTAGTTAGTAACAGCAGGTAACAGCAATGACACAGATATATAGGATAAGGGGGTTTTCCAGTGTAAAATGAAAAGTCTGCAGTCATTCTGTGTGACTGCAGACTTTTGATTCCCCCAGCGCACGCACTGTGCGCTGCGAGTATTCACTAGTTTCTGAGCTGGGAACGACGGTGATATATGCGATATTCATGTTCATGGTCAAAACCTGTCTAGTGGGTGTAACCTTGCTCCATACAAGGGTATTGAACGATGCTGTGCCCACTGGACGTCGCACCCTCGCTCCCTTCACTTGCATGGGCCTCGCTCACTAGATGGCTTCTGCCTGGGAGTATGCATACCACATACATAACTGCCGTTCCCGGGTCAGAAACCAGTAAATCCTCGCAGTACATAGTGCTCACTCTGCAGACTTTTCATTTTAGACCAGACAACCACTTTAAAGGGAATCTGTCACCCCAAAATTGCCATATCAGATAAAGATATGGCTGAATAGTGCATCCCATAACAAAGCTAAGGCCGACATCACACATGCGAGGAAATCGTCCGACGTTCGCATGTGAAATCCAGCTCTGGCGCCGGCACTCGGGAGTGGATAGCATGGCTACATGTAGTTCTATGCAGCTGCTCGCTCCACTCCTGAGTGCCGGCGCCAGAGCTGGGATTTCACATGCGAGTGTCGGATGATTTCCTCGCATGTGTGATCCCGGCCTTACGGTGGGTATCATATATCATGATACCCCCGTTTTCAGATCAAAATACCTTTGTAAAGTTGGTTATTTTCGGTGTCAATCACTGCAGTCAGGTCAGGAGGGCGGCGGTTTCCATGTCCACACCCCCCCGCTCCTCGGCATCCGTTGCTTATCGCCGTCTGTGAATCCCACAGATGGCATTCAACTTCCCGCAATTGCGCAATTCAAATTCGGGCCGGCGCATGCGCAGTGTGCTTTGCCCAACAGTGGGCAAAGCATAAAATCAGTACAGCGCATGCGCTTCTCTTTCCTTGCCCCGGAAGTCGTCCAAGGCAAGCAGACATTTCCAGGGCAAGGAAAGAGCAGCGCATGCGCTGTACTGATTTTATTCTTTGCCCACTGTCGAGCAAAGCACACTGCGCATGCGCCGCCCGAATTTGAATTGCGCAATTGCGGGAAGCTGAACGCTGTCTGTGGGATTCACAGTCGGCGATACGCAACGGATGCCGAGGAGCGGTGGGGGTGAGGACATGGAAACCGCCGCCCTCCTGACCTGACTGCAGTGATTGACACCGAAAATAACCAACTTTACAAAGGTATTTTGATCTGAAAACGGGGGTAACATGAGATATGATACCCACCGTTAGCTTTGTTATGGGACGCACTATTCAGCCATATCTTTATCTGATATGGCAATTTTGGGGTGACAGATTCCCTTTAAGGTGATCGGATCACTTTCACTAATCCTGAAATATGAGCAGTGTTTCACATACAGTGAGCGGTGAGAGTGACCCAACTGGTTACAGCAACGGCAGAACCCAGTGGGAGCTGAGATCAAAGACAAATACCACAGATATCTAGTGGTGGGGTGCACAAGTGGGACAAGGCTGCTCCTTTGCAATACGGAAGAATTTAGCCCTTTTGACTGATCATTTTAAAACAACTAAGGCACAAATGAGGAGAACATCCTCAATAACGTAATCATTCTCTTCCAGACAATGTGATCGTTACTAACGCTTTGAAAAATGAATCTGGCTTTACATCAGACTCTGCTGCGTGATGTCAGCTGTCTCAGTGGGTGGATTACTTTCGACATCAGTGAACTGTTTAGTTCTAAGTACAGTAATTAATATCTGATTTTCATATGATAATGAAGACACTGAAATGTGTAGCAACGTTATAAAGGTATTTTCCCATCCATAATAGTTTCCTTACAGATTATTAATTAGATATGATGCCATTACCAACAATCAATAATAAACGGGGCACAGTTTCCAGTCCTTAAAGGGATTGTCTGAAGTTCTTAAAGGGAACCCGTCACCATGAAAATGCAGCCTAATCTGCAGAGTGGCTGGCTAGCAGAATCCTGCTTTAGAACCTGCTTGCTGGATCATTGGAGTTTAGCTGCCTAAGTTCCCCCGTGCTTCTCCCTTGCTAGCAACATGGGAAATCACTCAATGGCATGACCTGATCCGAACTGTCAATCTTTAGTAGCTCATCGCCTCTGCAACTAGGAAGCCGTTGTGTAGAGGAGAGGTGTGCTCCTGAAGAAACAACATTAGAAAAGCCTTTTAATTACAGAGGAGCATTGCACGGCGAATAAGCCTCCTTACCTCGACACGCCAGAGCTGGTATGTCACTCTCCACAAGGAGAAACCTTACCCCTTAGACCCTAGTATTTAATGAATGTGTCATGTATAGAGTTGAGCGATACTTTCCGATATCCTAAAGTATCGGAATCGGAATGGTATCGCCGATATCACTAAAATATCGGCGATACCCGATACCGATACCGGAAGTCCCATGTAAGTCTATGGGAACAAAATATCGCAACTAAAAAAAACTCATTCTTTCCTTGTAAACACTAAATATACACACATAGAATACATATATATATATATACATGTCATTGTGACATATATATATACATATATGTATAGTTTATACACTTCTACATAGTAAAATATCCTCTCATTCAATTGCCGGGTAAAGCCGGCTTCAGTGAAAAGACAGAAGCACCCGACATGAAATGACACTTGGTGTACATAGGGTTAACCATGTCTTTTCATGTCGTTTGCTATCTGATTTGCACAAACAATTAAATCAGACTATGTGTGCAAAATTTCACACCTGTAGGGGTTAATTAAAGGTGTAAATTCGTTGTAAAAAAAACGGACTTTTTTTGCTACGAATTTACACCTTTAATTAACCCCTACAGGTGTGAAATTTTGCACACATAGTCTGATTTAATTGTTTGTGCAAATTAGGCTGGAGTCACACACAACCACAAAAAATCGGTCCGTTTTAGACGGTCGACAATCGGATCAAAATAAAAACATCACACATCCTTCTGGCATCCGATTTTCCTTCAAAGATGCGATTTAATCGCATGTGTGTGTACCTTGTAACATCCGATTTTCATCCGACTTGCGAGATTTTCTCGCAGGCTTGCAAAACTGACATATAATGGATCCAAAAGAATAGTATTTAAATGCCAAAAGAAAGAATAGATATATACACATATATATATATATATATATATATATATATATATGTCATTGTGACATATATATATATACATATATTTATAGTTCTTACACTTCTACATACTGTTATAGCCGCTAATTCAATTGCCGGCTTCAGTGAAATCACAGAAGCCGACATGAAATGATACATTGTTTCCACACATTTAACCATGTAATTTCATGTATTTTTATATATGTTTGAAACATACAATTACATGAGTATATGTGTGCTAAATTTCAGACATGTAGGGGTTAATTAAAGGTGTAAATTCGTTGTAAAAAAAACGGACTTTTTTTGCTACGAATTTACACCTTTAATTAACCCCTACAGGTGTGAAATTTTGCACACATAGTCTGATTTAATTGTTTGTGCAAATTAGGCTGGAGTCACACACAACCACAAAAAATCGGTCCGTTTTAGACGGTCAACAATCGGATCAAAATAAAAACATCACACATCCTTCTGGCATCCGATTTTCCTTCAAAGATGCGATTTAATCGCATGTGTGTGTACCTTGTAACATCCGATTTTCATCCGACTTGCGAGATTTTCTCGCAGGCTTGCAAAACTGACATATAATGGATCCAAAAGAATAGTATTTAAATGCCAAAAGAAAGAATAGATATATACACATATATATATATATATATATATATATATATATATATATATATATATGTCATTGTGACATATATATATATACATATATTTATAGTTCTTACACTTCTACATACTGTTATAGCCGCTAATTCAATTGCCGGCTTCAGTGAAATCACAGAAGCCGACATGAAATGATACATTGTTTCCACACATTTAACCATGTAATTTCATGTATTTTTATATATGTTTGAAACATACAATTACATGAGTATATGTGTGCTAAATTTCAGACATGTAGGGGTTAATTAAAGGTGTAAATTCGTTAAAAAAAAATGCGTGGGCTCCCGCTGTATTTTCTCTCACCAGACAGACAAAGCAAGCGAGTGGGGGCAGATAATAATAGCCTAGGGAGGGTACATTTTTTTTGTGCCCCCCCTGGCTACTAACATCTGCCCCCAGACACCCCAGAAAGGGCAAATCTATAATTAGATTCGCCCTTTCTGGCACTTTGCCCGTCTATTCCCATTGCCCTGTAGCGGTGGCGAATGGGTTAATAAGGGGTTAAAATGACCTTGCAATTGAAAGGTCACTTTAAGCCAGGTTAATAATTGATAGCTGTCAATTAGGCAACTATCAATTATTAATCCTATTGTATGAAAGAAAAATCAAACACACACACTTTAATAAAAAATAAGTTTAATTAAATAATCACACAGTTTTTGACCATATTTTATTTTCCTGCTAAAACCATTTCCTGTAATAAAATAAAATAAAAAAGCAAAATTATACTTACCAATCCGATGTACAGTCAGGTCCCACGGTGTAATCCATCAGAAAGGGTTAACAGGTTACAGGTCGCAGAGAGCTAATAATGCTGTCTCAGACCTGTATTCCCCTGAATGAATAACTTCCTCTCCCAGCGAAAGTAGAGGAATAGATTCATGAATGGAGCTTAATTGATTTATTGCCAATTTAACTGTAGTGACCTGACCTAAAGGGAAAGTGGACACAATCAATTAAGCTTCATTCATGAAACACATCCTCTCCTGTCGCCAGGAGAGGAACTTATTCATTCATGAGCTTTGAGCTGAGCATGCAGGATTACTTGCACTGCTTGGCTCAAAGCTAGTTAACCCTTTGTGAAGGATTACAGCGTGGGACGTGACAGATCGGCGGAATAGGTAAGAATAATGTTGTTTTATTTCTTTTTCTTTATTTTAGGAGATCAATGGCTTCGCACGGATTTAGTGTAAAATAAAATATGGTCAAAAAAATGTGTTTTTATTTCATTAAAATTATTTATTCTTAAAGTGTGTGTGTTTTTTTATTTACTTCAATAGGATTAATAATTGATAGTTGTCTAATTGACAGCTATCAATCATTAACCTGCCTTAAGGTCACCTTTCAATTGCAAGGTGACAGTAAGGTGAGATTAACCCATTCGCCACCGCTACAGGGCAATGGGAATAGACGGGCAAAGTGCCAGAAAGGGCGAATCTAATTATAGATTTGCCCTTTCTGGGGTGTCTGGGGCAGATGTTAGTAGCCAGGGGGGGCACAAAAAAATGCACCCTCCCTGGGCTATTATTATCTGCCCCCACTCGCTTGCTTTGTCTGTCTGGTGGAGAAAATACAGCGGGAGCCCACGCATTTTTTTCAACGAAATTACACCTTTAATTAACCCCTACATGTCTGAAATTTTGCACAAATACACTCATGTAATTGTATGTTTCAAACATATATAAAAATACATGAAATTACATGGTTAAATGTGTGGAAACAATGTATCATTTCATGTCGGCTTCTGTGATTTCACAAAACCCGGCAATTGAATTAGCGGCTATTACAGTATGTAGAAGTCTAGGAACTATAAATATATGTATAATACATGTCACAATGACATGTATATATATATGTATGTGTTCTATGTGTATATATCTATTCTTTCTAGTCTTTATTAAAGCTGTCAGTGTGATTTTACAGTATAGGCGGGGATGAATTGCCGGCTTTTCTAAAGGACACCGATGCGATTTCATCGCAAGTCACACAGTGTGGTCCGTTTGTAATCAGATTTTTCATCGCTCCCATAGACTTGCATTGGCGATTGTCGACCGACAATCGGTGACAATCGCAGCATGCTGCGATTGTACACGGACGTTTAAAACGGACCACAAAAAATCTGATACTGGGAGCTGCTCCATAGATTAACATAGGTGTAATGTATGTGATACAGTTCATATAGCGTCTTGTGCTTGGGTGCGATGAAAATACTTGAGACACAGGTTGAAAAAGAAAGTCTTGTATTGCTTCATACAAATTGGCAAAAATAAACATACAGGTTGCAAACACAGAAGCAGGAGACACAGCAGGCCAAAGTAATCTAAGTTCATCAATAACTCTCCACAACAGATTCAGATCTTCTTCTATGTTACCGCAAGTCCATGCAACCGTGAGGCTTTCAAGAGCAGAGTTCAGAGTCCACAAGAGCTCCAGAGTTTCTCAGTAGAAATGGCTGGAGTACAAAGTCCAAGGCTTCAGGAGTCAGAACACAGGTTCACTGCAGGCCAGATTCTGAAGCACTGATTGCTCAGGTGTGGCTGTTTAAGAAGCAAACGGAGAGAATCAGGGCGGGAACATGCAAGCTGGAAAACTCCATTTTAACTGAGGGCAAGATAGCTGCAGCAAAACAGAAAGCAAAATGGCCGACGAACAAACTGAGTTTCAGAAACAGATATACAGAACCTTACATTACTCCCCCCTTAGGGGCAACCTCCGGATGACCTCAGACCAGGCTTGTGTGGGTACCTCTGATGAAACTGACGGAGCAAGCGAGGAGCATTAACGTTATTGACTGGTTCCCATGAGTTGTCCTCCACTGGGTAGCCCTGCCATTTGATCAAATATTGTAACTGATTTCTATACAACCTGGAATCTAAAATCCTTTCCACCACAAACTCTTCCTGACCATCGACTAGCACTGGGTCAGGGCAAGGAGAAGAACGTCCAGGAAACGCATTGGGTGCTGCAGCCTTCAGCAGGGATACATGAAAGACAGGGTGGATTCTCATAGTTCTGGGCAATTGAAGACGACAAGCAACGGCACTTATAATCTTACTGATTTTATAGGGTCCAATGTACTTATGTCCCAACTTAGATGATGGAATCCTTAACTTAAGATTTCTGGTTGACAGCCAGACCAGGTCTCCTACCTTAAAAACTGGTGCAGGTTTACGAAATTTATCTGCTGCCTTCTTGTACCTTTCCTGAGCCGATTCCAGATTCTCCTTTAGAAGATCCATATTCTTCTGTAAAGTCGTGACTCTTTCAGCCACTGCTGGCAAAGGCGTCTCTATGGGAAATCGTGGTAGAATATTAGGATGATAACCTAAATTAGAGAAAAAAGGAGACTGTTTAGTGGAGGCACTCTGAGAGTTGTTGTAAGAGAACTCAGCCAATGGAAGTAGATCCACCCAATCATCCTGTAGGTGGCAGATAAAGCAGCGGAGATACTGCTCCAGGGTTTGATTGGTTCGTTCGGTTTGTCCATTAGTCTGGGGATGAAAAGCAGAAGAAAGGTTTACTTTAATATCCAATGCTGCACAGAAATTTTGCCAAAACCTAGAAGTGAATTGCACCCCTCGATCCGAAATAACCTCATCCGGTACTCCATGTAAACGAAACACATCTTTAATCATCAAATCTGATGTCTGTTTTGCAGTGGGTAAGCCGACACAAGGGATAAAATGAGCTGCCTTTGTTAAACGATCAACCACCACTAGAATAGTGTTCTTCCCTTGAGAAGTTGGTAATTCGACAATGAAGTCCATAGAAATGGATCCCCACGGGCGGGACGGGGTGGGAAGAGGCTGTAACAGACCAGTTGGTGAAGAGCGAGGTGTTTTGCATCTTGCACAAACCTCACATGAAGTGACATAATCCAAAACATCCTTCCTACAAGTGGGCCACCAAAAGAAACGAGAAAGAAATTCCTGTGTCTTTAGAATTCCTCTATGCCCGGCTATTTTGGAATCATGAATGAGTTGCAATACTCTCAATCTGACTGTTTCAGGTATATACAGACGTTGTCCCAGAATCCACACACCATTCTTAAAGACAAGACTTACGTCCCTTGGGGGTTGAGCCAAAAAAGAATCCGCATGGTATGCTTCCTTGATGTCTTTAATTAGGTCTTGATGATGAATCACTCCTAGGAATCTAGAGTCAGGAAGAATAGTCTTAGGAGGAGTAATTGGACGTGTCTCTGCTGAGTAAATCCTAGAGAGTGCATCAGCCTTTCCATTACGCGATCCTGGTCTATAAGAAATAATAAAATTAAATTGATTTAAGAAAAGATTCCAGCGAGCCTGGCGAGGAGTCAGGCACTTAGCCGACCTGATAAACTCAAGATTACGATGATCTGTCAGAACGACTATTTGCTGTGCAGCTCCTTGCAGAAGGTGTCTCCATTCTTTGAAGGCGGCAATAATGGCCAACAACTCTCTATTGCCCACATCGTAGTTCTTCTCAGCCGAAGACAACTGCTGGGAAAAGAAGGCACAGGGATGCAAGACATTCTTCTCACCTGTTCTCTGAGAGAGTATGGCTCCCACGGCACAGTCTGAAGCATCCACCTCTATTATGAAGGCAAGCTCTGGGTTGGGATGTACTAGAATAGGTGCAGTGGTAAATTTATCTTTTAGACGGGAAAATGCTTCCTGGGCTTGGGGAGTCCAGGAGAACTTAGACTCTTTCCGGGTAAGTTGGGTGATAGGTGACACTACCTCAGAGAAATTTCTAATGAAACGTCTATAGAAGTTTGCAAACCCGATGAAGCGCTGTACCTCCTTCACATTTCTAGGACTTGGCCAATCATTGATGGCTTGGGTTTTACTTCCATCCATACTAATTCCTTGTGTAGACAGTACATACCCCAGAAATTGAATTTCGGTCTTATGGAATTCACACTTTTCAAGCTTGATGTAAAGATGATTTTGTCTTAGACGTTCCAAGACCATTCTCACATGTCCATGATGTTCCTCTGTGGAGTTAGAAAAAATTAAAATATCATCCAAATAAATTACCACGAATGTATCTAGGAGATCCCTGAAGATGTCATTCACCAAGTGTTGGAAAGTGGCTGGGGCGGTACTCAGACCAAAAGGCATAACCAGATATTCAAAGTGTCCATAGCGTGACCTGAATGCAGTCTTCCATTCATCCCCAGGTCTAATACGGACTAAGTTATAGGCCCCACGAAGATCTAGTTTAGAAAAAATTTTAGCATGTCGCACTCTCTCCAATAACTCAGGGATTAAAGGCAATGGATAACGGTTTCTAATAGTAACCTTATTAAGTTCCCTATAGTCTACGCATGGTCTCAGGGATCCATCTTTCTTCTTTACAAAGAATATGGGTGCCCCTGCAGGAGATGAAGAGGGGCGTATGAAGCCCTTGGCTAGATTTTCGTCTATGTACTCTTTTAAAGCCTTCAGCTCGGGCCCCGCCAGGGGTAGATCTTACCAAAAGGTATCTCTGCTCCAGGCAATAATTCAATTGGACAATCATATGGACGGTGAGGAGGAAGCTGGTCAGCGTTCTTCTTGTCACATAAATCCACATAGTCCTGGTATACAGCTGGTAATTCAGGGACTGACATGGTTCCTTTAGGAACAGAGCAAGCTGAAATTTTTTGACTCATCTGTTTCTCTGGGAAGTGTAATTCCTTGGTCTCCCAGTTAATGGTAGGATTCTGAGCCTGTAGCCATGGTAGCCCTAGAATAATGGGAAAGTGAGGAGAAGAGATAAGCATAAAGGACAGTTTCTCTTGATGATCTTTACCCATAAGAACCTTTAAAGGCTCTGTTTCCTGATCCACTGGTCCAGAGGTCAGCAGGGAGCCATCCACAGTTTCCATCTGTACGGGAGCAGCCTTCTTCACTGAACGTATTCCCTGTTTTAGAGCAAAGGAGACATCCATAAAATTTCCACTTGCACCTGAGTCGATCATGGCAGAGCTAGACACCCAGGCTGAGTCAACCCAGAGTTTGATGGAAAGAAAACAGTGAGAATTGTTTTTCTTACAACTCAGCTGGGACACCGCTGAGGAAACTTGAAAGATGGCAGCATTTACACAGTCAACGTCCTCAGAGGTAACGGAGTTTAAGTCCGAGAAATCAAGATCTGTTGCGGCAGCTATCTCTGGAGCCTGAGGCTCGGACCTGACAGATCCCCTCTCGCAACACTCACAATGAATGAGTGCTGCAGTAGTCTTGCGAGAACGGCTGGGACAGTTAATAATAAAGTGCCCTGACTTACCACAGTAAAAACATAGATTCTCCTTAAAACGATGTTCCTTGCGTGCATCACTAACCCGTCGTAGTAAAGAGTCTACCTGCATGGGTTCAGGTTCAGGTTCCCGTGTAATCCTATTCAAAGGTTCCTTAGCTGGAGAGGAAGGCAGGAAAAGGTTAGTACGATTGCTCTCGAACCATCTCTCTTGCCTGCGTTCAGTTAAACGAGTATCAATACGGATGCAGTAGTTAATAAAGTCACCTAACGCAGTGGGAGGGTCGGCACGAGCAAGTTCATCCTTAATTAGTGGGGATAACCCCTTTCGAAAAATAGATTTTTTGGCGGAATTGTCCCAGGTGGTATCAAGGGCCCATCTCCTGAAATCCAAGGCATATTCAGCTACTGAGTGCTTACCTTGGCGCAAAGCTAACATGGCTGCTTCAGCTGTTGCACCTCGATTGGGGTCATCAAACACCTGCCCCATGGCTGAAATAAAGTCATCAAGGTGATTCAAACAATCATCCTCAGTCTCAATCAGAGGGTTTGCCCATATCAAAGCCTTGTTGGTAAGCAACATAATTATAGTAAGCACCTTAGATCGTTCAGTAGGAAATTGTGAAGCATGTGCAGAAAAAAAAAGATTACATTGATTAACAAATCCCCTGAATTTTTCACGTTCACCACCAAAACGAAAAGGGGGCAACTTGGGAATCCCAGAACTCGGGGCCATGGCAGGAGCCTGGACTTGCCCCTCCAGAACCTCAATCCTGGCTCGCAAATCCTGAGTAGTCTGTCCAACCACTTGCAAATTGTGATTATTTAGGTCCTGAAGATTTGTAAGACGGTCTTTATATTCTGCAAATCTGCAAGGATATTATCAGTCACTCCACAAAGTTCCTTTATGCGGGCCTCCATTTTCCAGATCTTTTAAGACAGGATACTGGAAGAAGAGGAGAGAGAAAAAAAAAACAATCTTGTAATGTATGTGATACAGTTCATATAGCGTCTTGTGCTTGGGTGCGATGAAAATACTTGAGACACAGGTTGAAAAAGAAAGTCTTGTATTGCTTCATACAAATTGGAAAAAATAAACATACAGGTTGCAAACACAGAAGCAGGAGACACAGCAGGCCAAAGTAATCTAAGTTCATCAATAACTCTCCACAACAGATTCAGATCTTCTTCATGTTACCGCAAGTCATGCAACCGTGGGGCTTTCAAGAGCAGAGTTCAGAGTCCACAAGAGCCCCAGAGTTTCTCATAGAAATGGCTGGAGAAACAAAGTCCAAGGCTTCAGGAGTCAGAACACGGGTTTCACTGCAGGCCAGATTCTGAAGCACTGATTGCTCAGGTGTGGCTTTTAAGAAGCAAACGGAGAGAATCAGGGCGGGAAATGCAAGCTGGAAAACCCATTTTAACTGAGGGCAAGATAGCTGCAGCAAAACAGAAAGCAAAATGGCCGACGAACAAACTGAGTTTCAGAAACAGATATACAGAACCTTACAATAGGTCCGACTGCAATGCGATATTTCATCGCATTGCAGTCGTCCGAATTTTGTCGCCAGTGTGACTCCGGCCTTAGAAGCAAAGGACATGAAAAGACATGGTTAACCCTATGTACACCAAGTGTCATTTCATGTCACCCGACATGAAATGACACTTGTGTACATAGGGTTAACCATGTCTTTCATGTCCTTTGCTATCTAATTTGCACAAACAATTAAATCAACTATGTGTGCAAAATTTCACACCTGTAGGGGTTAATTAAAGGTGTAAATTCGTTGAAAAAAAAAACCGTCTTTTTTGCTACGAATTTACACCTTTAATTAACCCCTACAGGTGTGAAATTTTGCACAATAGTCTGATTTAATTGTTTTGAAAAATTAGAATAGCAAAGGACATGAAAAGACATGGTTAACCTATGTACACCAAGTGTCATTTCATGTCGGTTCTGCATTTTCACAAAGCCGGCAATTGAATTTAGCGGTTTATTATACTATGTAAAGTGTATGAACTAAAAATATAAATATTATATATGTGTCACAAATTCAATGACATGTATATATATATATGAGGTGTAAAATTGCTGAAAAAAAATGCTGGGCTCCCGCCCTATTTTCGCAACCAGACAGACAAAGCCAGTGAGTGGGGGCAGATAATAATACCCCAGAGAGGGACCATTATTTTTGCCCCCCCCCGGCTACTAACATCTGCCCCCAGACCCCCCAGGAAAGACAATCTATAATTAGATTCGCCCTTTCTGGTACTTTGCCCGTTTATTCCCATTGCCCTGTAGCGGTGGCGAATGGTTAATATGGGGTTTAAAGCCACCTTGCTATTGAAAGGGGACCTTAAGGCCAGGTTAATAATTGAGAGCTGTCAATTAGAAAAACTATCAATTATTAATCCTATTGCATGAAATAAAAATAAAACACACACACTTTAATTAAAAATCATTTTAATGAAATAAAGACACATGGTTTTTGACCATCTTTATTTTACTGCAAAAAACCATTTCCTGTAATAAAATAAAATAAAAAAGAAAAATTATTCTTACCTACCCCAAATGCAACAGTCAGGTCCCACGGTGTAATCCTTCAGAAAGGGTTTAATGTTTACTGCAGGGACCGCAGCTAATGCTGCAGCCTCACAGTAAACCCCAATGAATGAGTTTCCTCTCCCTGCCTGACAGGAGAGTAAAGGCGGGGTGTCACAAAAAGATACACCAGCGATCCCGACAACGATATGCACTTGTCAGGATCGCTGGTTGTATCGCTACATGATCGCTGCTGAGCTGCCAAACAGCAGCGATCTGGGACAGCGACACTGCGGGTAACATCGTTTAAAAGGGGCCCGTCTCACATAGCGATATCGCTACCGAGATCGCTGCTGAGTCACTAGTTTTGTGACGCAGCAGCGAGCTCACCAGCGATATCGCTGTGTGTGACATTTCAGCGACGATCAGCCCCCTGCCGGGTACGCTGATCGTCGCAGAAATGTCAGGACCTTTTTTTGATCGCTGGTTTCCCTCTGACAGGCACGCATCGCTGCGTGTGACAGGCGGGAGACCAGCGATCCGCTGGTAACAAGGTACACAGCGGGTTTCCAGGCACCGCGCAGCGCTTGGAAACCCGCTGTGTACCTTGGATACCAGCTCCCTGCATCAGGGCGCTGGTATCCAAGGTACACAGCGGGTTTCTAGGCACAGGCCCCGCGCCTGGAAACCCGTGTGTACCTTGGTTACCAGCGGTCGCTGGTCTCCCCCTTCACACGCAGCGATGTGTGCCTGTCAGCGGGGAAACCACGCGATCAAAGGTCCTGACATTTCAGCGACGATCAGCGTACCCGGCAGGGGGGCTGATCGTCGCTGAATGTCACACCACAGCGAATCGCTGGTGAGCTTGCTGCTGCGTCACAAAACTAGTGACTCAGCAGCGATCTCGGTAGCGATATCGCTAGGGAGACGGGCCCTTAAGTGGAAAGCTTAATTGATTGCTTTCCACTTCAACTTCAGTCAGCCAGGGACACAATCAGTGACGTCAGAGGGAACTGATTAACAAAAATAGGGGTTCCCTTCGAAAAAAAAATGGCGTGGGGGTCCCCCCTATTTTTGTTAACCAGCCAGATGAAGCAGACCGCTGAGGCCTGGATTTTCAGGCTGTTAAGGAGCCAAGATCCATGGACCTTGCCAGCCTGATAATACCAGGCCACAGCAGTCTGTTATATCTTGGCTGATTAACAAAAAATAGGGATCCCCTCGAAAAAAATTGGCGTGGGGTCCCCCCCATTATTTGTTAACCAGCCAGATGAAAGAAACCGCTGAGGCCTGGATTTTCAGGCTGTTAAGGAGCCAAGATCCATGGACCTTGCAGCCTGATAATACCAGGCCACAGCAGTCTGTATATCTTGGCTGATTAACAAAAATAGGGGATCCCCTCGAAAAAAATTGGTGGGGTCCCCCCTATTTTTGTTAACCAGCCAGATGAAGAAAACCGCTGAGGCCTGGATTTTCAGGCTGTTAAGGGCAAGATCCAGGACCTTGCCGCCTGTAAACCAGGCCACAGCATCTGCATATCTTGGCTGATTAAAACAAAAATAGGGGATCCCCTCGAAAAAAATTGGCGTGGGGTCCCCCTATTTTTTTAACCACCAGATGAAGCAGACCGTGAGGCCGGTTTTCAGGCGTTAAGGGAAAGAAAATCCATGGACCTTGCCACCTGTAATACCAGGCCACAGCAGTCTGCATATCTTGGCTGATTAAAAAATAGGGGATCCCCTTGAAAAAAATTGGCTGGGTCCCCCTATTTTGTTAACCCCAGATGAAGCAGCGCTAGGCCGGTTTTTTCAGGCGGTAAGGATCCAATACCAGGACCTTGCAACCGTAATACCAGGCCCACACAGTCTGCTTTCTTGGGGTTAAAAAAAAGGGGTCCCCTTCGAAAAAAAAAAAACGCGTGGGGATCCCCCTATTTTTGTTTAACCACCAAGAAAATGCAGACTCTGCGCCTGGTTTAAAAAGACTGTCAAGGCCCATGGATTTTGGCCCTCAACAGCCTGAAATACCAGGCTAAGCCCCCACATTTGGCGCACAAAAGAGTGAATTGTGGGCACTTTACCCGCTCTTCCCACTGCCCTGAGCGGTGGCAAGCGGGGTAAAAGGGGGTTAATGTCACCGTTGTTGCACGGTGACAATAACCCCGGGTTTAAAATAATGGAGAGGCTTCAAATAAGACACCGACCATTATTATCCCAAAGTTATTAAATGTATAAAAAAAAAAACAAAGCAAAAAAAGTCTTTAAATGAAATAAAAGAACAACACAGTTTTTCATTTTTTTATTACCTCCATTTCCTGCGACGCCACGAATCTTGTAAAAAAAAAAAAAACAAACCAACAGTATACCACCTGCCGACCAGCCATAACAAGTCCCCCGACGATCCAGCCTGCTACATCGCAATGACGGCAGAACCTGTCATTGCAACCCGCAAGTGATTACCTGCTTCCCCGGCGGTGACGTCATGGACTGACTGCTTTACGGCCGGGATTACCCACAGTCCGCATTACGCGAGAAACTCATTACCCGCCGGGGAAAAAGATGGCGGCCATGAAGCGTGAGGACGGACCGCCGGAGACTTTTGCCGGGTAAGTCCCCGCTGACTCCCTGAAGACCGCCGACGGACCTGACGTGACAGGACAATCCCTTTCCGGTATCCGAAAAGACGAAAATAGGAACTCGAATGGGAAAATTCCGATACAGCTAATACGGCCGATACCCGATATTTGCAGTATCGGAATCTCAACACTAGTCATGTAAGTTTTGTGATTTATATTTTTGAATTTTCACAGTAAAATCTTCTAGATGCGCACAACACTTTTCTTACCATTACTCTTTTTGATTAAGTATATGACTTTTTTTTCTTAAAAATTTTTTACAATTTGTCAGTAAATTTTTTTATTGTTTTGGTTTTGTAACAAAATTTTTAGATGAGGTTGGACTTCTATCTATCGATTGAAAATAGCCCAAGTTCACAGGGATTCAGTTTCTAAGGCCGGGCCAACTGGCGACAGAAACACGACTCAAACATAATATGCATGCAGTTGCCCTATTTAATCTATGGAGCAGCTCCCAGATCAGATTTTTTGTGGTCCTTTTAATCGTCCCGGGCAATGCGCATGCTGCGTTGTCACAATTTGGGTCGACTACGCCAATGCAAGCTTGGGAGCGATAAAAATCGGATTAACAAACGGACCGACGGTGACTTTCCGATGAAATCGCACCACTATCCCCGGTGCCAGGAAAATTTCATCAGGATAATTGCCGGAAGGGCGACTGCTAATTAGGCACGAAAATTCAAACCCAAAAGGAAACCGCCCCCACGGAGCCAGAACCATGGCCAGTCCATCAATGTGGAATGTGATGTTCTGGCCCCGGAGAGCCAAACTTGGGACCAGCGGGATCCCAATTATTCCCAACGGTCGCGGAAGGACGGGCTGGGGGGAAATAGTTCCCAATGTTTCCCTGATTTTGGCGACAGGTCAGGGAGGACAAGAAAACGCATCAATAAGGCCTCTTTCACACATCCGGGCGGGGCCTAAAATGGGCCCCCGGCATTTTACGCACGCCGATGTGAAAAGCTTTCACACTCCGGCGCCCAAATGCGTTTTTTTTTTTTCCGGATGGTTTCTGATGCTTGGAAGATAAGAAACCATCCGGCAAAAAAAAAAAAGCTTACATGCGGTTTTTTCCCGACGCCGCAATGTACATTTTGGCCGCTCCGGACAAAACCGCATGCAACGATTGACATGCGGCCCATGCGCGCTAATGCATGTCAATGCGAAAAAAGCCGCATGCCGCATCAGATTTTCAGATGCGGCGCTGCGGGAAAATGCCGGGGTGCCGCAGGGGGAAAAAACGGATGTTGAAACTAGCCTAGTAATTCTTGAAAACGCTTACCATAGTAGACTACTCATACTACCACCAAACAAGTGGGTTTATAAAGTCCCCTCCCCTTATATGTGAAACAGAAATGTGGGCCCCAAAAAAACGTTATGCTGTTGAACCCCCGTGCTTGTGAGTACTCCCAAGCACATTGAATATTTATTCAACTGCAATGGCGCCAACTGAACTTAAAATGTTTCCTCGCAATAAATAATTAGGGAAGTACTTATATGTGTCCCTTTTGGTAATCCCATCGCTGGTCCCAATAAATGGTCATTATTGTGACATAATGTCATCGGTTTGTATGTATGAACCCTTGTAAAATTAAACTTGTTATATTAATACATACTTTGTAGTGCTTTCGTACTCCAAAAGGCAAATAAATTATCATATTGCTGGTTCTCTTAATTTTTTAGTACATTACAAGGGCAGGTAAGTTAAATTTTTGTTGTATCCTTACTTTTTTCAGGTCAATGTTCAAGGCTTTGGCGCAGCTGTAAACGTAAAGGCAGAAGACAGCTGAGGGGGCGCGTGGGGCACAGCAACAGCAAAAGAAAATATGTTTTTAATAGACTAATTTTCTGGCTCCAGCTTGGATTTGCGACCGTAAGTTTAATGTCGTACAAAGTGTATTGCTAATTTTAAATAAATTTAATAAAATTATTTTTCTTCTCTAGCACCGAGTCAAACCTTACAGAAGAGAGGCGGGCTTTTGACCAGAAGCGTGTCGAAACCCCGTGGGGGATTTTTGGGGGCGGGGGCCGTCATCACAGAATGTCGCGCACTCACCACAACCACCACCAGCTTGGGTCAGGAGTTGCCTCTAAGCCCCCAAGACCTCCCCTCAGCACGCCCTGGACCCCAGGTGGGCCGCCTCCGCTGTGTGTCACGGCGACCCAGGCGTAGAAAGAAGGAGTTTGTTCTGGCACAAGGAGGAGGTGGCAGAGGAGTTCTGACTACTTTCCAGTGGCCCGAAGATGGGGAGGAGGCATTTGGGGCAGTCGGGTCGGAAACCTCAGGGCTTCCCCGACAGCACAGAATGCGGACGAGTGGGTCCAATTGTGCGGAGCAGGAACCCCACCAAATGATCTCAACAACTTTCTAGTTTACTGGAACGTGGCAACTTCGTGAAAATCTCCTTCGTTTGATGGGAAACCCACAAGGGGAGTTGATCACCTCTGATCAGCCTCCTCCTCATCCATGCCCCCTCCACCTCCTCCTTGTGGACCACAGAGACCAACTCCTCCCCCAAGTGATCCTACCAAAGTGTGATCAACATTACCAACATGGGACACAGTGCCTTCCAATATGCCCCTCGACCATAACCAATGTTCAATGGGCCACAACATGGGGGTCGACATGGGCATTTTGGGGCTACCGTGTAAGTGGCAGTCTTTAGACTACCACAACAGTTCCAAACCCTTTCCCCCTTACCCAAACCCCTACAAGCAAGCAACAAGCAGCCACAAAGAAACTCAGCCACCATCATGGTGAACAGTGGCGGAGACAGTCTAGGCACCCTCACAATTTGGTCCTCCACCTTCCCACCCCACACCTACCACCAGTTAAAGGTGGAAGTATTTTTTTGTTATTTGTTTGAATTTTGAACATATAAATTTGTTTTAAACTGCTGAAAGTTTCTCAGGAAATATGTTGAATAAGTTTTGACACATGAGTCTTTTGTCAATATGTTTACAGCGACAAAAAGACCAATACATAAAAAAATGTTTTGACTGCATTGATTGTATGTGATTATTTCAATAGTAGGTGTTTATTTTAAAATGTTATGTTGGCCATAACTTACACAAATGACCCCAAAAAACAAACACAACATTACAATTAATTGAGCAGAAATATCTTTTTACAGAGCAACATAGGAAACTACATGTGAAATAATCCTCCTCTTGCCAGGCAAGCACCCTCAGGGACAAAAAAATTGATGAACACATCAACTTTTAGGCCTGAAGGTGGACCCGGGGATGATGGGTTGACATAGGCAAAGAGACATTCCAGAGGCTAAACCACCCCACATGTTGTGAGGGCATTCATGGATTCTACAAAAATTATGTAGGACCACACATGCTTTGGAAACACATTAACATTATCTTCACTAGTTGAATTCAGATTGAAGTACCCCGCCATTTAGCACAAAGAATTTCCAAATTTGCATCCACCAGCGCGAGCACTTTGAAGGCGACAATTAAATTTCTACGCCTGGGTGAGTAACGACGGGGATAGGCCTCATTCATTACGGGTTAATTGAAATGCCTATCTGGAACTATAACAAAGGCACATTTTTGAATAGAGTCTGTAAAGTTACTTGCTGGTGGTAGGTCCATTGGTTATTGCGTTCCCGCCTACCCATTTATTAAGTATTGAAGATCTGGAGTCTCCAGTCCTTCCATACCCCAATGTCTACAATTAAAAACTGTAGTTTGGTCGGAAAGGCCAACAAAACTAGGAAAATATTGTTTTAATTGAAAATTGGGACCTGAGTTAGGAGGTTTACGAACACTATGGGGCTTGCCTTCCAGGGCCCTATACAGTGTGGAAACTGGCAATTTTCGGCAAAACCCGTGTATCCTCAACAGTACCATTTTTGCTCGGAATGACGTCTTCACGAATCCGTTCCAAATTTCCACAAAGTTGCCGCACAATCCGATTGTCGCCCTTTTAAGAACTCAAGTGCGGAGGAGGACATCCAGTTGAAAAGGAACCTGTAAACACCCTAAAACTAGAACATGGGAGAAATCAAACCAAAAACAACAATCACAGCATGCACAACACTTACAATGCTTTATTTCTTAGACACACAGCGGAAATTAATTACAAGACATCCTTTGTGGAAAAACCAAACGCAATCATTTGATAGGTAACTTCAGAAATACATTAGCACATGAAAATTTTCCAAGAAGTGTCCCAACACTTGCAAAGGACTTGTCGAGGCAAAATCATCAACATATCGTTGACCACATACCTTATTGTTAGAGAAGGGGTTCTTCGCGAAATTGTTTTCTATCCTGTTGTCCTGAAATGTGATCCCCGGGGCACAATGTCAAGCAACGTATCAAGGTGCATCTCATTCGACAATATTGGAGAAAAACTTATCTCCATGCCTACGCGTGACAAATATAGGCGGTGAAAATGCCTTTTGTTAACCTTCTTGCAAAAGTGATGTACCCCTTTGGCGCTTTGGGATTGCTATTACAGGATTTGGCTCCCCAAAAAAGTTGGTAAACCCAATGGAAACACACCTCAGGGGGGAAAATCTGAATGGGCTCTGTTTGTAAAACGCAACAAACACAAGCACAAGGAACAAAATGACACCAGTGCAAAGGTTGGGAGGGTCACCCCGTGCAGAGCACTTAAATATGCTCTGCCTGATTATTAAATGAGTATCAGGCCTCAAAACCGTTATTGTCCTTTTTTGGTAAGCGCAAAAAAAACGGTGGTCGGAATGAAAATCGGATGTTACAAGGTACACACACATCGACTAAACACATCTTTGAAGGAAAATCGGAGCCAGGCGGGTTGAGTTTCTTTTGCTCCGAAAATTCCCGACAAAACGGTCAATTTTTTGGTTTGGGGTGACACCCGGCTTAAAGATAAAAAAGACCCATTTTTATTAGGGAAATGGAAAACATGTTAGTCCAGCTATTCAAACACATGTAGCCACTTTTAATGTAGAAAAAAGGAATACAAAGAAAATTACACCATTTTTTATGATTCCCATTCAAAAAGAGGAAACAATACCAAGAAAAAAACCCTCTTTTTAGGACACCCTACAAAAAAATTTACAAATGGTCCAAATTCTGAATACAGAGGAGTAACTTGAAACTTTTGAGCACAGTTGAAAACTTTTAAGAGGGACCCACCTTTCATGTGTAATTTATAATAATGATGTTTTTTTTGTGACACAGAGTCCATTTGGGGAACCTAAGCACATAGCTCCCAAACTATCCTGGATTCAACAGGATTTTCCCAATTTAAGGGGGAGTATCGTTGTCCTGGCACATCAGGGCTTTGTTTCAACTTTCCTCACTCTCTCCATGTGATGTCTTCTCTTTGCGTTTTCATCCCTACATAGCTCCTTCCCTTCATGGGTTGAGGAGTTGAGGGAGGAGGCATCTTTCTACACTGCCATAATTAAATAAACATTTCTCTTGTTTCCCTGTGATCTGGTCTCCCTGGGAATTGAACATATAACCTGTATCATTACAGGCAGCAGCTAAAGCTTAGAGCCACAAGCTGCATGATGGAGATGCAAAGGTTTTCTATTCTTCAAGCTGCACTGCATTTGGTGCCGAGATCTCCATCTGGTCATGCGCCCCCCCCAGCAGCCATTTTCCTGGAGTCCACCGCATAGGAAACCATGCAACTGCGGGGGCTCTGGCCTTTCACAAAATGTCGGCAGAGCCCCCGCAACATGAAGCACAGGCAGCACGGAGCACCGGCAGAACGGAACACCTGCAGCCACAGAACAACTGCAGCAGTGCGCCGCACATCTGAACACCCCCTCATCCCAGCCTGCAGCGTCACCCCACATGCCTTTCTCCAGCAGCGGACCCTGCGACCCCGCTTTCACCACAGCCCCAACCCAGGTAAGCAATAAGACGCATGGATTATAAGAAGCACCACCATTTTATTAAAAAAAAGGTTTTTTCCTATTTTTTCCCCTCAAAATTTGGGGGCGTCTTATAATCCGGAGCGTCTTATAATCCGCAAAATATTGTATATGGAGAGGGACATGCGATTTCAGCAGCCAATGACACAAGCCATTGTGTCAGGACATTATGGGTGTTTCCTGCATCCTCGTTGGCTAGCCTCAATATGCACACATAAAGTTAGGAAAAAAAAATTACTGCTGTGCTGTGCTTACAAGAACTCCGTGCTTCTGGCTCTGAAAACCCCCTCCCCTCATCAAACACGTGCAAACGCTCATGATAACACCATCATTATCGTTGCTAAAGTTTTAAAAATATTTTTGTGGCCATGCAAATATTTTCCCGCACTTTTACCGAATGTTACCGATTTTTACCAATTTTATAAAATTTTGCTGGGTTTCCGATCACGAATCCGAATGTGCCATATTCGTGCCGAATTTATGTTTGGCGATCGTTTTTCCGGACAAGTTCGCTCATCACTAGTGTTGCGCCGTCCAACGTCCCTGCATGCATCGTCTCCAACAAGGTGCAGCCCGGAAGTGGCCTGCATTCTGATAGAGTTCCGGCAGGACAGGGAGCTGGTTAGAGCTCCTCTGCTCCTGTACTGGGCGGCACTCCAATTGTATTCGTGTCTAACAGACACAAATAAAATTGAGTGTAGGGAAGGAGCGATGGCCAGTGCACAGGACAGAGAGGGATGAGTGGTGTCAGTGGCTGACACGGCACCTCTGTGTGCCCACACCCCTAACGTCACTTTGCTAAATGTCTGGGACTTGGTGAAAGTGCTGTGTGGACAATGACAATCAGCACTCATCTCCTCCCCTCCTGTGGTAAGCAGCTCATTGTCAATAGACAATGTACATAGAGAGCCTGGTGTGGGCAGGGTTATCTTTCTCAGCTATGCTTCGTGCTGCATCTAAAAAGCAATGATTGTGTCAGAACCTCTGCACCAGTAAATTAAATGATACCTCATTGGATTATGGGTCTCTTTGCTGTCTGAGATGACTTAGCAGAAACCTGGTAGCAGATTCCTTTTAAGTGTGGTTAGCTCCTCCCCTGCCTCTTTCTTGCTGGATGCATGCTTGTCCCGCACTATCTCTTGTAAAAAAAAAAATCCTTATTTAAAGTTCACACAGAAAGTTTTGTGCATTATAGTACACATGTTATGTATTTGATTTGGCTGAGATTTTGTTATGATTATTTGATTAAAATTACTATTCAAAGTCACAGCTGGCGGTATGGATTAAAAGATAGCTGTGTTGATCATCTTCAAAGGGGGATATGACCGCTGACAGTTGAGCGGTGGCATATCAATTACAAGCACATTGGTTATAGGTTTGTTTATAAGAATGCTTTCAATATTTTCAATAAATGCTCTGACCCGTCTCCATCTAGCAAAAGTTTTTTTAGTGTCTTATTTCTGGCGTAGGGGTAACGCTACATTTGCAAGTTACACACTAGCCGTCTTATCTGGCTGAACGAAAAAAAACAAAAACTGTGTAACAAGAAACATTATTGGCTGATAATATTTATTAAATTGCAAAACTAAAAAAAAAAGTTACTTTTAACCCTTAAGGACCAAGCCACTTTGTAGGTTAATGACCAGGCTTAATTTTGAAATCTGACTACTGTCATTTTATGAGGTTATAACTCTGAATGCTTCAACGGATCCTGCTGATTCTGAGGCTGTTTTTTTGTGACATATTGTACTTTATGATAGTGGTAAAATTTCTTCAAAATTTCTTGTGTTTATTTGTGAAAATAAAATGGCAGAGCTTAGAAGGGAAGGAGCGCCGTTTGACTTTTTCAACGCAAAATTGGCTGGAATTGAGATTGGACACCATGTTGCATTTGGAGAGCCCCTGATGTACTAAAAAGTTGAAACTCCCCCACAAGTGACTCCATTTTGGAAACTAGACCCCCAAGGAACTTATCTAGATGTCCCCAAGGAACTTATCTAGATGTGTGGCGAGCACTTTGATCCCCTAAAGTGCTTCACAGAAGTTAATAATATAAAGCCATGAAAATAAAAAATCATATTTTTCCACAAAATGATATTTTCGCCCACAATTTTTTCTTTTCCAAAGTAACAGGAGAATTGTAACCCCAAAAGTTGTTGTGCAAATTTTCCCTGAGTATTCTGATATCCCTTTTGTGGGGGTAAACACTGTTTGGGTGCATGGCAGAGCTTGGAAGGGAAGGAGCGCCCAAACAGTGAACATTTTTTATTTTAACAAAGTTAGCAGGAGAAAATGGACCCCAAAAATTGTTGTGCAATTTCTTCTGAGTTTGCCGATAACCCTATGTGTGGAAGAAGACCACTGTTTGGGCACACGGCAGGACCCGGAAGGGAAGGAGAAAGGTTTGACTTTTTGAACAAAAAATTGGTGGAAACGAGAGTGGATGCCATGTCACTTTTGGAGGCCCCCTGATGTGCCTAAAACAGTGGAAATTTTTTCTTTTAGCCCCCAATTTTTTATTTTCTTAAGGGTAACTAGGAGAAAATGGACCCCAAAATTTGTTGTGCAATTTCTCCTGAGTGTTCCAATACCCCATGTGTGGGTTAAAACTACTTTGAGGCACAGTACCAAAGCTCAAAAGGGAAGGAGCGCCATATTATAGTGCAGATTTCACTATAAGGCCAGGGTCACACTTGCAAGTGTTGATGCGAGAAACTCGCGCAAGTCTCTTGCATCATTACCCATCACTGATGCTGGCACTTGGGACCGGAGTATGCGGCTGCATGTATTTCTGTGCAGCCACACTCTCTGGTCTGAGTGCCAGCGGCAGTGCTGGGTATTGATGCGAGAGACTCGCGCAAGTTTCTCACATCACACTCTCAAGTGTGACCTCGGCCCTATGGTTTGAGCGTGCCATGACCCACTGTGGAAAACCCCTGAGGTGCCAGAACAGTAAAATGCCCCATAAGTGACCCCATTTTACAAAACTACACCTCTCAATTAATTATCTAGCAGTGTAATGATCATATGGGTGTGTCACAGAATTTATACCAATTGGGCAGTGAAGAAAAAATAATTACATTTTAACCACAAAAATTTGTTTTAGCCCAGATTTAAACATTTTAGACAAGAAGTGGGTAAAATTGGCACCAGAATGTGTCCCACAATTTCTGCTGAACAGAGATGAGCGACTTTGCCTTTTTTTAGGGTCGAGTCGGTTTCCTCTTCCACCATACTTCCTCATGTTTGGGAAAATGTACCCAAACTACCAGCAGATTATGTACTGTAACAGTAGCGTTCAGCTGTATACAGTGTTGGGGTAAATTTTAAAAACTCTGTATATATTTCCGGAGTCACACACAGATGCTCACTCAGTATGGATTTGACCAGAATACAAAAAGCAGTAAAAAGGGGACTGTATCAGAAGCAAAAAGCTGTATACAGTGTAGGGGAAATTGTAAATCTCCGTTATAATTTCCGAAGTCACACACAGATAGTCAGCAGTATTTGTCCGTGATACCAGCGGGACACGGTAGTGTGTGGGAGCGTACAGCTCTATACAGTGTGGGGAAAAAATGAACAATTGGTAACTGTGAAGAAAAAAAGAATAAAAGTATTAGTGCTGTGTAAAAAGCAGTCTGCACAGCAGTGTACACACAGCAATACAGCTATCAGGCAGCCTATAAACCAGCGCTGCTGCACACAAGAAAATCCTCTCCTGTCACTGCACACTAACTGTACAGCACAATTACTATCAGCACAAGCCAGAAGAACTTCTCTTTCCGCCCTAACTCTCCCTACTGATTAAACAGCCGTCAGCAACCTCTCCCTACTGTTAAGATCAGCAGAAGTAAAATGGCGGTCAGCGGTCAGGGCTTTTATAGACACTATGACGCCCCCCAAAGCAAGCCAATCACTGCAATGCCCTTCTCTAATTTGGTGGTGGACGCTGCACATGTCATCTCGTTGCCCACAGTGTACGTCCTTGCTCATTGGCTGAAAAGGGAGCCTGCAAGCATTAATGGGAAAACCGACTTGGGCGCTGTGGTCAACGACCGCATGGTCCCAATGCACAATATGGTCAGATTTTTTTGGCAACGAACCCGACTTTGGTGAAAGTCGGCGACTTTTGAATCTGACCAAACTGTTTCGCTCAACTATACTGCTGAATATAAAAAATACACCATTATGTGGCTATACAGTATGCTTAGCCGTGCTGGAGTCTCGGTATCGAGCTTATTTGCCTCCTGGAGTGCAGATTTTCGTAGAATA
>JARQOD010000002.1:73579296-73716893 GCA_033576555.1 Oophaga sylvatica | reverse complement strand
TTTTGCATCGCTTTATTCTGCGAGCTATAACTTTATTTTTTCGCTGATGATGCTGTATGGCGGCTCGTTTTTTGCGGGACAAGATGACGTTTTCAGTGGGACCATGTTTATTTATATCGGTCTTTTGATCGCGCGTTATTCCACTTTTTGTTCGGCGGTATGATGATAAAGCATTGATTTTTCGCTTCGTTTTTTTTTTTTTTTTTAAGGGGTTCACTAAAGGGGTTAACTAGTGGGACAGTTTTATAGGGGGGGTCGTTACGGACGCGGCGATACCAAATATGTGTACTTTTATTGTTTTGTTTTTTTTATTTACAGGAAGAAATGAATTTATTGGGGAATATTTTTTTTTTTTTAATTTATTTTGGATTTTTTTTTTATAACATGTTTATTTTTATTTTTTTAACTTTTTTACTTTGTCCCAGGGTGGGACATCACTGTATTTTATCAGATCGCTGGTGTGACAGTGTGCACAGCACACTATCACACCAGCGATCGCTCAGGCAGTGCAGCAGGCTTCTCAGTGCCTGCTCTCAGCAGGCACTGAGGAAGCCGCCTCCCTCCAGGACCCCGGCGCCATCTTGGATCCGGGTCCTGGGAGGGAGGAAGCCCTCAGAACAGGGCTAGGGGTTAATGTGCCGGGAGCGGTCCGTGACCGCTCCTGACACACAGTCACGGGTGTCAGCTGTGATAATCAGCTGACACCCGGCGGCGATTAGCTGCGCTCCCCTCAGGAGCGCAGCTGATCACCTATGACGTACTATCCCGTCCATGGGCAGAATGGCACGGGTTTTATGGACGGGATAGTACGTCTAATGTCAGAGAGGGGTTAATACTGACACTCCTGTTTTTTCTGCCTCTCCCCAGTCTCAGGATGTCCCTGACTTTTTGACTGATTTTTCTGATGTGTTTAGTGAAAGTAAATCTGCATCCTTGCCCCCTCACAGGAGCTACGATTGCGCTATTGAATTAGTGCCTGGTGGCAAATTTCCTAAAGGTCGCCTTTTTAATTTGTCTGTACCTGAACACGATGCTATGCAATCTTATATCAAGGAGTCATTGGAGAAGGGTCATATCAGACCATCCTCTTCACCCTTGGGCGCCGGTTTTTTCTTTGTGGCCAAAAAGGATGGTTCATTGAGGCCGTGTATTGATTATCGCCTCCTGAATAAGATCACTGTTAAATATCAATATCTGTTACCTTTGATTTCTGACCTATTTTCCAGAGTGAAAAGTGCTAGTTGGTTTACCAAGCTTGACCTCAGGGGGGCGTATAACCTTATTCGCATTAAGCACGGTGATGAATGGAAGACGGCGTTTAATACCCCAGAGGGGCATTTTGAGTACCTAGTGATGCCTTTTGGGCTCACTAATGCCCCTTCTGTCTTCCAATCCTTCATGAATGATATTTTCAGGGATTTTGTGGATACATTTCTGATTGTTTATTTGGATGATATCTTGATTTTTTCCAATGACTGGGACTCTCAGGTGAAACATGTTCGGACTGTGTTCCAGATTTTGAGAGAGAATGCACTGTATGTGAAGGGATCAAAGTGTCTTTTTGGCGTACAGAAGATCTCATTTCTGGGATTTATTTTGTCTCTGTCTGTTATTGAAATGGACCCGGTCAAGGTTCAGGCCATCTGTGATTGGATTCAACCTACCTCATTGAAGGCTCTTCAGAGATTTTTGGGTTTTGCCAATTTTTATCGTAAATTTATAGGTATTTTCTCTGGTATTGTTAAACCATTGACTGATTTGACCAAAAAGGGTTCCGATGTGGTGAATTGGCCTCCTGAGGCAGTTTCTGCATTTCAGGAACTTAAGCAGAGATTCATTTCTGCTCCTGTTCTACGGCAGCCTGATGTTTCTCTGCCGTTTCAAGTGGAGGTTGATGCCTCTGAGATTGGGGCAGGTGCCGTTTTGTCCCAAAGGGATCCATAGACCTCTAAGAGTAACCCTTGAGCCTTTTTCTCTCGAAAATTTTCTCCAACTGAACGTAATTATGACGTGGGTAATCGGGAGATGTTGGCCATGAAGTGGGCCTTTGAGGAGTGGAGACATTGGCTGGAAAGAGCCAAACATCAAGTGGTGGTCCTCACGGACCATAAGAATCTGATTTATCTCGAATCAGCCAAGCGACTTAATCCTAGACAGGCCAGGTGGGCCTTGTTTTTCACACGTTTTAATTTTGTGGTTTCTTTTGTTCCTGGCACTAAGAATGTCAGGGCGGATGCCCTCTCGAAGAGTTTCTTTGCAGATTCTCCTGAGTTATCTGATCCTGCTGTTATTTTGAAAAAGGGTGTGGTTCTTTCCGCCATTTCGCCCAATTTGAGACTGGCTCTGGGTGTCAGGAGGATAAACCTGAGCGCTGCCCTGTTGGGAAGTTGTTTGTTCCAGACCAGTGGAAAAAGAGTGTGATGTCTGAGATTCATTGTTCCGCGTTGGCTGGTCATCCCGGGATTTTTGGTACCAGAGACTTGGTGAGTCGCTCCTTTTGATGGCCTACCTTGTCTCGTGACGTCAGGGACTTTGTGCAGTCCTACGGGACTTGCTCTCATTCCAAGCCTTGCTCTTGTTCTAGTGGTTTGTTAATGCCATTACCTGTGCCCAAGAGGCCATGGACCCATATTTCTATGGATTTTATTTCTGACCTTCCTGTCTCTCAGAGAATGACCGTTATCTGGGTAATCTGTGATAGGTTTTCCAAGATGATACATCTGGTGCCATTACATGTGGTGCCAGCATGTGGTTCGGTTACATGACATTCCAGAGAACATTGTGTCTGACAGAGGAGTCCAGTTTGTTTCCAGATTTTGGAGGACATTTTGTTCTAAACTTGGTGTTCAGTTGTCTTTCTCCTCTGCATTTCACCCTCAGACCAATGGACAAACCGAGAGAACAAACCAGACCTTGGAGACTTATTTGAGATGTTTTGTGTCTGCTGATCAAGATGACTGGGTCTTTTTTTGCCTTTGGCTGAGTTTGCTCTTAATAATAGAGCTAGCTCTGCCACCTTGATGTCTCCATTTTTTTGCAATTCCGGGTTTCACCCTCGATTTTCTTCAGGACAGGCGGAGGCTTCTATCTGTCCGGGGGTTGACTCCATTGTGGAGCGTATGCAGCAGATTTGGGACCAGGTGGTGGAGAGGTTGTCTCTCTCTCAGGAGAAGGCCCAGCGGTTTGCCAACTGGCATAGGACTGATGGTCCTCGTTTTAAAGTGGGGACTTGGTTTGGTTGTCCTCAAGGAATATCCCTATGAAGGTTGCATCTCCAAAATTTAAGCCAAGGTTCATTGGACCTTATAAGATCATGGAAATTATTAATCCGGTTTCCTTCCGTTTGCTTCTTCCAGGGACATTTAAGATCCATAACGTGTTCCTCAAGTCCTTATTGAAGAGGTTTGTTGAACCAGTGGTTCCTATGGCTGCACCTCCCGACCCTGTTTTGGTTGAGGGCAATTTGGAGTATGTGGTTGAGAAGATATTGGATTCTCGCTTTGCTAGACGGAAACTCCAGTATTTGGTTAAGTGGAGAGGTTATGGTCAGGAGGACAATTCTTGGGTATTTGCTTTGGACATTCATGCTGGGAGACTTATCCGTGCCTATCATCGAGCCCATCCTGATCGGCCTGGTTGCGCAGGTGAGGGGGTTCGGTGACCCCTCCTCAAGGGGGGGGTACTGTTGTGAATATGCTGGATGCGGCTTCTGAGCTGGGGCTCCCTCCGGTGGTTGCTGAGGGTAATGAACTGATTAATGAATGGCCTTCAGCTGGCACTGAATGGTAGGATATAAGTGGCATGAGTACCCTGCAGCCTTGCCAGTTATCAATTTTTCTTCTGGTCTTGTTTGAAGCACTGCTAGTTTCCTGCTCTCCTTCAGATAAGTGTTTGCTGTTTTTTTTTTCCTCTGTTTGATTTTAATTGCTGGTTTGCTGCTTGCAGTGGACTGCAGCCTATCCCCTTTTGGGGGTCTGGCGCTGCAATTGTGCTCTGTTTTTGTCTGCACTTTTGCTTTGCTCCTTTGTTACTTTTATTTGCTGAATAGCGTTTGTTACACCAGGTGTATGAGATCGTGTGATCTCAGGTTTTTTGGCAATCAGAAGTGTTGGTATTTTTAGGGTTTTTGTTGTATTGCAGTCAGAATTCTTTCCTGTACTTTTCTGTCTAGACAGATAGGGCCCCAGCATTTGCTCATTCTATTTTCTGTCTGTGTCCGTGCTTTCTTCTTGTCTAACCGCCATTACATGTTTGGGGGCTTCCTATTTTCTTTGGGGATCTGCTCCAGGGCAGATAGCTTTCATCTTTCTGCCTTTAGGTGTAGTTATCTCTCAGGCTGTGACGAGGCGTCTAGGATCAACGTAGGAACGCTCCACGGCTACCTCTAGTTGTGTGGTTAGTTCAGGTTACTGCAATCCAATAGGTTCCAGCCTCTCTGGTGTATTACCATTTTTGCTATTTCTCCTCAGTTACCGAAACAGAACACCAGCCTGTCTAATTAAACGTACTTTCGCTTTCTGGGTGCTGCTGACCCGCTCTTGGCCCTCTGCTGGCGTTGGCGCCTGTATTGGTCACGGCTGCTTCTCCATCTTATCATAACATCATCCACTGCAATGAGACATATAATGTAATCATTTAGCTAGCTGGACAAAGCCTAATTATTCTACAGACACGTTATATAGTCATGGGGGTCTAGTAGGATGTGACTATACTAAAAATTTGGCGGATAAATTTAACTAAAAAAATGGGGGGCTAAATCTGCGCTAGATCTATGCTGTGAGCATTAAGAAAATTGTAAACAAATCAAGAAACTTACTGATTCACTGATGCTTATCGCGTGGCTGTCGCCAAAGTGGGGAAACATCTGCCCACAGATGTGCCTCCATGCCGCCTCTTTCCTTGCGCGTTCCGCGTAATGTGCATCTCTTTTGTGGCACATTTCGGCCCTCTCCTGCAGCAAGACTCTCAACATGGCCACATTGCTGAGCTTAGGCATCATTGGTGACTCGGTGGAGGCGTTCTTCCGGGATGTCTGGCGCTCTTTTTGAGCTAATTTGCATGTGTCAGCTTCCTCCTGCATGTGTTGCACCATTTCCTGTGAGCTGCAGAAGTCTTCCGTATTTCCCGCAAGTCACACGCCTGGTCCGTGTGTAATCCGTTGTTTTCTCGCACCCATAGACTTTCATTGGCGTACAACGGGCGTAATACGCTGACAATCGCAGCATGCTGTGGGTGTCTCACACCGTAAGATACGCCCGAGAAAAATACGCATGATCAGAGCTGTCCCATAGAGAAATATGGGTCCGTGTGTAATGCGTGTTTTGCACGCCTCTCACTCGTCCGTATTCCTCCTTAGTGTGATGCCGGCCTTATCCTAAGTCACATTGCAAGACTCATTAAAGGGTTGATTGTGACGTGTAGGATCGCTACTTCCAACAGGTGGCGCTATAGAGTTCAAGTCCTCTTTTTCTCTGAAGAGGCAATTTGCATATCAGTTTATTCAGGCACCAGAACCTACTGGCTATATTTTCCAGGACAAGACAAGGAGGACATAACAGGCAATCAGTCATTTTGCTGTCATTAGTCTGATTTCTATTAAAATACAGCTCTATGTCCTGAGCTTCAGAGCTGAGTTTTTCTGCATATTTGCAGTTTAATCACAGAAGTGCCTGTTGAAATACTTACCATCTGAATGACACACTTGTGATTAATCAAGCATGTTAAAAATATCTGGCTTTTCTGTTACTCCTGAGACGAGGAAGATTATACATAATGAGTGAGTAATTTACTAATATAGACTGAACACTACATATGCAGTAACAGGCTCATGCCTTATGAAATAGACACATACATTATCACAATGATCCAGATGTATCTCAGCAGCTTCCATGCTCTTCACAGTTGAGTCCAAATAGTTTACTTAAAGATGCCATATCACCAAGTCAAAAGTGGACAGTTTTTCTTATTTTATTCCTGATGTTCACTCGAGTATTAATTTTTTTTATTTGCCCTAGAGTTCCAGACATATGGGCCTATTTATTTAGTGCTAATTTTTATTGTGGTTTTTACAAGTGGGCATGGCTCACAGGATCCTTTGGGGAGTATTTTTAGGCTGCTCTTCATTATTACCCTTTGCACCACACACCCTTGGAAAAGACCAGAAAAAATAATATTAGATGAAAAAGTCCTTATCTCAGGATCCATAAGGTGGATTTAAAATAAAGAAAAAAACAACAAGTATAGCAAGAATAAAATAACAGCAAAAACGTGATACGATGAACCTCGTGACAGGTCCTCTTTAAAGGGAACCTGTCGGCAGAATTGTGCTCAGTAACTTACAGACAGTGTCAGGTTGCCGCCGTTATACTGATTAAAATGATACCTTTATTGATGAAATCCGTCTTGTGGTTGTTTAATTTTTATTTTCAGTTTTCAGTTAATGATATAATCGTGGTCCGGGGCGGCCTGTGTGGGGGTCTTCATGTGGTGCTCTACTTAGGTATTCTATTCACCAGTATGGCTTCTGACAGGTCACTGATACCTCAGTGACCTGCCCCCTATTTTACATAAGGAATATTATATAGGGATCGCATGTGCATTTCATTATTTTCTTTTTAAATACAACGCAAACAGGCAAATTTAAATCTTGCCTTATCCGTTCATCTCTACTATTCACCAATAATGGCACCAAAGATGGTTTTGTCATACTTTTTGCCACATTTTCTTTGTGTGTTTTTGTAAAAATGTAAAAAAATATATATCTTGCTGCCATTTGTACTAAAGTACAGCAAAACAAAAAACTCCACATCTGAACAATCTCTAAAAAGGAAAGAAGACGATCTATAAAGTTTGCAATTCAGACTATTTGGAAGTTGCACTTATTCCATTGGCAAAATAATTTTTTTTTTTGACTTGGCATTTCTTTTGCATTGGATAACAAATACACTACATTATGGGTACATTTTTAATCTAGTTTATGTGCCATGGATACTGTTTTTTCTGAAGTTTTGCTGCTAATTTCTAACCGAATTTGCCTTCAATCGTCATCGAGCTGAGGAACTTTAACAAAAAACATTAATTTTAATGTAGTGTGGTAAATTCACCAATACTTTTCACTTTTGCTTTAGTGGTATCATGGTAATGTTCTATGTGATTTCTCCTACTGTACTCGGAAAGTAAAACTGCATCGGACAGAAAATCACGGCAAAGAGCTGAAGTGAGCACCCCTCTCTCCAGTGGCCAGACCTTGTCAAGTGTTGCCAATACCAGTCCTGCCAAGAATTATCTAGTGTGATGCCAATTACAAGACATCACCATTGGACAACAGAGCAGTAGAAAACTTTTGAAGAGAAGAATTACTACTATCTGATCTGATAGATGAAAGCAGGTTGGTTTGAAATACAGTATGTAGAGCCACAGAAAAATAGAAAAAGCTTGTTTTTCATGATTGGGTCTGGACTACAGATGGGGGAACCAGAACGGTAAAGTCTGTGTTACTTTTTGGCTTCGGCAGCCCGAACAAAGCTTGTTGAATGCCTCCAGCACAGCCAATCAACAAGCTTTTCTTGTGTAGGCTTCATCACAGCTATGTCAAGTTTTGGCATGGCTGTGATTGGCTGGCGAACCATGTAAAAAAAAAAGATGCAAGATCCCCACAGCTGTCTGGTTCATCTTGGCTGGGTATCAAAAATAGAGGGGCCCCCAAGACCTTTGTTTAATTGTTTTTGTTAACCAGCCAAGCTAAAGCAGACAGCTGGGGGTTGGTATTCTCAGGCTAGGACGGCCCATGGATATTTGGACCACCCAAGCCTTATAATATTAACCTGCAGATGCCCAGAAAAGGAGCATCCTTGGTGCATTGGCAAGTGGGGTAATATTTTGGGGTTGATGTCAGCTGTGTAATATGCGCTGACATCAAGCCCAGAGATTAGTAATAGGGCGGCGTCTAACGTAAGCAAAAGGAGAAAAATCACACAGAAAAAATCTTTATTTGAAAAAAGCAACCCATTTATTTAAAATAATTAAATAAAATACTCACCAGTCCGTCGTACTCCATATGGAGGTCTAATGACGATCCCAGTCTTCTTCATCCAGTCTATGGAGCTCTGTTCAGAGAACACAGCTTCATATACCGGAGCAGTAGCTACTGCCAGGGCTCGTGCTGTGTTCTGCGAGAACCTGGATGCTATGAACTGAGGTGATATGAGTAAGGTTGCCTCAGCTCACAGGAGCCGTTTCTCAAGAGTGCAGCGCGAGTGCCGGACTGATGAGCAGTCGTTACTCAGTACTCTGGTACTCATCAGTCTGGCACTCGCGCTGTCCTCATGAGAACTGGCACCTGTGAACTGAGGTGACCTCAGTAAGGTTATTGCAGTTTACAGCGACTGGTTCTCACAAGAGCAGCACCAGTGTCGGACACAAGATCGGCACTCGACACCCCGTCACTCAACAGTCCGACACTCGCGTTGTCCTAGTGAGAACCAATTGCTGTGAACTGAAGTAGCATTAATGACGTCACCTCACTTCACAGCAGCTGGGTTCTCGCGGAGCACAGCGCAAGACCCGGCAGTAGTTGTTGCTCCGTTCTGTGAACGGAGCTCCATAGACTGGATGAAGAAGACTTGGATCGTTGTGAGACCTCCATTTGGACTATGGAGGACTGGTGTGGATTTCATTTATTTTTTATTTTTATTTTTTTAAATAAATGGAGAAGAGGGAAATTGTTGGGGAGCTTTTGTTCAAATATTTGTTTCTGTGTGTTCAAATAAACTTTTTTTTCCTGTGTGTCTTTTTCTCTATTTACTTACTGGATATGATAGATGCCTCCCCATTACTACCCTCTGGGCTTGATGTCAGTGGACATTACACAGCTGACATCAACCCCAAAATATTACCCTGCTTGCCAATGCACCAGGGCAAACGGGAAGAGCCAAGGCTAAGCGCCAGAATTGGAGTATCTAATGGATGCCCAGTTTCTATGATGGCTGCGAGCTGGTCTTATTAGGCTGGAAAGTGGCCAAAATCCATGGCCCTTCCAACATAAGACCAGCTCACAGCTGTGTGCTTTCCATTGGCTAGTTAATAAAAATGGGGGGCGTACATGTTTTTTGCATTTATTTATTAGTATTGTTAAATATATATTAATTATATTATTTATTTATTTATTACTAATAAATAAATAAATGAATGAAAAAAATGACACTGGGTCACTCCTATTTTTGACAGCCACCAAGGTAAAGCAGACAGCTTGGGGTTGGTTATGTCAGATTGGGAAGGTCCATGGATATTTGGCCCTACCCAGCCTAAAAATAGCAGCCCACAGCCACCCCAGAAAAGGTGCATTCATTAGATACACCAATTTTGGCACTTTGCCTGTCTCTTTCCGTTTGCTCTGATTCATTGGCAAGTGGGGTAATACTTTGGGGATGATGTCAGCTTTGTAATGTCAGCTGACATCAAGCCGAGTGTTTAGTAATGGAGAGGCATCTATTAGACACCTTCATTACTAACCCCATATGTTTAAAGAAAAAATACAGAGAAAAGTTCTTTATATATGCAAAGCACTCTCTGACCCTCTTTTACTCGTTTATTACCTTTAAAAAATCCATCCCATGTCGCATGATGATCCCCAACTATGCTACATCCAGATGCAGTGCTGAGTGTTGACATTAATAATGTGACCACTCAGCACGAAAGCCGTCACACACTGACAGTAGCATGCGAATCTGGCTGCAGCGACGAGCACTGATGTCAGTAAGGTTATAGCAGTTCATTGCTGAAATTTTTGATGCTATGAGCTGTGACAACAGTAAGGTTACTGCAGTTCATCATCTACGAATTGTGATAACCCCACTGACATCAGCGCTTTTTGCAGCAGCCGGATTTACATGCTACTATCAGTGTGTTTTGATAGCTATCTAATGTGTATGGAGACCTTTAACCCCTCTCTGCCATCAGACGTACTATTCCGTCCATGTGACCCTGGACCTTATTCCCATGAACGGAATAGTACGTCATGGGCGATCAGCTGCGCTCCCGGGGGGAGCGCAGCTGATCGCCGCCGGGTGTCAGCTGATTATCACAGCTGACACCCGTGACTGTGTGTCAGGAGCGGTCACGGACCGCTCCCGGCACATTAACCCCTGGCACACCGCGATCAAACATGATCGCGGTGTACCCGGGGCACAGGGGAGGATCGCGCAGGCAGGGGGCTCCCTGCGCGCTCCCCTGAGACCCTCAGAGCAGCGCGATGTGATCGCGCTGTTCTGAGGGCTTCCTCCCTCCCAGGACCCGGATCCAAGATGGCGCCGGGGTCCTGCAGGGAGGCGGCTTCCTCAGTGCCTGCTGAGAGCAGGCGCTGGGGAAGCCTGCAGCAGTGCCAGAGCGATCGCTGGTGTGACAGAGTGCTGTGCACACTGTCACACCAGCGATATGCTAAAATACAGTGATGTCCCACCCTGGGACAAAGTATAAAAGTAAAAAAAATGAAAATAAAAAGTGGTAAAAAAAATCATAAAAAAAAAAAAAAATGTTCCCCAATAAATTCCTTCTTTCCTGTAAATAAAAAAACCAAGACAATAAAAGTACACATATTTGGTATCGCCGCGTCCATAACGACCCCCCCTATAAAACTGTCCCACTAGTTAACCCCTTTAATGAACCCCTTAAAAAAAAAAAAAAACGAAGCAAAAAAATCAATGCTTTATCATCATACCGCTGAACAAAAAGTGGAATAACACGCGATCAAAAAGACCGAGATAAATAACCATGGTACCGCTGAAAACTTCATCTTGTCCCGCAAAAAACGAGCCACATACAGCATCATCAGCGAAAAAATAAAAAAGTTATAGCTCGCAGAATAAAGCGATGCAAAAATAATAATTTTTTATATAAAATTGTTTTCATGCTATAAAAGCACCAAAACATAAAAAAATGATATAAATAAGGTATCGCCGTAATCGTACTGACCCGAAGAATAAAACTGCTTTATCAATTTTACCACACGCGGAACGGTACAAACGCCTCCCCCAAAAGAAATTCATGAATTGCTGATTTTTGTTCATTCTAACCTCCCAAAAATCGAAATAAAAAGCGATCAAAAAAATGTCACGTGCTCAAAAATGGTACCAATAAAAACGTCACCTCGTCCCGCAAAAAATAAGAGCTCACATGACTCTGTGGGCCAAAATATGCAAAAATTATAGCTCTCAAAATGTGGTGATGCAAAAAACTATTTTTTGCAATAAAAAGCGTCTTTTAGCATGACAGCTGCCAATCATAAAAACCCGCTATAAATAGTAAATCAAACCCCCCTTTATCACCCCCTTAGTTAGGGAAAAATAATTAAATTAAAAAAATGTATTTATTTCCATTTTCCCGTTAGGGTTAGGGTTGCGGCGAAAGTTAGGGTTAGGGTTGGCGCTAACGTTAGTATTAGGGTTATGGTTGGGATTAGGGTTAGGGGTGTGTTAGGGTTAGGTTTGTGGTTAGGGTTGGGACTTGGGTTAGGGGTGTGTTGGGGTTAGGGTTGGAGTTAGAATTGGGGGGTTTCCGCTGTTTAGGCACATCAGGGGCTCTCCAAATGTGACATGGCGTCTGATCTCAATTCCAGCCAATTCTGCGTTGAAAAAGTCAAACGGTGCTCCTTCACTTCTGAGCTCTGCCATGCGCCCAAACAGTAGTTTACTCCCGCATATGGGGTATCAGCGTACTCTGGACCCCAAGAGTTATTGTGCAATTTGTCCTATTTCTTCTGTTACCCTTGGGAAAATAAAAAACTGGGGGCGAAAATATAATTTTTGTAAAAAAAAAATGATTTTTTTGTTTTTACGGCTGTATGTTATAAAACTTCTGTGAAGCACTTGGAGCTTCATAGCGCTCACCACACTTCTAGATAAGTTCCTTGTGGGTCTATTTTCCAAAATGGGGTCACTTGTGGGGGGTTTCCACTGTTTAGGTGCATCAGGGGCTCTCCAAATGCGACATGACGCCCCCAGACCATTCCATCAAAGTCTGCAATCCAAAACGTCACTACTTCCCTTCCGAGCCCCGACGTGCGCCCATACAGTAGTTTACTCCCACATATTGGGTATCAGCATACTCAGGACAAATTGGACAACCACTTTTGGGGTCCAATTTCTCCTGTTACCCTTGTGAAAATAAAATATTGGGGGCGAAAAAATCATTTTTGTAAAAAAAAAAGGATTTTTTATTTTTACGGCTGTACGTTATAAACTTCTGTGAAGCACTTCGGGGTTCAAAGTGCTCACCACACATCTAGATAAGTTCCTTGTGGGGTCTATTTTCTAAAATGGGGTCACTTGTGGGGGGTTTCCACGGTTTAGATTCATCAGGGGCTCTCCAAATGCGACATGACTCCCCCAGACCATTCCATCAAAGTCTGCAATCCAAAATGTCACTACTTCCCTTCTGAGCCCCGACGTGCGCCCATACAGTAGTTTACTCCCACATATTGGGTATCAGCGTACTCAGGACAAATTGGACAACAACTTTTGGGGTCCAATTTCTCCTGTTACCCTTGTGAAAATAAAATATTGGGGGCGGAAAAAATCATTTTTGTAAAAAAAAAAGGATTTTTTATTTTTACGGCTGTACGTTATAAACTTCTGTGAAGCACTTCGGGTTCAAAGTGCTCACCACACATCTAGATAAGTTCCTTGTGGGGTCTATTTTCTAAAATGGGGTCACTTGTGGGGGTTTCCACGGTTTAGATTCATCAGGGGCTCTCCAAATGCGACATGACTCCCCCAGACCATTCCATCAAAGTCTGCAATCCAAAATGTCACTACTTCCCTTCTGAGCCCCGATGTGCGCCCATACAGTAGTTTACTCCCACATATTGGGTATCAGCGTACTCAGGACAAATTGGACAACAACTTTTGGGGTCCAATTTCTCCTGTTACCCTTGTGAAAATAAAATATTGGGGGCGAAAAAATCATTTTTGTAAAAAAAAAAAGGATTTTTTATTTTTACGGCTGTACGTTATAAACTTCTGTGAAGCACTTCGGGGTTCAAAGTGCTCACCACACATCTAGATAAGTTTCCTGTGGGGTCTATTTTCCAAAATGGGGTCACTTGTGGGGGGTTTCCACTGTTTAGATGTATCAGGGGCTCTCCAAATGCGACATGACTCCCCAGACCATTCCATCAAAGTCTGCAATCCAAAACGTCACTACTTCCCTTCCGAGCCCCGACGTGCGCCCATACAGTAGTTTACTCCCACATATTGGGTATCAGCGTACTCAGGACAAATTGGACAACAACTTTTGGGGTCCAATTTCTCCTGTTACCCTTGTGAAAATAAAATATTAAGGGCGAAAAAATCATTTTTGTAAAAAAAAAAAAAGGATTTTTTATTTTACGGCTGTACGTTATAAACTTCTGTGAAGCACTTTGGGGTTCAAAGTGCTCACCACACATCTAGATAAGTTCCTTGAGGGGTCTAGTTTCCAAAATGGTGTCATTTGTGGGGGTTTCCACTGTTTAGGCATATCAGGAGCTCTCCAAACACGACATGGCATCCAGCCAATTCTGCGTTGAAAAAGTCAAACGGCGCTCCTTCCCTTCCAAACTCTGCCATGCACCCAAACAGTGGTTTACTCCCACATATGGGGTATCAGCGCACTCAGGACAAATTGCACAATAACTTTTGGAGTCTTGTTACCCTTGGGAAAATAAAAATTGGGGTGAAAAAATCAATTTTGTGGAAAAAATATGATTTTTAAATTTTACGGCTCTACGTTATAAACTTGTGTGAAGCACTTGGGGGTTCAAATTGCTCACCAAAGATCTAGATAAGTTCCTTAGGGGGTCTAGTTTCCCAAATGGGGGCACTTGTGGTGGGTTTCCACTGTTTAGGCACAGCAGGGGCTCTCCAAATGCAACATGGCGTCCAATCTCAATTCCAGCCAATTTTGGTTGGAAAAAGTCAAATGGTGCTCCTTCCATTCCGAGCTCTGCCATGCGCCCAAACAGTGGTTCCCCCCCACATATGGGGTATCAGCGTACTCAGGACAAATTGGACAACAAACTTTGTGGTCCAATTTCTCCTGTTACCCTTGTGAAAATAAAAAATTAGTGACTAAGAGATCATTTTTGTGGGAAAAAAATAGGATTTTTTATTTTCATGCTCGGGCATTATAAACTTGTGTGAAGCACTTGGGGGTTCAAAGTGCTCACCAAAGATCTAGATAAGTTCCTTAGGGGGTCTAGCTTCCAAAATGGGGTCACTTGTGGGGGTTTCCACTGTTTAGGCTCATCTGGGGCACTACAAATGGAACATGACCCCCATCAATGTTTGCATTCCAAAACGTTACTGCTTCCTTTCCAAGCCCTGCCGTGCGCCCAAACAGTTTTCCCCCCCCACATATGGGGTATCAGCGTACTCAGGACAAATTGTAAAACAACTTTTGGGGTCCAATTTCCTTGGGAAAAATCAAAAATTTGGGACTAAAAAATCATTTTTGTGGAAATTTTTTTTTTTTTTTTCACACCCAGGCATTATAAACTTTTGTGAAACACTTTGGGGTTCAAAGTGCTCACAACAGATCTAGATAAGTTCCTTAGGGGGTCTAGTTTCCAAAATGGTGTCACTTGTGGGGGGTTTCCACTGTTTAGGCATATCAGGGGCTCTCCAAACATGACATGGCGTCCAATCTCAATTCCAGCCAATTTTAGTTTGAAAAAGTCAAACGGCGTCCTCCTTCCCTTACGAGCTCTGCCGTGTGCCCAAACAGTGGTTTTCCCCCACATATGGGGTATTGGCGTACTCAGGAGAAATTGCACAACAACTTTATCTGCCCATTTTCTCCCTTTTACCCTTGTGAAAATAAAAAAACGTTTGTAAAAGATCGTTTTTGTGGCTAAAAAGTTAAATATTAATTTTTTCCTTCCACATTGCTTCAGCTCCTGTGAAGCACCTGAAGGGTTATTAAACTTCTTGAATGTGGTTTTGAGTACCTTGAGGGGTGAAGTTTTTAGAATGGTGTCACTTTTGGGTATTTTCTGCCATATAGACCCCTCAAAGTGACTTCAAATGTGAGGTGGTCCCTAAAAAAATGGCTTTGTAAATTTTGTTGTAAAAATGAGAAATCACTGGTCAACTTTTAACCCTTATAACTTCCTAACAAAAAAAAATTTTGGTTCCAAAATTGTGCTGATGTAAAGTAGACATGTGGGAAATGTTATTTATTAACTATTTTGTGTGACATATCTCTCTGTTTTAAGGGAAAAAAAATTCAAAGTTTGAAAATTGCAAAATTTTTAAAATTTTCGCCATATTTGCGTTTTTTTCAAAAATAAACGCAAGGTATATCGAAGAAATTTTACTTCTAACGTGAAGTACAATATGTCACGAGAAAACAGTCTCAGAATCGCGAAGATCCGTTGAAGCGTTCCAGAGTTATAACCTCATAAAGAGACAGTGGTCAGAATTGTAAAAATTGGCCCGGTCATTAACGTGCAAACCACCCTTGGGGGTGAAGGGGTTAAGAGAACCTGTCAGCAGGTTTTACTACCACAATGCAGATTACAGCCATAAATTTGTTTTTTTCAAACTGTTATTTAAGTCCTAGCTAATCGCTATTACAATTTTTATGTAAATGAGCTGCAAGTGCAGGGGGGTTGGCCCTGCTCTTACAGCTCCCCATCCTCCCTACTTCACCACCCAGATCGTACTCCTCCTGTCACTGAATGATAGGTCACTCTTGTCTGAGTGACCTTTATACATCTTCGGTCGTTTGGGTGATGCATGCAGAGATCAAATAGTCTGCTTCTAAAAATGTCATAAAGATTTGACTGTGCATGTGTCACCCAAGGGAACAGCACATGCACAAAATCTCCCGCAGGGAGACGAGTCACTCAGACTAGTGTGACCTGTCATTCAGGGATGAGAGGATGGTGGTGGGCAGAGAAGGAGGGAGAGACGCAGGAGTGCTGTAAGTGTATGGACAGGCCCCCTGCACTTGCAGCTCATTTACAAATAAAACTGGAAAAGTCATTATTCAGGAATGAAATAAAGAAATGACAAAAATAATGTCATTGGCCCCGATTCATCAAAGCTTTCAAGCATTCTGGCTTTGAAAAGCTTTAAAATTTAGGGACAACTCAGAGTCGTGCCAAATTTTTGCAACTTTTGTCATTTTCACGTCTTTTCTCCCAACTCTTGACAAAATGAGTGGAGCTGAAGCGAGATAGGAGCGGTCATCACTCATAACTTATCTAGTTCATGATAGGCTGTGGTGTTCCCTACGCCAGAACTTTAATTACAGTACCTGTATTTCTAGCCCATTGAGGCTCACGCCACTCATTATACGCTCCAGATCCATTAAGAAGCTTATACCTCTTCATGAATCAGGTGCTTCTGACTCATGCACGCACCCTCATCAAGATCAACCTGAACCACACCATTCTTGAGATATCAGGCCCACTGAATTCATCTCTATTAATTGGGGGTACTAAAATGTGCCCTTTAACAGAAGGGAATTGAAAAAGCCTACAAGTTTTCAATAGCTCTCTCACTACAAGAAGGACATATATTAACCTACTGAAGGGTTCTGTGGAATTATGGTTGGGAAATGCCTTAGAAAATTATGTAATAATGGCCTTCTGCTAAGTGATGGGGTTTTACTGTTACTAATTTCATTCTATAAATTGCAGAATAGCAGAAGTAAGAAAAGAAGCTGCAGAATATCTAGGTAACCTCCATCCCAGCTGCCATGGGCCTGGGCCAGTGGTCTTTATTCTGTGGCTTTGCAGCTGCTTTGAATCTCCTGATATCAGTTGTAGTTTTCTAACAGCTGGAGAGCCACAAAATGGGAAGTTCAAACCCAGACAATATTTTATGATATTTATTGTAACTGTCATAGCAAGTGATTTTTTTATTACAGAATTTCCATACATAAAAAATGATGTAATTTATCATTTTACTGAAGAAACTACATCACTGATAATCTTGTAAAAACACAGGGTGGAAATAAAGTCAAATCTCTGATGGCAAGGCTCATAAATGAATTTAAATACGCAAAATGATTGCACAGACATTCAGACTGATGATTTCACTAACTGGTACAGATTATTCTTGTAATAAATACAGACAATTTTCCTAATATATGTTGTGCCAAATTGGAAGGGTGCTTGGCAATGATACAGGAAAAATATACTATCAAATAAAATCTAATAATTAGATTTAGTTTTGTCATTGTTTGATTTAGAGTTTGTGGGTCAAAAGGGACTGTTAGTTATTAACCTTTAACCAAAATAATGCAAAAGCTAACAAGAGACTGGATTCAAAAATGTCTAAAATAATAACGTCGGTCACATTTGGCACTCATTTGCGCGCTAATTGCTTCATAGATTTTAAACATGGGAATAAATATTTTTTATCTTGACCCGCTAATAAAAACATGCAAATGAAGTTTCTGAAAGCCATCTGTAGTATAGATTGTTATTCCACTAGTGTCCAAGTAAGAGAATTGAGCCAACCATAGAAATACCATAGAATATGCATAGATCCATTGTATTATTTGGATGAACGATAATCATTTGTTCTATACACTCAAGAAATATTTATGAATGATAATAAAAAGAAAACTTAAATGAATTGTATGATAACTGTCCCCCTAAAAATATTTTACTTAAAAAACTTTCCTGAAAGCACTCTGTATAGTTTAGATAGTACAGCAAGGTGCACATGCTTTTTGGCACCTTAAATTAATGGAACTCAATTAACAGTGAAATGTCATCATTGATGATTTTTGCGATCTCCTAGAAGTAATGCAGTAAAAATTCCTCCCTCAGAGATTTAGCAGTTGCCATTGATATTAGACTTTAGTTCATGAGATTGAACAGTAGCAAACAAAATAATTGTCGGGTAAGACTAAACCATCTTCGGAATGCTGATAGAGATTAAATGTTAGGGTAATCTGCACTTTAATCTGCACTGATGTCCTAAAACATTAATGCAGAGTAAGCTATTTGCTACTGTCAGACACAGCCGGACTCCTCACAGAGAAAAGCAAAGATGGTTTATTTCAATCTTTGTCTTCCTGAGCGCTGCATTCACAGTGCTAAATTAGCTCTGTGTGCACAAATTAGGAAGTGCTGACATGTGAGCAAGAACTGCTTTTTCCTAGGAAATCCAGTCAACTTTGATATCAAGGCAAGAGGCTGAATTTCCTGTGTAACTGAAGCTAATGTAAAGATCTTTCACCCTGCCTTGAGCAGTCTTTTGTAGTGATGAGCGAGCACTAAAATGCTTAGGTACTCGTTACTTGAGTCAAGCAAATTGTAATGCTCGGGAGCTCAACCCAAGTTACAAGTATAATGGAAGTCAATGGGAAACTCAAGCATTTTCCAGCGCTTGGTCTAAAAATTGCTGAAAAAGATATAAACAGTGCTGAAATGGCATGGGGACAGCATGGGGAAGACCCCTGAAAGCATCTCTGAATACCTGTTCAGTGCTAAAAACAATGTCACATTACGACAGTTTTACAGACTGAAATTAAAACTAGAGACGAGCGACTTTGCCTCCGGGAGGGTCGAGTCGGGTTTCGGACCACCCGACTTTTCCAAAAGTCGAGTCGAATGAAATCGGCCGACTATCAGCAAAAGTCGGAGTTCCAACTGAAACCCGACCCGACCCCAATGCAAGTCAATGGGGAATAAAAGTCGGCAGTGAGTGGAGGACAGTAAACACACCTACAGTGCCCATTTCAATGCCAACGACATCAATTCTTATTACTTAAGCTTGTCAACCTTAATTTACTTTATAATAATAGCAACGCATTGAAAACTGGGGGTTATTTGGCTAAAGTTGTGAGGGGGCAGGGCTGGCTCCAGGTTTTCGTAGGCCCCGGGTGAAAGAGTCTCAGTGTGCCCCTTTAACACATACCACAATTCATGATGCTCCGATACGGCACAGAAATATAGGTGTAGTACAATGCCAAATACTTCACTTCTTACATTACATGAGTGATATCTATTGTATAATGAGTCCCATATATTGCTCCATACATAATTGGTCCCATATAATGTTCCATACAGTATATGATGAGCTCCACATAATGCTCCATGTATATGATGGTCCCCATAGAGTATAATGAGCCCCACATATTGCTCCATACAGTATAATGAGTCGCATATAAAGCTCCATACAGTATATGATGGGCCCCATGTATTGCTCCATACAGAATGGGCTCCATATAATGCTCCATACAGAATAGGCCCCATATATGCTCCATATGATGCTCCATCTATAAAGGGCCCTATATGATGCCCCATAAATAATGAACCCCATATGATGCTCTAGTACAGGGGTGGGGAATCTTTTTTCTGCCAAGGGCCATTTGGATATTTATACCATCCTTCGGGGGCCGTACAAACTCTGCCCACAAAGTACATCCTGACTCTGGCACTGGTGTCAGGACGTAATCTTTCATTGCATGACCTTCAGTGTTCAGTTGTGAACACTGCGTATGTGTGCTCACAGAGAAAGAAGAAATAAATGAGCTGGTGGTGTAATCAAAATACAGTTACCTGCCAAAGCACTGCGGTCCCTGAGAATCTGCCCATGGGCCGATAGAAGGTCATCGATGGCCGTAAATGGCCCTGGGGCCTGAGGTTCCCCACCCCTGCTCTAGTATATGATGGGCCCCATATATGATGCTCCAGTGTATGATGAGCCCCATATAATGCTCCAAATATAATGGTCTCCATATATAATGCTCCATATATAATAGGCTCCATGTGATGCTCCATATATAATGTGCCCCATATGATGCGCCATATATAATGGGCCCCATATGATGCTCCAGTATATGCTGTGCCCCATGGATGATGCTCCAGTGTATGATGGGCCTATATAATGCTCCATATATAATGGGCCCCATATATGATACTCCAGTGTATGATGGGCCCCATTTATAATGCTTCAGTGTATGATGGGTCCCATATATAATGCTCCAGTGTATAATGGGCCCTATCTATGATGCTCAAGTTTATGATGGGCCCCATATATAATTCTCCAGTGTATAATGTTCCCAATATATTGCTCCAAACATTACAAAAAATGAAATACCTCTCCTCGCTGGACACTGCTCTACTCTGGACTCCTCAGCATCGCCATCTTCCAGCTCTCTGCACTGTGACTATTCAGGCAGAGGGCGCACAGACGTGACGTCATCGTGATCTCTGACCTAAATTTCACTGTCAGGAAACGCAGAAGACGTCAAGGTGGTGGAGCAGGGAGAGGTAAGTATTGCATGACCAGGAAGGTCATGTAGCTACGTTTGTTTGTAACAGCTTCTCATTGGTCCTTGTTCCTGGAAGGTCCTGTAGCTGTTGCTATAAAAGGGTAGCATGGCTGGGCCGCCATGCGCTAATATCAATCATTGTATGCTATGCGCCAGTGTGGTCATGTGTATGTGTGGATAGGGACCCGGCTGAAATAAGCCACTAGAATACCGACTTAATCAGTGAGGAGTTTGGTATGGTAGCTGGTCAGGGTCGGTGTCCTAGATGCCCTAGATTACCGGCATAACCGGTGAGGAGTTTTGATTGCCGTATTCAGGGTCTGGCGTTCAGACGCCATAGATTGCGGGTGACTCCCGCGAGGACATGATCACGCTTTATGAACGTGTAGCACTTAACTGTGTACCTGAGAGCCTGACAGGACACAGTACTTTTTCTCAGCGGCCCTGTGACGTAACAGGGTTCGCTTTCAACGCTAGACAGCGCCCTAGCGTGTTTTCTTTGCCACTCAGTTGTGTCTAGTGAGTGCGCACACATCGCCATATAGCGCTGCGGCTCTCCTTCTAGCGGCTCTGTGGAGTAACAGAGTTCGCACTTATTGCCACAGCGCGTTACGGCGTTTATGTTGGCGACTCTGCGGGATAACAGAGTTTGCTTCTCGCGCCATTTCTACTAGCAGCAGGCTCCGCTTGCACGGTGGACCCCGGGCTGCGAACGCACCTCTCTACTTTATATATTTGGTGCGTTCCGCAGACCCTTAACATAATATTAGCGCCAGGGTCTGGCTAGTAAAATGGCGGATGAACAGCGTCTATTGCAGTACATCCAGCAGCTGGAGGGTAGGTTGGCGGCTCTTGAGCGCACAACCTCAGCTGTGGATGTTACCGCAGTCGCTGTTCAGGCTGCTAGCGTGGCTGCAGCCAGTTTGTCTTCTGCCACCTCTGCCCCTACATTATCCCACCTCCCGCTTCCTGACAAGTTTGCCGGTGATAGCAAGCAATGTCGGGGATTCGTGAGTCAGTGCTCTATACAACTCGAGCTTCTGGCTGCACGTTTTCCCATGGATCGGGCACAAGTGGGTTTTGTACTTTCTCTACTCTCGGGCAGAGCGTTGGAATGGGCAACGCCGCTGTGGGAGGTCGACGATCGTGTGGTGCGGAGTGCTCCTCGTTTCTTGGAGGCTCTTAAAAAGGTCTTTTTAGGACCTCAGGTCACCCACGATACGGCACTACAACTGCTGGCATTGGCACAGGGTTCGTCTTTGGTCAGTCTGTTTTCCATCCAGTTTCGGACTCTAGCTTCTGAGCTAGATTGGTCTGATAAAGTTCTTATTCCAATCTACTGGCGAGGACTGGCTGACCATGTTAAAGACGCTTTGGCTACCAGGGAGATTCCCGCCACACTGGAGAAGCTTATTTCCATATCTACCCGCATTGACCTCCGTTTTCACGAGCGGGGGTTGGAGCGGGCCCAGTGTAGGCAGAGGTTTTGGTTGGCTCCCACCTTTGCCAAACCTCTCGAATTTCCCGATCTGGCGTCCGAACCCCAAAAGGCCACAGAAGTTTCTCATGCAGGACCTAAGTCTCGGTCCGTCCGAGTATCCGTGGTCTGTAACTGTTGTCAGCAGACAGGACACTATGCCAACAAATGTCCACAGCGATCGGGGAAGCGATCGCGTCTAGTGGCCCTGGGAGGAGGTTCACTAGAGACAGCGGCATTTTCCTCCAAGATGACACTTAAAGGGACAATCACTGTTGGTACTTCCATTCTCACCGCCGACCTTTGCGTGGACTCAGGAGCAGAGGGGAATTTCATGTCCTCTAGCTTTGCTCGCCATCATGCAATACCTCTGGTGGCGCTTGACAAATCAGTGACTGTCCGGGTAGTGAATGGGTCGACATTGCCCTCACAAATTACACACCAGACTGTTCCACTTGCATTGTCTGTATCTCCTTCCCATCAGGAACTTATTTCCCTACTCGTCCTTCCCGAGGGAATAGACGAGATCCTACTAGGTATACCTTGGCTCCGTTTCCACTCCCCACATATAGAGTGGACTTCGGGTAGGATACTGGGTTGGAGTGATGCATGTAGAGGCAGATGTGTCAGGAGTTGCGTTCAGGTTACCACTACGGAGTTACCCGCAGATCTTACTCCACTTCCCAAGCACTACTGGTCATATGCAGACGTGTTCTCCAAGAAGGCTGCGGAGACTCTTCCGCCTCATCGCCCCTATGACTGTCCTATCGACCTCTTGCCTGGCGCAGAACCTCCTCGGGGAAGGGTCTATCCCCTCTCTCTTCCTGAGACAGAGGCCATGTCGCAATATATTCAGGAGAACCTGGCAAGAGGGCTTATTAGGAAGTCGGTGTCACCGGCAGGGGCGGGATTTTTCTTCGTGCAGAAGAAAAATGGAGAATTGCATCCGTGTATTGATTACAGGGGTCTTAACGCCATCACCGTTAAAAACAAGTACCCGTTGCCCCTGATTTCTGAGCTTTTTGATAGGCTTCGGGGAGCAAGAGTATTCACTAAACTAGATCTGCTTGGTGCTTATAACCTGATTCACATCCGTGAGGGGGACGAATGGAAGACGGCTTTTAATACCAGGGATGGGCATTACGAATATCTGGTGATGCCCTTTGGGCTCTGTAATGCTCCAGCCGTTTTCCAAGACTTTGTCAATGACATCTTCTGGGATATGCTCTCCACCTCGGTCGTAGTCTATCTGCATGATATACTCATCTTCTCTCCAGATATTGACTCCCACCGGAGAGATGTCTGCAGAGTCTTCGACCTCTTACGGGCTAATTCCCTCTATGCTAAGTTAGAGAAATGTATGTTTGAGCTGGAGTCTTTACCTTTCCTTGGTTATATCATCTCAACCCAGGGATTGGCTATGGATCCGGCCAAACTACAGGCTGTGATGGACTGGCAGGAACCTCACTCTCTAAAAGCGGTGCAGCGCTTTATGGGGTTCATTAATTACTATCGCCAGTTCATTCCGCATTTCTCTACCTTGGTAGCTCCCTTGGTAGCCCTCACCAAGAAGGGAGCAAATCCCAAATTGTGGTCGGAAGAGGTCTCCACGGCTTTCTCTTCTATTAAGTCTCATTTTGCTAGCGCTCCCATCCTACATCGCCCCGATGTTGATAAGCCATTTTTATTGGAGGTGGATGCCTCATCCGTTGGTGCTGGAACAGTCCTCTTCCAAAAGGATGCTCAAGGTCGGAAGCATCCTTGCTTCTTCTCTAAGACCTTCACTTCAGCGGAGAGGAATTATTCCATCGGGGATAGGGAGTTGCTAGCCATGAAGTTGGCCTTCTCTGAGTGGAGACATCTGTTGGAGGGGGCCCGTTTTCCCTTCCAAGTCTTCACCGACCACAAAAATTTGGTGTATCTGCAGACAGCTCAGCGGCTTAACTCTCGCCAGGCCAGATGGTCCTTGTTCTTCTCTCGGTTTAATTTCACACTCCATTTCCTCTCTGGAGAGAAGAACATTCGTGCCGACGCTCTCTCTCGCTCTGTGGTGTCCTCTGAAGAGGAGGTAGAGGAGCCTCGGCTTATTGTTCCCACAGAGAGCCTGAGAACAGTGGCTCCGGTTTCACTAGAGTCTGTGCCCCCGGGCAAGACTTTTGTGCCTACCAATTTGCGACCGGAGGTACTCTCTTGGGCACATTCGTCCAGGGTTGGTGGACATTTTGGGGCAAAGAGGACATCTGAATTGCTAGCGAGGACATATTGGTGGCCGCATATGGTTCGTGATGTTGGGGACTATGTTCGGGCGTGTGTCTCCTGCGCCAAAAATAAGTCTCCACGACAACGGCAAGCTGGTTTACTTTATCCTTTGCCGGTGGCAGACAGGCCCTGGGAGATGGTTGGGATGGACTTTGTGGTGGGCTTGCCCAAGTCTCGGGGTTGCACCATCATTTGGGTAATCACCGACCATTTCTCTAAAATGGTGCATCTGGTGCCACTACCACGGTTACCTTCTGCACGGGCTCTGGCAACGTTGTTCGTTAGGCACATCTTCCGTCTACACGGCATGCCGGACAAAATTGTCAGTGACCGAGGTCCCCAGTTTGCATCTCGGTTCTGGAGAGAGCTTTGTCGTCTACTCAGTATTGAGTTAAATCTCTCTTCAGCGTATCATCCTGAGACGAATGGGTTGGTAGAGAGGGCCAACCAGACCTTGGTCACCTATCTACGACATTTTGTCTCTGCCAGGCAGGATGACTGGGCATCCTTGCTACCATGGGCTGAGTTTGCATTAAACAATGCTATGGCTGACTCCACCGGACAGACTCCTTTCCTTCTGAACTACGGTCAGCATCCTCGGGTTCCGGTGCCCATGCCCGTGTCTTCCGCCGACTCCAGGGTGGCAGACTGGGCTGTGGAGGCACGGGACATTTGGGACCGTACCCAGGATGCCATTCAGGCGTCCAAGGAGAGGATGAGGTCCTCTGCCGACGCACATCGGTGCCCCGCTCCAACATTTGCTCCTGGGGACTTGGTGTGGCTCTCCGCCCGTAACATCAGGCTGCGAGTTGAGTCCACTAAGTTGGCACCGCGCTACCTGGGTCCTTTCAAGGTCCTCGAGCAGGTTAACCCTGTGGTATACCGTTTGGCTCTTCCACCACGCCTGGGTATCTCCGACACCTTTCATGTATCCCTCCTGAAACCCATGCTCATGTCCCGGTTTTCTGAGTCATCTGCCGGGACATCGGGTTCATCTACGGATGACCATGAGGTGAACGCCATCGTAGGGTGTAAGGTGGTACGGGGCAAAAAGTTTTATTTGGTGGACTGGAGGGGCTATGGGCCTGAGGATAGGTCTTGGGAGCCTGCCGAGCATATTCACGCTCCGCAGCTCATCGCTGTCTTTGAGCACAGCGAGGCCCAAGAAGGGGGGGTAATGTTAGGGTTCGATTTCCCGCTGCTGCACAAGGGGAGTCTCGAACCCTGTCCCGCTGCGGTCTCCCATTCATCTCCGGCCGCAGTGGAGCCTGCTCAGCAGAGACGTCGGTCCAGGCGTCTTGCCCACTCCTCTACTGTGCAGTGACTTGCTGCTGCCTTTCCTGGATCTGCTATTATAGCCAGTGCTGGAGCAGTCGTCTTTGAGACAAAGTCCTGCATTTTCCCATCTGAGCATGCCCAGAGTGAGATCTCTCATTGGAGATCAGGGGTCACATGTTCAGGTGCTGCAGCGGCTCCTATTGGTCCGCCAGGAAGGTCATGTAGCTACGTTTGTTTGTAACAGCTTCTCATTGGTCCTTGTTCCTGGAAGGTCCTGTAGCTGTTGCTATAAAAGGGTAGCATGGCTGGGCCGCCATGCGCTAATATCAATCATTGTATGCTATGCGCCAGTGTGGTCATGTGTATGTGTGGATAGGGACCCGGCTGAAATAAGCCACTAGAATACCGACTTAATCAGTGAGGAGTTTGGTATGGTAGCTGGTCAGGGTCGGTGTCCTAGATGCCCTAGATTACCGGCATAACCGGTGAGGAGTTTTGATTGCCGTATTCAGGGTCTGGCGTTCAGACGCCATAGATTGCGGGTGACTCCCGCGAGGACATTAGCACATGATCACGCTTTATGAACTCGTAGCACTTAACTGTGTACCTGAGAGCCTGACAGGACACAGTACTTTTTCTCAGCGGCCCTGTGACGTAACAGGGTTCGCTTTCAACGCTAGACAGCGCCCTAGCGTGTTTTCTTTGCCACTCAGTTGTGTTTAGTGAGTGCGCATACATCGCCATATAGCGCTGCGGCTCTCCTTCTAGCGGCTCTGTGGAGTTACAGAGTTCGCACTTATTGCCACAGCGCATTACGGCGTTTATGTTGGCGACTCTGCGGGATAACAGAGTTTGCTTCTCGCGCCATTTCTACTAGCAGCAGGCTCCGCTTGCACGGTGGACCCCGGGCTGTGAACGCACCTCTCTACTTTATATATTTGGTGCGTTCCGCAGACCCTTAACACAGTGTGAGCTCTCAACTGTGATTGGAGGTATAAAGCTTACAACCGGTCACTGGTGTCAGCTGATGGGACCACAGCTCCCATGAGCTGACACCTGTGAAATTCTCATGGTGATCTGCGATGGAGTTACTGAGCTTGAACTGCGGTGACCTTATCACTGACTTTTTTCCATGGTGCTGAGGTCATCGCAATTCAACCCAGCTGGGAACGCAGCCTCACTGACTGGCAGTAAACTCTATGACATCACCGCTAGTCACTAAGGCTGCAGAAGCTCATTCACCAGTGGTTCTCAGCCTGGACGGTCGCATCTTGGCACTGTCCAGGTTGAAAACTATTCAGCCCCCAAATATGGATTATGACGTGGGACAGAACGATGAAGAAGTGAGGAATATGGTTGTTTTTTATCTTTATTTTCTTACAGAAGACGAAGGATTCAGTGGAATTAGGCGTTAGGTGAGTATAACTGTGTTTGTTATTTAAAAAAAATGGAAAACTGAGTTTTGTTTTATTTTCAATAAAAGATTTTATTCTGTCTGTGTCATTATTTACCATATAACTATAGGATTAGTAATGGATAGATGCCTCTCCATTACTAACCTGTGGGCTTGATGTCACCTGACAATACAAAGGTGACATCAACCCCACAACTATGAACCCTACTTGCCACTACTACAGGGCAAGTGGGAAGAGCCAGGCAAGGCGCTAGAATTGGTGCATCTAATAGAGCTGCCTTTTCTGGGCAGCTGCAGGCTGCTATTTTTAGGCTGGAGGGATCAATAGCCATGGCCCCTTACCAGCCTGAGAATACCAGCACCAAGCTGCCTGCTTTAGCAAGGCTGGATGTCAAAATGAGGAGGACCCCACACCTTTTTCTTTATTTATTTAAATGATTAAAAAATACGCCATGCCATTTTCTTTAATTATTTATTTAAATAATTAAAAACTGTATGGGATCCCCTCTATTCTTGATAATCAGCCTTGCTGAAGCTGATAGATGAGAGTTGCAGCCCTCAGCTGTGAGTTTTGCCTGGCTGGTTATAGAAAATACAGGGGAACCCACGTTGGATTTTTCATTTATTTATAGCGCAGGCGGCGGGTGAGTAATGCTCCAATCAACTGCTCTTGTTGTCAATGTTATTAGCGGCAGCAGGTGTCGGATGATGGGAGTAATAGTCCCAAAAGCCACCACCTGCTGTCATTGTTCTTACTTGAATACAACTCTCATCATTCTCCCCTGCTTGTGCTGATTGCCGGCAAAGCAGGGGAGAGTTGTCTTCAGCACCCGGCACGGGGGAGCAGTGCTTAGTGTACCGCTGCTTCCCTGGCACCCATTGTGTGGTACTGATGCGGCACATGGTTGCCACACATGTGCCACACATATTACATACACGGACATTGACATTTCCAGTACCGATTTGATGTTAGCGCGAGCATCATGTCAAGTTCTTTGGCTGTGAACTCCCAGGAGTTTTCTGATGGCACCAGGAGAACTTTCTCATGCTCGCAGTGATGTCATACAGGTCCTACTAGTTCACCGCAAGACACAAGGTAGTGGTAGCAGACGCTGCTCAGTGTCTCTGCTGGATGACAGGTAGTATGGTCGCATCATGCAACTATGCAGCCTGCCATCTAGATGTAGCAGAGCTAGACCCATCATGGGACAAATGGATTATCATCTTCTCTGCGGAAAAATGAGGAATATGATTTTTTTTTATCTTAACTCTTTTGCAGAAGCTGATGGCGTCAGTGGAATGGGCGGGGTTGTAAGTATGGTTTAATTAAGATTTATTAAAGGAGTCTGTGTCATTCTTTCAATTAAAGGACTTTTTTCTGGGTGTGTGTTTTTATACGATATGACTATGGGGTTAGTAATGGGGGCGTCTTATTGACACCTCTCTGTTACTAACCTCGGGGCTTGATGTCACCTGACAATACAATGGTGATGTCAAACCCCCCAAATATCACCACACTTGCCACCGCAACAGGGCATGTGGGAAGAACGAGGCTAAGTGCCAGAATTGGCACATCTTATAGATGCACCTTTTCTGAGACAGCTGAGAGCTGATGGTTTTAGTCTGGGGGGCCATGGCCCCTTCCTAGGCTGTTAATATCAGCCAGCAGCTGTCGTTATAGCCTTTGCTGGTTATTATAGGGGGACCATGAGTCATCTTTAGAGTCCCCCAATTTAATAGCCAGTAAAGGCTAAGTATACAGCTGTGAGTTGATAGTAATAACCTGGGAAGCTCTATGGGTATTACCTTCTTCCCTGGCTATAAATATTGTCCCCCAGCCGTCGGCTTTCCCTCTGCTGGTTAAGAAAATTAAGCTGGAGCCGATGCCATTTTTTTTCAGAAAAAAAATATTTAATAAATACATGTACAATAAGCTGCACACACACTGTACTAATTGTATATGTCACTGCCAGATAGATATATCTATCTATTTCATGTGTATTTAGTGTATGTAATCCATTTAGTCTATCCTGTTGGCTCCTGCTGTGATTTTACAGTACACAGTTGCTGAATTGAAATGTTTGGATGGGAAGGGGGGCATTTGAATAGACCAGATAAAAAAGAAACACTGAATTTGAGTTTATGTTCTGCTGCTGTCATCTGTTAGCATACAGAAGTCTTGCCCAATGCAGCCTTTGTTCATTTTGATAAGAATCAGCCGGCTCCCAGAAGAAGCGTAGGTGAAACGGCGTCGGGTGTGGGGAGAACATGACACTGGCTGTTCCTGTCTGGTATTTCCTATTCAGGTATTACTGCCATTTTTCATCGTGTGGGATCAGCTGCATACTATCGTATGCACTTACAGCTTGCTATTTCTACTATTTATGACACTTATGCACTTTATGAAGAGTCAATACGTTTAGCATTTAACATATGTGGTTATTTGGAGGTTTTATATGTTATGCACATATTTTGCACTACAGCACCTCCCATTTTTACCTCTGATTTATACAGATATGATCTGTCTACTATAAAGTGCTACAAGTGTTTACACATTATAGCTTTTCAGCATGTTTTTTCTGTAGCATTGCCTTGGATAGAATGGTAGATCATCATCACACAAAGATTGCAAAACTAAACCAGGTTATGTAATCTTTCTTGTCCAGAAAGGCAGGTTATGAAAGATTATATTTCCAAAATTCTTGCTAAGGGACATATCAGACCCTCCTCTTCTGTTGCAGCAGGGTTCTTTTTTCAAGAAAAAAAGATGGGGTTTAGACTCTCGGGAGTTAAATCAGATTAACATCCAAGACCCTTATACCCTTCTGCTCATTCCTGATTTGTTTAATCAGATTGTTGGTGTAAAATGATTCTCCAATTTGGACCTTAGGGGGGGCCTGTAATCTGATTAGAAACAGAGCGGGGGATATATGAAAAACAGCCTTAACCCCTTTAACCTGGAGGGTGGTTTGCATGTTAATGACGTGGCCAATTTTTACAATTCTGACCACTGTCCCTTTATGAGGTAATAACTCTGGAACGCTTCAATGGATCCCAATGATTCTGAGAATGTTTTCTCATGACATATTGCACTTCATGACAATGGTAAAAAAAATTTTGATACGGCTGGCTTTATTTGTGAAAAAAATGGAAGTTTAGTGAAAATTTAGAAAATTTGCAATTTTCCAAATTTGAATTTTCATGCCTTTAAATCACAGAGATATGTCACACAAAATACTTAATAAGTAACAATTCTCACATGGCTACTCTACATCAGCACAATTTTGGAAACTAAATTTTTTTTTGTTAGGAAGTTATAAGGGTTATAAGTTGAACAGCGATTTCTCATTTTTACAACACCATTTTTTTTAGGGACCACATTACATTTGAAGTCACTTTGAGGGGCTTATGACAGAAGACACCCAAAGTGACACCATTCTAAAAACTGCACCCCTCAAGGTGCTGAAAACCACATTCAAGAAGTTTATTAACCCTTCAGGTGCTTCACAGGAATTCCTGGAATGTTTAAAAAAAATGAACATATAAGTTTTTTCACAAAAAAATTTACTTCAGATCCAATTTTTTTATTTTACCAAGAGTAAAAGGAGAACTTGGACCCCAAAAGTTGTTCTGAAATTTGTCCTGAGTACGCTGATACCCCACATGGGTGGGTAAAACACTGTTTGGGCTCATGGCAGAGCTCGGAAAGGAAGGAGCGCCTTTTGACTTTTTCAACGCAATAATATATATAATTGACTGTAATTGAGATCGGATGCCATGGCGCGTTTGGAGAGCCCCTGATGTGCCTAAACAGTGGAAACACCCCAAAAGTGACACCATTTTGGAAACTAGACCCCAAGGAACTTATCTAGATGTGTGGTGAGCTCTTTGACCCCCAAGTGCTTCACAGAAGTTTATAACGTAGAGCTGTAAAAATAAAAAATCATATTTTTTCCACAAAAATGATTTTTCGCCCCCAATTTTTTATTTTACCAAGCGTAACAGGAGAAATTGGACTATAAAAGTTGTTGTGAAATTTTTCCTGAGTACGCTGATACCCCTTATGAGGGGGTATATCATTGTTTGGGCGCATGGCAGAGCTCGGAAGGGAAGGAGCGCCGTTTGACTTTTTCAATGCAACATTGGCTGGAATTGAGATCGAACGCCATGTCGTGTTCGGAGAGCCCCTGATGTGCCTAAACAGTGGAAACCCCTAACAAATGGCACCATTTTGGAAACTAGACCAATCATGGAACTTATCTAGTTGTGTGGTGAGCACTTTGAACTCCCAAGTGCTTCACAGAAGTTTATAGTAGCAAAATTTAGCGCACACTCATAGGAATAAATTTGCAAGGTGAAAATTTATTAACAATATCAAAATCATGGGAGCAAAAATAGGAATACAAGGTCTGAAGCGATACTAATTACGACGTTTCGGCTCTGCCAGAGCCTTATTCATGTACTCGCTGTGAATAGAAGAGAAACGTATAAATAACAACCCAAACATATATCAGAAAGTAATATGAAATAAAATGAATATGCATCTCCATTGGAAAATAAATACATAATAATGACAATAACCAAAAATTTAAATTCTCATATTTCAAAAAATAGCATAAGGTCAACATATTGTGCAGTGGTACCATGGAGAGTGGTCCCAAGAATAAGAATTACCTCAGTCCAAGGTATGATTGAAGGTAGACAAAATAGAAAGTAAATTCCCCAGAGACAGGGTAGCTGTAAAGAATAGTGATAATATTAATATAAGTACCAATAAATAGTGTGTATTAATTTAGGGAGATGTCTAATACCTGTATCATGTAGCCCTAGTGGGGTAGAAACCCAGTATAGCTGAGATCTAGGGAAGTATAGAGATATCATATAATGTCAGAAGCCGCTGTAGGTTAGCGGTATATAAAGCGTAGATGCCCCAAAAGGATTAGAAAAATACCTGTTGTTAGGTTTATGTGTGATATCAAATATCAGAGGTAGGGTTGGAACCTATGGAGATAAGGGTATGTGAGCAGGGCTGACCCATTGTAACAGAACCGCTACATGGTAGCGGTCTGAAAGGAGACTCAGAGGTAACCCCATTTCTTGAGAGTACAATACCTGGCAGACCGCAAAATAGGGGACAGCAGCGCTCCCGCTCCTTGCTGTGGTAATGGTGTGTGGACTTTGAACTCCAGACGTTTATTTCAAGCGCCCAGCCGGAAGTCAGGTATCCAGACCGGAAGTGACGTTACGTCACTAGGGCGCTGATGCTGGACATGCGCAATGGTCTTGCTCACAAGTTAAAATATATCTGGTCCTAGTAGTAAATATCTAAGTCTAATACAATGGCAAATAAAGGTGAATGATCGTAAGAATTAAACAGAATAATGTACCGCTCTATTGGTAATTGGTTACAGTAATTCAACAATCTGCCCCAATAACATCAATTCTAGCTAATAAGGATTACTGTAACCAATTACGAATAGAGCGGTACATTATTCTGTTTAATTCTTACGATCATTCACCTTTATTTGCCAATGTATTAGACTTAGATATTTACTTTCCTCACAGAAGTTTATAATGTTAGAGCCATGAAAATAAAAAATCATATTTTTTCCACAAAAATGATATTTTCGCCCCCAATTTTTTATTTTACCAAGGGCATCAGGAGAAATTGGACCTTAAAAGTTGTTTTGCAATTTGTCCTGAGTGCGATGATACCCCATATGAGGGGATAAACCACTTTTTGGGCGCATGGCAGAGCTCGGTAGTGAAGGAGTAACATTTGACTTTTTCAACGCAAAATTTGCTGGAATTGAGATCGGACGCCATGTCGCGTTTGGAGAACCCCTGATGTGCCTAAACAGTGGAAACACTTCACGAGTGACACCATTTTGGAAACTAGACCTCCCAAGGAAATTATCTAGATGTGTGGTGAGCACTTTGAACTCCCAAGTGCTTAACAGAAGTTTATAACTTAGAGCCGTGAAAATAAAAAATTATATTTTTTCCACAAAAATAATCTTTTTGCCCCCAATTTTTTATTTTACCAAAGGTAACAGGAAGAATTGGACCCCAAAAGTTGTTGTGCAATACCATGTTTATTTATATCCGTCTTTTTGATCGCGTGTTTCTCCACTTTTTGTTCGGCGGTATGATGATAAAGCATTGTTTTTTGCCTTTTTTATGGTGTTCACTAAAGGGGTTAACTAGTGGGACAGTTTTATAGGTTGGGTCTTTGCGGACGCGGCGATACCAAATATGTGTTCTTTTATTGTTTAGATTTTTTTTCATTCAAATATTTATTTAGTGATGGAATATATATTTTTTTATTATGATCTTTTATTTTTTAAAAAATATTTTTAAAATTATTTAAACATTTTTTTTTACTTTTTTCTAACCTTTTTACTTTATCCCACTATGGGACTATCATTTTTTGCAGACTGACCGCTTCTCTAGCATGGAGATGAAGCACCATCGCCACGCCATAGAAGCTGTTAGCTCTGCACTGACAGAGAGACTTGCTGGTCATGCACTGCACATGATCAACAAGTTTCTTAGCTCTGATGATCCGGATGTCATCATGACATCAGGTCACCATGGCAACGATCGGGATCCTGCGTCACACTGCGGGGTCTCCGATCCAAAGGCAGAGGGGCTGTCAGCCCTCTGCCGGCTTCCGGAATATTACAATCATGTTCGATAGCAGCATTTCAGGGGTTAAAGTGTCAGGAGACACTCCTGGCACCTAGTGCTGGGTGTCAGCTGTGAGAATCAGCTGACACCCGGTGGTGATCGCCCGCCCACCCCCCTTGAGCCTGGCCGATAGCGATGACGTAATATTCCGTACCTGGTCAGATAGGCCCAAGTCACATGGACAGAATATTACATCCGATGTCAGAAAGGGGTTAAACACTCCTGAGGGGCATTATGCAAATCTTGTCATGCCATTTCGTCTGACTAATGCTCCTGCCGTTTTCCAGCATTTACTCACCCGATTTTGTGTTTCATCAGGTACACGTCAGGCAGGTATTACAGATTTTACAAGATAATAAACTTTATGCTAAGCTGTAAAAATGCATGGTTACTGTACATGAGGTGTCCTTTTTAGGATACCTGGTGTTGTCTTTGAGGTTCCAGATGGACCCTGAGAAATTCTACGCAGTGTTGTACAACCCTTTCTGAGATTTGCTAGTTATTATAGTAAGTTTATCCACAACTTCTCAATTGTCAAACCACAGACAGATATGACCAAAAGGCAGAGATTTTTCCAATTGGTCTGTCCTTGCCCGTCAGTCATTTGTTTCTTTAAAGAAATGCTTTGCCTCGGCTCCTGTACTCATTCAGACTGATGTTTTACAGCCATTTATTGTTGAGGTTCATGCATCTAAGGTGGGGGTAGAGGCCTTTTTATCTCAAGGATCGTCTTCTAGTAAGTGGCGCCCATGCGCTTTTTTCTCTAAAAAACTATCTCCAGGCGAAAGAAACTATGACATTGGCAATAGGGAACTTTTGGCTATCAAGTTGGCTTTTGAGGAGTGGTATCATTTTCTGGAGGGAGCAGCTCACTCGGTCATGGTAATTACTGATCATAAAAATCTGTCATACCTAGAATCTGCTAAATATTTCTTTCCGAGTGAAGCTAAGTGGTCGTCTTTATTCTTCACCAGGTTTAATTTCTTTGTCATCTGTTGTCATGGGGATAAAAATGTCAAGGCTAATGCATTATCCTGGAGTTTCACTGGGTGGTAGTACTGAGGAGTGAAGACTCTGTTCCTATCCTTCAAGAGTGAGTGGTTATTTCAGATCTTGAGGGTGAGGTATTGAAGACTCAGGGGGATGCTACTGCTTTCTGTCCTTCAGTGGAATTATTTGTACCACTACATTTGAGTCTTAAAGTTTTAGGAGAACATCATCACTTGGATCTTGCAGGTCACCCTGGTAGCAAAGCAACTTTGGACCTCCTCTCTCGTCTTTTTTGGTGGCCTATTTTACATCAGGATGTTGTTGATTTTGTGTTTACCTGCAATATTTGTGCGCATTCTAAGACCCCGAATACACGTCAGTCTGGGTCTCGCCTACCATTGGTTGTTCCTGATAAACCATAGACGCATTTGACTATGGATTTTATTACCGACCCTTCTTCATCTGCTGGTGGAAAGACAGTGATTTTGGTGGTGATGGATAGGTTTAGCAAAATGGCAAACTTCATTGCACTACTGGCTCTTCCAATTGCCAAAATTTTGTCTCAGGTATTTATCAGTGAGATCGTGAAGCTTCATCGGATTCCCTATGATGTGGTCTCAGATCAGGGGACCCAATATGTGCCTAAATTTTGGAGGGCTTTTTATTCTTGCCTAGGGGTGCATCTATCTTTTTCCTTGGTTTTCAATCCGCAATCTAATGGTCAGACTGAACGTATAAATCAAAGCCTAGAGACATACTTTGGGTGTTTTGTTTCTGAAAACCTAATTGATATGATATCTTTATTCTGTGAGTCAATATGATTATGACAATACCAAATGTGTTTTTTACGTTTTGGTACAATTACTTTCTGAAAAAAATCTTTTTTCAAAAAGTAATCTTCGTATTTTGATACCAAAAACTTGCACATTCTTCCATGGATGGAAAAGCATGAGACCTTTTTTATGATGGACAAGCTATTCTTTTTACTGCTATCATTCGTGGTAACATAAAACATTTTCAATTCTTTTTAATTATTTTTTCGTACTAAGCATTGATACGATTCTAATGCAACACATTCTATGCTTTTTTCATGTTTTACTACTTTTTCATAAGAAAAATCCCTTTAAAAATTTTTTTTTTGTCTACACAACTGTATAAGGGTTGTTTTTTGTGTAACAAGCAGTAGTGTTTATTGGTATCATTTTGAAATACATGTAACGTGTTGATCCCCATCTTATTACATTTTACATGATTCAAGATGAATAAAAATAGCAATTATGACATACGTTTTCTTTTTTTAACTGTGTTTGCAAAATGGAATGAATAATAATATAATTTTATAGTATGTGTAGTATGAATCAAGTGATACTAAATTTGGTGGAGGGTTTATTATTAAAACTATGATTTTAGGTTATTATATTTTTACATTTTTTGCAATTCTTTAAATCATTTTTTCACAATTACTAGTTTAATATAAGGTCTTGAACAATTGATCTTTTGATAATACACTGTACGACCTATGTAGTGCATTTTATTATCCCAACTGTCGGTATTTTATACAGTTCACACGAGCATTTGAAAAATTGTCCTTGCTTCATAAAGAAAACACAAAGGATCTTCATCTATATTCTCATTTTGGTGCCATCTGTGTTCCTGCTTTTTACATCCGTGCGGCATGCATGTAGAATCCATTTTAATACATGAATGTATGTCATCATATACAGTATCCTAGGTTAATAACTGCAATGTATCCATAAAAACGCAATATGGACGATCCATATGGGATCCAATTTTGTTTTGCTCGCTTATACACTGTAATAGCCTCATCCGACATATGAAAGAAGAAAAGTTCATCTCAACAGCCCAATGGAATAACATTGGTCCTAGTGCTGTCCGTGAGATGTCCGTTTCATACCTGGACTGAAAATACTGTTGTGTGAACTTAGCCTCCAGCAGAGTCTAATAAGCTAGCGGATATGGCATTGTTAGGCCTGCTTTTGCCATAGCAACCCATTAGAACTCTACGATCATGCTGTGAAGGTGTCACCGATCTCCCTCTGTCAAATACCTCATATGCCGCTGTCACTATTTTTGATAACATCTCAGGGGTTAAAGTGCTCCATTTTAGCTAGGTCCGGTCCCAGCACACACAGCAGCCTCTCAGTTCTGGAGTTGTGCTAATGCCATCCTTGAGACATTACTGTACACTCGATTGCGGGAAACCAGCTGCAATCTGGACAGATAGTTATGGCCATTTTTGAGAAGGTGTAAATTTTCCCCCCAAAAATGTTCATATTACGATTTATGTGTCATCAGAAAATCATCTATTGGCTAATTCAGGTTTTTGTGTCAACGTATTTAAAAAAATTGACAATGTTATTTTCTTACATATAGCAATCTGTTTTAAACCAAAGTTAGAAATCTTGTCAATTGTCACATTATCACACTAGACTCTAGACACCAGACTAGAAATTAGCAAGATTACACATTTTTTTTCGTAATATGAAAATATGAAATTATTCTACCAATCAATAACTTAATCTCATCAGTTACTTTGATCTAATTTTTTGTCACATTTAAACAATTAAAACTGAGAAATACATAAAGAAATGTTCTTTGTGTGTTTCAGATGAGCCACCTTCCCCTTATTCTTACTTACTGTCCTGGAAGACCTTCAGATTAAGAGCTCATGCACATGACCATATTTCCTGTCTGAGTCCTGACCGTGAAAAAAAGAAGAACAGCACTAAGACTAATGTTATTCAATGGGAAAGTGCAGATGAGCCATCTCTTTCACTGACCGAATCTGCATGTAAAAAACCCCTTAGTATGCACTAGTTTCTTCTGTAAATTGGACCTAATCCGGTAAGTTGGACCCATTCAAATCTATGGGTGCGTGAAAAAAATTAGATGCCGTTCAGAGCCACAGTATAGAATCTGAGTTTTACAGATACGTTCCAATTCTGTAATATAGTAAACTATAAATGATCTTGTAAATGATTAATAGCTGCTGCTGTGAAAAAAACTGTTTGTATACAGATGACACATGGATGACAAGTGAGAAAAAAATCGTCCTATTTTTATGGATGAAACGATTTTTTATACGCTTGTGTGAAAGTGGCCTAACAGTGACATCAACTGTATTTCTTGTATATTTCTTATATAATTTAAATATTAATGTTGTGAATACTCTGGCGGCAACTTCTGAGCTGGTGCTCCCTCCGGTGGTTGCTGAGGGTAATGAACTAATTGCTGAATGGCCTTCAGCTGGCTCTGAATGGTCTGATATAAGTGACCTGAGTTCCCATCAGCCTTGCCGGTAATCAATTGTTCTTCCTGGTCTTTCTTGGAGCTCAGCTTGCATTCCTGCTCTCATTAAGATAAGTGATTTGCAGTTTTTTTTCTTCTGGTTGGATTTTCCTTGCTGGTTTGCTGCTTGCAGTAGACTTCAGCCTGGTCCCCTTTTGGGGTCTGGTGCTGCAATTGTGCTCATTTTGTGTTTGCACTTTTGTTCTGTTCCTTTGTCACTTTTTATTTGCTGAATTGCTGTGTGTTACACCAGAGATCTGATTTAGGTGGTAGAGATCGTGTGATCTCAGGTTTTTTTGTTAATCAGAAGTGTTGGTATTTTTGTCAGGGTTTTTTTGGGTTGCAGTCAGAATTCTTTCCTATACTTTTCTATCTAGACAGATTGGGCCCCAGCGTTTGCTCATTCTATTTTCTATCTGTGTATTTTCTTCTTGTCTAACCGCCATTACATGTTTGGGGGCTTCCTATTTCTTTGGGGGTTGTGCTACGGGGCAGATAGCTTTCATCTTTCTGCCTTTAGGTGTAGCTATCTCTCCGGCTGTGACGAGGCGTCTAGGATCACCGTAGGTACGCTCTACGGCTACTTCTAGTGTTGCGGTTAGTTTAGGGTCCTGCAATCCAATAGGTTCCAGCCTCTCTGGTGTATTGCTACTTTGCTATTTCTCCTCAGCTACTGTAACATAACAATTAATTTACAAGTGTAGTCATCCTTTTACCACCATGTCATAAGTCTCCAGCTTTTGCTGTTATTTTATTTCTGCAGCTCCCCTGTGTATTCCACTTCTTTTTTTTCTTTAATCTGCCATACGGTTCCAGTTATATGGGCTTTTCATTTTCTGCTCATTTCTATGGGCTTTACCAAGAGGGCTCACAAGATTCTCTGGGGGCATGTTTTATGCTGCTCCTCATTATTTCCCTGTGAGCCACACCTATTGATAAAGACCATTAAAAGTATTTCCTCTGTTGGCAGAGACTAGTGCCATGTTAACTGGACTCTGCTCTGCTGGTTTGGACTGCACTTTTATAAAACCAGATGGAGCCCGGGCTGGGGGGCAGTGTAAACAACTAGGAGGAAGTGCATCACAGGAAAGTGCTGTTCATAGCCATCTTGGGAAGAAGATGAGAGCTAGAAGAGGAAGGACGGGTTCCATTTCCATCCATTAATATCCGCAAAGCCGTGTGTACTGCTTAGACAAAGACCATACTGGATAACAGTGGATACCGTCCTGTCCCAGTTCCATGGACAGGGGAGAAGATTAAAGGAGAGAGTGAAACTAAAATCCCAAAGAGCTGGTATCAGAGATGCAGCTTGACAGCCCTCCAGCAAGTGGTACCACATGCAGGCGGGAGACTTGCCATCCCCTGCTGACGCAGTCGTCAGCCAGGCGGGCGCAACTCTGCAGCCTTACAGTGACCAGACACAGGTTAGTAAGTCCTGAGCTGAGGTCTATGCAGGGATCACGATAGATGCTTGCACACACACACACACACAGTTAGTTTAGCACCAAACTCATATAGGCAGATACAGACATTTGATATCACTAGTATCCAGCCTTATCGAGCCTTATAGAGACCACATCAGTAAAGCATAATCTACCAAAGTATACAGAGGTGTTCCGGAAAGAAGCCTCATCGTACTCACGTGGTTCTTAAAGTGAACACCAACGTATATACAGTCTTGATGTGAATTTACCCACACTTAAGATGTCCTTCAATGGGTTACACAGTTCAGTGTAGAACTAAATAATTGGATTCTATCTAGGAGGGTTCCCCCCTCCATCACGCGTGCCAACTATGTCTGAGCAGTACTCATTTACACCCCAATGGGAGAAGTGAGTTTAGAGTCATTTTGTTACGTTTGTGAACTGCTATGCTGCACCACCAATAGGACATCCCTGACGTTCGATTGTTCCAGAGGTACACACTCGTCGACCGTACTAGGTGGGTGCACAATTAGGTAAATTATAGCCTCATAGTTACTACTTCCAGGCCTACGGATTTGTGCAGCACAGTGGTCCTGGCCAGTTTTGGCTGGGTGTGTGTGAGTTAACTTGGTTCACTTTCTTCTTTCTGTTGGAAAAGTATTTTATCTAAATTCGTCAGTAAAAGTTCATCTGGCAAGTTTGGTGTTGGCTGCTTTGTCTTGTTCACAGCTTCGCTGTATCCGATACCCAGTCTACATTGTCATTATTCTGGTGGTCAATGAAATGTTAAAGAGATCCAGAGGTAAAAACAGCATGTAGATTTCTGAGATTGGTGAAACAACAACATGTAGATTTCTATAAAATTCAGTAGAATGCATATTTCTATTTTACATTTCTTCTTGATAATATGTTGTTGATAATCTAATGATTCTGCTTCAGTCTTTTTACGTTGCTCATGTTTTCATGCTCTTGTGAATTGAAAGTTGTTGATCAAAATGCAATTTTAACACTCTTCCAGTGAGTGACTCCACTGTGATTAAATTATTAAAACTATTCCCTAAATATAGTCATATTTATTTAAACAGTAGACTGAATAACATAAATTAATTTTAGGTACCGGGTTTGGGAAAGCTTATTATCTTTTCCATGTATTGTTCAACTTGTTTTGATACAGAGTCTAGTGAATGGTCTCCTCAGCTTGAATTCTTTGTGACACGATCTGATCATTATCAGCTCATTAGTAATGAGTCCTATAAAAGAGCAATACACTGAGCCAACTTTTATGTGACTCAGGAACCAGTTTCCTGTCTGAACAAATACCACATTTTTCCACTATGCCTAAAATGATAGGATCTATAGATGGGTAGTATGCTTGTATCTAGGAAACAAAAACAACTCATGCAGCTTCTCATTGCTTAGCATCCTCCATGGTTTGTGGTACTTGTTTGTTGCCTAAATTTGCTGTTTCAGCAGGTGGTAAATATCAATCATGGATGTGTTTTTATTGTTAAGTTCAGAACACAAAAGTTAAGTGTTATGTCTCATCTGGTAAGGTGGAACCTCTAAGCCCCCGGTGTAGATGAGCAATTTTTATGCATCACAAATATTTGTCCTCCCAGCTGGAGGGTTGAGTCGGGGTTGTGTAGTGTCAAAAATGTAGACAGCTGTAGAAGAGATTCCAAACTGAGGAAGCAGACCTGGAACAGCAGTGACTGAGTAGCAGAGCTAGGACTGGGGTGACCGATGTAGTAGAATTGGAAAAGCATAGAATGAAGTAGCAGAGCTGGACCAGCGATGACCGATAAAGCAGAACTGGAGTATTAATAGCTGAGGTAGCACAACTGGCTCAGCAATGAGCAGCACAGCAGAGTTGTAGCAGCAGTAGCAGATGAAGCAGTGTTAAAAAAATAATGACGGAATAGTAGATGAAATAAACGATGACTGGTATATCAATGTTGTAGAAGTGATCAACAGTTGTGGAACAAAGATGACTGGAGTAGCAGACTTGTAGCATCGGCTAATGTACTGTAGAAGGAGTTCCTAACACTGAATAATGGTAGGAAACCAAGTACCTGAAAACTCAGGCAGTGTCCTGCCGCATGAGCCAGGTTAAATAATCTAACACAATGATGTGACTCAAGTGGCACCCAGACATGTAGATGAGCATAGAAAATCAGTCAAGGAGTACATATATTGCTGGATCTAGGAGATATGAGTAACATCAAGCAATCCAAAGTCACTTCTAGCTTAGGCTACTTTCACACATCAGGTTTTTTCCGGCAGGCAGGATCCGGCGTCGCGCCGGAGTGCCGGATCCGGCTCAAATTGTGTAAAAACAAATGAAACGGATCCAGCTTTTTGCCGGATCCGTCTAGCGGATCTGGCTAAAATCCGGATCCGTTCCGTCCGTTTTTTTTATCCTTTTTACGACGGATTACGAAGGATCCGGTTTTTAAAAATGCCCATGGGGCTCCCAAACGTGATTGGCTACTGAAAACCTATATATACAGTATTCCTACAGCCCATCTTTGACAGGTTGTAGAGGAGCAAGTGCAGGTTGTAGAGATGAGCAAGTGGCTGACGAAGATGGAAGGCGTGAGAGCAAACATTCTGACGATTAATGTGGATTTCACTGTTGAGGCGAATCATTTGAAAGCGATTGTTCTGGTGAATGAGAGAGAGACAGCATCGCATCATGCGTCAGCGCCGATGACATTTGTGGATCCACCCATCACAGCCCAGAGAATGACGCGTGGGGTGTATTCTACACTATACATGGAGCTACGAGGAAACCCTGAGAAATTTTTCTCATATGTTCGGATGAAACTGGAGAACTTTGATTTATTGATGGAACGAATTGGACACCTCATCAGAAGGAGTGACACATATTACCACTTCTCCATTTCACCGGTGGAGTGTCTGATGGTGGCTCTTCGGTAAGTTATATTTATTGTATCTCCTCCTTTTAAAGCACACTTGTAACTATAATGTTGTTGCTGGTACTTTGTAATAATTCTTTTTGTAGTATCTCCAACTGTTAAAGCTGACTTATAACTGTTATGTTATTGCTGTTATTTTGAACTCATTTGTCACTTTTTTTTTCACAGATTCCTTGCAACTGGAGAATCCCTTTTGTCACTCCATTTCCAGTTCTGACTTGGGATTACCACCATCTCTGGAATTGTGAAGCACACATGCCGTGCATTGTGGGACTCTTTACATGGCGAGTTTATACCACATCCCACAAAGGAGAGTTGGCTGGAAATTGCTGATAAATTCCTACAAATCTGTCAGTTTCCAAATTGCTTGGGTGCAGTGGACGGGAAACATATCCGCATTGTCAAACCTGCTGGATCTGGATCCGAATATTTTAACTATAAAAAATATTTCTCCGTTGTGCTCATGGACATCGCTGACGCTGAATACAAATTTATAGCAGCTGATATTGGGGCCTATGGCCACTCCAATGTCTCACAAGTATTCAAATTGTCAGCAATGGGGCGTCATCTCTATGGAAACACCTTCCAGTTCCCACCCCCTAGACTGCTGCCTGAAACATCAGGGCCTCCAATGCCATTTGTTTGTGTAGGGGATGAAGTCTTCCAGCTATCAGTACACCTGCTGAAACCATACTCCAGCAGTGGATTGACGCCAACTAAAAGAATTTTTAATTACCGCCTCACACGAGCATGAAGAATGGTGGAGTGCGCTTTTGGTATTCTGACAGCCAAATGGCGTGTTCTGTTGACCGCTATCAACCTCAAGACAGAAACTGTGGACGAGGTGGTCAAAGCTTGTGTGGTCCTGCACAATTCTGTTATATGCAACGAACAGATTTCCATTGATGACCACTCTGAACAAACCCCCTTGCATAATTATCAGAACATTCCGAACAGAAATTCTGTGTCAGTTTCCAGAATGAGGGACAAATTTGCTGAAATTTTCCAGCATATAAGACGACTTTTTAACCCCTGAAAATCATCTTAAAAGTCGGGGGTCGTCTTATACGCCGGGTACGGACTGGGGAGAGGGGGGAGTGGTCCCGATGATGAATGGAGGGGGCGTCTCAGAGGGAAGGTGTTGTTACCTCATCGTATTAGTGCGGCTTTCTGCGGGTCTAGGCGCTGGGGGGCGGCGTTGGCGGCTCCTCTTTCAGCATCCTGGTGGGCTCTGTGCTGGGGGCCGGCAGCGGTGGCTCTTAGTGCAGAGTCGGCGCTCTGCAGGCATTTCCTCAATCCCCGGAGGCCCCAGCAGCTCCATTGGCCTCCGGGAAAATGGCCGCTGCATGCTAGCTTCAGACCTCGTCTCAAGATCTCGGGAGACGAGATCTGAAATTGAGCATGCGCAGCCCTCAGCGGCCATTTTCCCGGAGGCCACCGCATCGCAGCAATGGAGCTGCCGGGGCCTCCAGGGATTGAGGAAATGCCTGCAGAGCGCCGACTCTGCGCAAACAGCCACCGCCGCCATCCCCCAGCACAGAGCCCCACGCTGCACAAAGAGGAGCCACCGCCGTCCCCCAGCACAGAGCCCCCCAGGTTGTTGAAAGAGGAGCCGCTGATGCCGCCCCCCCAGCGCCTAGACCCGCAGAAAGCAGCAGTAATACGATGAGGTAACAACACCTTCCCTCTGAGACACCCCCTCCATTCATAATCGGGACCACTCCCGGCATATAAGATGACACCCGGCGTATAAGAAGACCCCTCCACTTTTAAGAAGATTTCATATTTTGACTGGAAAAGTTGGGGGGTCGTCTTATACGCCCGAAAATACGGTACTTTATTTCACCTGAAGGAAGAGTAGACTGGCAGGATGAGAGAGTTTGAAAAATTGCTCTGGGACCTTGTAACCAAAAGTCATTTACCTTCTGTACCCACAGTATTTAACCTTTTTTTACACAAAGTTGTGTACCTTGTTGAGCATTACCTAAAGTATTTTACCTTTTATACCCAAAAGTTGTGTATCTGCTTGTTACCCAAAGTATTTTAGCTTTTACCCAAAGTTGTGTACCTGGTTGTGTATTACCCAAAAGTATTTAAACCTTTTACCCAAAGTTGTGTACCTGGTTGTGTATTACCCAAAGTATTTAACCTTTTACCCAAAGTTGTGTACCTGGTTGTGTATTACCCAATCTATTTTACCTTCATTACCCACAGTATTTTACCTTTTTTTTATATACATATTTAACCTTATAAATAAATGAAAGACAAAATTTTGAAGCAACAAATTGTTATTTTATTAAAAATATTAATATTTTTTTTTTTTCATAAATTACCATAGTTTGGGGTGGAGATAATGCTGGAGTGGCTGTCAGTTTGGGACACTTCGACATTGGGAGTGTGGAGAGAGGAATGTGAAGGTGGTGGGGAAGGATCAGTAGGTAAAACAGGTGAAGGGGTGGAGAAAGAAAGAGAACGGGTAGACATATAACTGGGAGTAGGATTTGGAAGGTTTGAGGAGTGGAGTCGATGGATTGGGAGGCAGAAGAGGTGGTGGGTGGAGAAGAGGGTTGGGCAGGGAGTGGAGCCGTGGATGATGTGGTTGGGAAGTGGTACGGGGTGGTATGTTGGTACGGGGAAGGATGTTGGTACTGGGCAGGCTGCTGGTAAGGGGCAGGTTGCTGGTATGGGGCAGGTTTCAGGTATTGCATAGGAGGGGGAGGAGGGACAGTGGCTGGAGGGGGGGGCAGGTGTGGGAGGAACTACCGGGGTGGGTGGAGGAGCTTGGGAGCTAACCTGCGCTAGGGCAGAGTGGCACGATGCCATTACATGCATCTGCAGGTCAGGAGATAGCTTATCCATGCGCTCGAGTAGACTGGAAAAATGTGTGGTTTGGAGATTTACTTGCATCTGAATGCATCCTAACCACAAGTGTGCGCAACTCAAGAATACTGTTGTTGATCAAATTAAATCCTGCGGTCATTTGCTCAGACAACAGTTTCAGACAGTTCTGGAAGGATGCATTCAGATGCAAGAACTCGGGTGCATAGCTCTTTTCCTGACCCCACTGGCCCTGCCGCCCAGAGCCCACAGGTGTACTAGAGGTGGCAGCGGCAGAGGGGTGGAATAAAGGAAAAGCTATATCCTCACCAAAAGATTCGTGCAACGCAGTCGGCCACGATGCTCCAGCGTTGGTGGATGGGACCGAGGGATCAGATGTGAGGGAAGGCTGGGAAGGTGCAGATGGGTCGAGGCTGTCGAGGTATCCCTCGGTGGCGGACTCCTGAGGGATCGCCCCAGAAGGGTCCAACTGTGCAGGCTCCCAAGTGCTGCTGATGGTGCTGTGGAATAAAGAGGAAAAAAATATAATTAATATATTAATATTGAATGGCCCTGGCTGAAACACCAAAAAATTGTTAGACATGTAAACATCTTTTATTAAATGGGGTGGGTAATATTTATCTTCTGGTCACCATCGTTGACCGGAGGAACGACAGGGCATTCGCATATTTATACTTGCTCCTGCGTCCTCCAGATCCACTCGGGGCCCGCATCTCTTTGTTGAACTCCTTCTTGAAGCGATCCCTGATTGACCGCCACCGCTTGACAATTCTCTCACCTGAAAAGTGAAAGCACAAATTGGTTAGTATACATCACTTTACATCATTGTTTCCCAAACTCCAGTCCTCATGGCCCCCTTGGGTCATGTTTTCAGGATTTCCATAGTGTTGCACAGGTGAGAGAATTCCTGATGCCTTGATGATACTTCCATCTGCGCAATACAAAGGAAATCCTGAAACACGAGGACTGGAATTTGGTAAACACTGCTTTACATCCAGCAACATAACTGAAATGTGTATACTTACGGGCTTGAATCTGGGCCCGAATATCGAGGCCCTCCCAGTGGTCCACTAGTTGTTGACATATTTGCTCCCAGAACCGACGGGTCACAATGATATCGGCATGGCGGCAGTCCCCCATGTTCCACAGCGGCTCCTGCACTCGTATCAGATCGATGAGGAGGTCTACATCCAGCCCGGCCTCCTCACCATCCGAGTCAGGAGCACGCTGTGAAGCCTGCTAAAAAAAGACAAAAACAAAAACATTAGACTCAAAACAATAAGTAGAATAAAAAAAAAAAAAGAGGTACTTACCCGATGGAGACTGCCCTGCCGCTGACGCCGATGACCCTGGGAGGCGCTTCGAGGACCTCTTAGCCGAGCACCAGATTCAGAAGACTATAATAAAATAAAAATAAAAAAATTGTGTGCTTCGATGTAGGCATATGTGTTGTGTGCAGTGTGATATCTGTAATGATCTCTTTTTATGTGTTGTCTGCAGTGTGATGTGTGTACTAAATTGTTTTCTAAGTGTTGTGTGTAGTGTGATGTTGTGTTTCTGCGAAGCATGCAAGAAACTTACCAATTGCGAGCCCACTCCAGGTATCTCTCCACTCCTTCGTTTTTCTTCTGGGAGCACCTCTTCTTCTGCAGATTCCTGTTATACAAAAATTATCGATTTATATATATATATATATATATAATATATATATATATATATACAGTACAGACCAAAAGTTTGAACAGACCTTCTCATTCAAACATTTTTCTGTTTTTTCATGACTATGAAAATTGTAGAATCACATTGAAGGCATCAAAACTATGAATTAACACGTGGAATTATACATTACACTTTACAAAAAAGTGTGAAACAACTGTAAATATGTCTTATATTCTAGGTTCTTCAAAGTAGCTTCACAGTGGGAACCAGGCATGTAGAGTCCATCCGTTCACCTTTTCTGCGTGCAAAGCATTCATCAAAGCAAAAGGTGGCTACTTTAACTATATACTTAACAAAAAAGTGTGAAACAACTGAAAATATGTCTTATATTCTAGGTTCTTCAAACTAGCCACCTTTTGCTTTGATGACTGCTTTGCACACTCTTGGCTTTCTCTTGATTGATTAAAAACTTTAGATTGGGGCAGAAGAAAATGTGCAAACATCCACTGCTGTAAGTTACGAAAGGGATCAATGCATCACTATGTAGGAGATAAGTACGTTGTATTGTTAAGACTATCTCCAGCTCTTCCAGCTTTTCGTTGGCTCTTTCTCATGTCATCCAGGGTTGACACATGCTAGATAAACCCATACCATATAATAATAATAATAATATCAGTATGAATTAAATTGTAAGTTCTCTGCATTAAACTGTGACTCCATTGTTTAACAGCAGAAGATTTCATACAGCCATACTGTAATTATAATACCAAACAAGAAATATAATGGTGCTTTCATAATGTGATAAATAATCTACAAATCACAATTTTAAAAACAATGTCATAACACAAAAAATCACTTCAAATTGCAAACCATAAGGTATCTACTATCAGTCTAATTTGCATTTCACTGCCAGCTAGCAGGTCTTCATTTTCTCCCACTGGTTCTCTATCTTTCATACTGGATACAGGCATAACAGAGAGGTGGCTTTCAGTTAGGGGCAGCTAATGCATTGGAAGATAGCAGGCTAAATGCATGCTGGGAAGTGAAAGAAATTCACCTAGTACTTCTATTTTTTTCCTCTCCAACTTCACCCTCTGCCTGGTTGTCTGTCACGCTTTGGACTTCCCTTATATATAGTGTATTTACTTCCTCTGGTGTTGTTTGCTTCAGAATCAATCTTTATTCTTCACTCTCGTATTGCATTTTTCTCCCCTATGCGCTGCTATAAATCGCATATTGCAAAAGCACAGCTTCACTTCACCAGCTAGAGCCAGCACTGTCTCTGTCTGCTTGGGTTTCAGTTTGCTTCTTTCTTTGTCTACACTAATAGAGTATCAGAGATGTCCTACATTTAAATGTGACAAGCAATGTGCAGTTATCATCATTATCATTGATGTGAGTTTCTGCCCCCTAACTTCTTCGGGACAACTTCAGTCCATGCACTTGCGTCATACAGGAACTTCTACTGACATTGTAATTTTCGGTTTGCCACCATGTGATCACATGAACTTACTTGAGAGGAAGTATATCATAAATATTCAAGTAAAAAAGAATAACTACTTAAAGGTACTACTAGCTTAATTATCTTAATTATATATATATATATATATATATATATATATATATATATATATATATGGAAGTAGTGACTAGAGATGAGCGAACTTGTTTCGGAAAACGTTCGCCAATCTCAAATTCAGCATGAGCGTAGCACATTCAGATTCATGTTTGGATTCCTAAACTTTTTTCCAAAGGCTGTGGTTCCACGATCCGGAACCACAGCGCTTTGGACGGAGCGGAAAGTCCATGGAACACATCCGGAACATATCCAGAATGACCACAGGCTACACAGGCCTGTGTTATTTCCCTTGCAGCGACGCAGCGTCGCCGCAAGGGAATAGGACATGCTGCGGTCTAAAAAGACGCGCAGCATGTCCGTTAACGCAGGTCTGCCGCCTGCGTGCTTTTAAGCATAGTGGAGACGGGATTTCTTGAATTCCCCTCCACTATGCTGTAACATCTGGACGCTGCGTGTTTGACGCTGCGCCAGCGCACAGTGTCAAACATGCAGCAATTCCTGACTGTTTCCTGACCGTGGAAACATACCCTAAAAGTCGGCCTAAGTTTGGTAATTGACCGAGTCCACTAATGGCTCTTTCAGATGACACTACTTCCAGCACCGGGTGCTGAAGAAGACAGCTCACATCACTGTCCACTGCTTGCACTGCGATCAGCGCTAGCAGGGGACAATATTGAGAGTTGTATTCAACTGTTAGCAGCAAGAGCAGGCATCTACTGATGGGAGTATTCATCATCAGCCGCCTGCACTATAATTAAATAAATATAAAATAATAATGGAGTTCCACTCTATTTTTGATAACCAGCCAGGCAAAACTGACAGCTGCGCGCTGCAAACCTCAGCTGTCAGCGTTAGCAAAGCTGTTTTTTAAGAATAGAGAAGTTCCCATGCCATATTCTTTAATTGTTTAAATAAATAATTATAAAAACGGATGTGGGGTCCCCCCCATTTCTGTCAACCAGCCAAGCTAAATCAGACAGCTGGGGGCTGGTATTCTCAGGCTGGTAAGAGGCCATGGATAACGCCCCCTCAGACTAAAAGTAGCAGCCTGCAACCACCCAGAAAAGGTGCATTTAATAGATGCACCAATTCTGGTGCTTTGCCCGGCTCTTCCCACTTGCCCTGTGGCAGTGGCAAGTGGGGTTTATATTTCTGGGGTGATATCACCTTTGTATTGTCCAGTGACATCAAGTCCATGGCTTAGTAATGGAGAGGCGTCTCTAAGACGCCTATACAATTACAAATCCTATAGTTATATTGTAAGTAAACACACAGCCAGAATAAAGTCCTTTAATTGAAAGAATGACACAAACTCCTTTAATTAATCTAAATTAAATCATACGACATGACCCATTCCACAGAAACTAATGTCTCTTGTAACTGAATTAAAATAAAATAAACTACACTATTCCTTATACAGAAAAAAGGGCAATAAGCCCCAGCCAGCTCACCGACAGCCTGTGATGCTTGGAACTCCGTCTGGACAGGACGTGTGGTATCCAAGGAAAAAAGAAAAATATATGTTCCAGCTCCTTAAAATTGAAAAATTCTTTATTGATCCATTAAAACAAATAAATTCAGCAATTCCTCTGCAGTGAAAGTGCACATCCAGCATACAGTGACGCGTTTCTTTCTCAAGGAACTTTTTCACAGCTAATAGATGTGCCTTTTCTGGGGCAGCTGCCGGTTGCTGGTTTTAGGCTGGGGGGGCAATAGCCATGGCCCCTTACTAGCCTGAGAATACGAGTCTGCAGTTATCAGCTTTAGCTTGGCTGGTTGTCAAAAATGGGGAGGACCTAATGCCATTTTTTTAAATTATATAAATAATTAAAAAACAGCATGATGACCCCTCTATTCTTAATAAACAGCCTTGCTAACATTGACAGCTGAGGATTGTAGCCTGCAGCTTTCAGTTTTATCTGGCTGGTTAGCAAAAATACAGGAAACCCAAGTTAATTTTAATGGGTCAATTGATTCCACTTTTCCTGGTGTCTGCCCCTAAAGGTACTGCCACACTAAACAATCCCGCTAGCGATCACGATAACGACGCATACTAATGCGATCGCTAGCGGGATTGTTTCTATATCGCTAAATGCGGCCACATTTAGCGATATAGTTAACGACGCTATCGCCGTTAGCGATCTTCTTAACGACTTTAGCGGTACAAAAGTACCGCTAAATCGCTAAGAAAAGGTGCCACACAGCGATAAGATACTTACCCAGCGGGAGCGCCAGCGATGAAATAGGGTCCGGAGCGATTCCAGCGACGAGCGAGATCACAGCAGGAAGCTCGTCGCTGGAAGCTGCCGCACTGAACAATATCGCTAACGGGATCGCTAAATAGTGACGTTTTTTAGCGATCTCGTTAGCGATATTGTTTAGTGTGGCATACCCTTAATTTTAGCTTTTTTGGCTGCTTTTTGGCCCCCCTGAAGGTGTTGTCTATGCATTTGCTTTTGACTCCCATTTAAGTCAATGGAGTTTGGGTATGTTCATCCAACCATTCGCTCATCTCTACTAGAAGAGATGTCCACCCAAAGCACTTGCAGCTCATGTGCATAACAACTCAGCAATAAATTTCTCTAAAATAGAAACCCAGATTTCTAAAATGAAGGAATGGATGTAATCAGCGTGTCAGCACCTTTACATAGATGATTTGGGTTCCCTTAGGTTATGTTAATGCTTCTGTCAGCTATATTTGGACACATACAGTGCCTACAAGTAGTATTCAACCCCTTGCAGATTTAGCTGGTTTGATAAGATGCAAATAAGTTAGAGCCTTCAAACTGCAAACAAGAGTAGGATTTATTAACAGAAGCATAAATCTTACAAAACAAAAAGTTATGTTGCTCAGTTGAATTTTAATAAATTTTAAACATAAAAGTGTGGGTCAATTATTATACAACCCCTATGTTTAATGTTTCGTGGAATAACCCTTGTTTGCAATTACAGCTAATAATCGTCTTTTATAAGACCTGATCAGGCCGGCACAGGTCTGTGGAGTTATCTTGGCCCACTCCTCCATGCAGATCTTCTCCAAGTTATCTAGGTTCTTTGGGTGTCTCATGTGGACTTTAATCTTGAGCTCCTTCCACAAGATTTCAATTGGGTTAAGGTCAGGAGACTGACTAGGCCACTCCAACACCTTGACTTTTTCCCTCTTGAACCAGGCCTTGGTTTTCTTGGCTGTGTGCTTTGGGTTGTTGTCTTGTTGGAAGATGAAATTACGACCCATCTTAAGATCCTTGATGGAGGAGCGGAGGTTCTTGGCCGAAATCTCCAGGTAGGCCGTGCTATCCATCCTCCCATGGATGCGGACCAGATGGCCAGGCCCCTTGGCTGAAAAACAGCCCCACAGCATGATGCTGCCAACACCATGCTTGACTGTAGGGATGGTATTCTTGGGGTCGTATGCAGTGCCATCCAGTCTCCAAACGTCACGTGTGTGGTTGGCACCAAAGATATCGATCTTGGTCTCATCAGACCATAGAACCTTGAACCAGTCTGTCTCAGAGTCCTCCAAGTGATCATGAGCAAACTGTAGACGAGCCTTGACATGATGCTTTGAAAGTAAAGGTACCTTACGGGCTCGTCTGGAACGGAGACCATTGCGGTGGAGTACGTTACTTATGGTATTGACTGAAACCAATGTCCCCACTGCCATGAGATCTTCCCGGAGCTCCTTCCTTGTTGTCCTTGGGTTAGCCTTGACTCTTCGGACAAGCCTGGCCTCGGCACGGGAGGAAACTTTCAAAGGCTGTCCAGGCCGTGGAAGGCTAACAGTAGTTCCATAAGCCTTCCATTTACGGATGATGCTCCCAACAGTGGAGACAGGTAGGGCCAACTCCTTGGAAAGGGTTTTGTACCCCTTGCCAGCCTTGTGACCCTCCACGATCTTGTCTCTGATGGCCTTGGAATGCTCCTTTGTCTTTCCCATGTTGACCATGTATGAGTGCTGTCTTAAATAGTCAGAAAAGGCTGGCAAAAGAGATCATTAATCCACACATGTGAAGCTCATTATTCTTGGTGCCTGAACTACTTCTTAATACTTTAGGGGGACCAAACAGAATTCTTGTGGTTTGAGGGGTTGAATAATAAATGACACTCTGAATTAACTTTTAACGTTTTTTTAAAAAAAAAAAATTAAAACAAAAATTTTTGCTGCAGTGCATTTCCCACTTCCAGGCTGATCTACAGTACAAATGTCACAATGCCAAGTTAATTCCGCATGTGTCAACCAGCTAAATCTGCAGGGGGTTGAATACTACTTGTAGGCACTGTATACTGCATATGTACAAGGGATTTCCACTTGAGAAGAGGGAGAAAAAGGAAATTCCCTGACATGCTCAACAAAAATTCTAAAATCAATCAAAAAGCATTTCAAAGTTCTCAATGAGAGTTTCAGTTTTGCGGCGTATCTATAATCGGTATCATGTATTTTTAGGGGATTGGGGATGTTTTTGGCTTAATATCTGGGTTTTGGTTTTAAACTTGGTTTAATATTATATTATATTTATGATATTTATATTGATGTCTATTTTTTCGTTATTATTCTTTGCAGTCTAATCATATGCCAGCTTTTTCTGATGGTTGGATCCTTGTGTAGAGAGGATGGTTATCAACATCAAACCTACAGTTTGCAGCACTTACCTGGATATCTTCAAGTATAGGATGAACCCTCAATAAACATGAATCGACCTGCGCTTTGCGATTATGGACTTATTTCTGTTTTTTTTGTTCATTATAGGATGGATTTCTCTTTATAGTCACATTCTCCCTTTCCTTTTTCTGCACGTGATACATTGCATCTATCCCATTGTTTTTTTTACCCCTTACAGGGGTTCAACATATTTTTCTTCTCCTTCCATTATTATTTTTTGGTCTACTCATTTGCAATAACTATTTTTAGGCGTTCCAATTCAGCACTTCACCTGGGGATTGTCCCCGTTCCAATATATCTCCCTAGTATGACTACAGGATGTAGTTCCTTTAATTGGCTTTTCCATTACATTTAGCATCACCTGCCAATGGCAATTTTTCTTTGGGTATTTATTTATCTCATCCCGCTTCATTTGAATGCTAGTATTATCATGGGGTATTCATGCAGTTAGTTATTTGTTAAGGTATGCTGCTCCTTTAAAATTACCCTTATAACATGTTTTTTATCATATGATGAGCTTACAATGCACTTGTCACTTTATTATCACTATATCATTTCATCAGACACATAAAGATGCGATTTCACATATCCTTCATATCATTTGTAGTGTTTGCATGCCACGGGTCACTTTATTAATATACACATAATTTTATTAGGCGGCACATAAATATGCAATCTCATTTTTCCCATTACGTATCCTTTATGTCCAGTATATATATGGTTATTCACTGCAGTAATTAGATATCATGTTCAATAATCGTTATTTGCTTTTCGGCACTTTATTCTAATAAAGAAATTTTCCCATGGACACCGTTATGGGTTGCTCTTTTCTTTGTATGGCTGCACTATGAGTCTCACCGTGTCCAGGCTGGCAGTATGCATGCACTGTATTCCCGGACCCTGGCAAGCTTCCGGAAATGGTTGAGAAGTGACCGCTTGCGTTCCACGCCAGCGTGCCACCTAGCACATTCCAGGAAGTTACGCTGTACCGGGGGTGTGGCATCAGCCGCATGCGTCAACAAGCCAGCGTCTCCATCGGGTATATCATCCACTCTCATAGGCTGTGCAATCGCATAAATAGATCACCGCTCCTCACATAGCCATGCCCCTGGAAGAAGTCAGAGGCAAAACGCGCATAGCGGTGAGAATACGCCCCTCCAGACTCCAAGGTGAATCTGTTTCCTATACTTTGCGGGCACTGTATTTAATATGGTCTATGGTCACTTGTCTCCCCTCTTCTCACTAGTACAGTCATGGCCAAAAGTTTTGAGAATGACACAAATATTATATTTTCACATGATCTGCTGCCCTCTGGTTTTTATGTGTGTTTGACAGATGTTTTTTATCACAGACAGAAATATAATAATTGCAAACATATGAGTAACAAAAGCTTATATTGACAGTTAGAATGAGTTAATGCAGCAAGTCAATATTTGCAGTGTTGACCCTTCTTCTTCAGGACCTCTGCAATTCTCCCTGGCATGCTCTCAATCAACTTCTGGACCAAATCCTGACTGATAGCAGTCCATTCTTGCACAATCAATGCTTTCATTTTGTCAGAATTTTTAGGTTTTTGTTTGTCCACCCGTCTCTTGATGATTGACCACAAGTTCTCAATGGAATTAAGATCTGGGGAGTTTCCAGGCCATGGACCCAAAATCTCTATGTTTTGTTCCCTGAGCCATTTAGTTATCACCTTTGCTTTATGGCAAGGTGCTCCATCATGCTGGAAAAGGCATTGTTGATCGCCAAACTGCTCTTGGAGGGTTGGGAGAAGTTGCTCTTGGAGGACATTCTGGTACCATTCTTTATTCATGCCTGTGTTTTTAGGCAAGACTGTGAGAGAGCCGATTCCCTTGGCTGAGAAGCAACCCCACACATGATTTTTTTCAGAATGCTTAACAGTTGGCATGAGACAAGACTGGTGGTAGCGCTCACCTTGTCTTCTCCAAATGAGGCGTTTTCTTGATGTCCCAAACAATCGAAAAGGGGATTCATCAGAGAATATTACTTTGCCCCAGTCCACAGCAGTCCACTGCCTGTACCTTTTGCAGAATATCAGTCTGTCCATGATGTTTTTTCTGGAGAGAAAGTGGCTTCTTTGCTGCCCTCCTTGAGACCAGGCTTTGCTCCAAGAGTCTCCGCCTCACAGTGCGTGCAGATGCACTCACACCTGCCTGCTGCCATTCCTGAGCAAGCTCTGCACTGCTGGTAGCCCAATCCCGCAGCTGAAACACTTTTAAGAGACGGTCCTGGCGCTTGCTGGTCTTTCTTGGGCGCCCTGAAGCCTTTTTGGCAACAATGGAACCTCTCTCCTTGAAGTTCTTGATGATGCGATAGATTGTTGACTGAGGTGCAATCTTTCTAGCTGCGATACTCTTCCCTGTTAGGCCATTTTTGTGCATTGCAATGATGACTGCACGTGTTTCTTTAGAGATAACCATGGTTAACAGAAGAGAAACAATGATGCCAAGCACCAGCCTCCTTTTAAAGTGTCCAGTGGTGTCATTCTTACTTAATCATGACAGATTGATCTCCAGCCATGTCCTCATCAACACCCACACCTGTGTTAATGGAGCAATCACTGAAAAGAGGTTAGCTGGTCCTTTTAAGGCAGGGCTGCAATGATGTTGAAATGTGTTTTGGGGGATAAAGTTCATTTTCTAGCCAAATATTGACTTTGCAAGTAATTGCTGTTAAGATGATCACTCTTTATAACATTCTGGAGTAAATGCAAATTGCCATTAGAAAAAGTGAAGCAGTAGACTTTGTAAAAATTAATATTTGTGTCATTCTCAAAACTTTTGTCCATGACTGTAGTTATTACCATCATATTGTTGGGTCACAAGTCCAGCCTGCTGTTATTACTACATACCGATAGGCAAAATAGGTATCTAGATTCACAATACACTCTTGTTGTTATTATTCGTGGGCATGTCATTTCCATGTATTATAACTTGAGGTCCTTTGTTCCCCTCTTTGCTAGTAGTCATTACTGCACATATCATTGGTTTACAAACCTGGACCTACCACCTCCATTCATTTGTTTACGAGCATTCTATGGATCAGGCTGTACTAAATATCCTCATCTTTCCTTTTGAGGAAACCTGTTGAACATGATTGGAATATATCGATTTTGGGCATTGCAATATATTAAGCACTAGGCATTTTATTTTTTGCCTTATGAAGCCTATTATTTTTGCCTTGTCATACTTCACATGCTATGGTATTTTATCTGATGTGTCAGTGATTGAGTTAATCCCTTCTATTTATATACTTACCATATTACTATAGAATGTCATTTTCTGGCAGCCTGAAAAGTCTTCTATGTGAGGCACACTGCTTTTAAATAATATTTTTGTATTTTGTATTTATTTTTCTAATAAAAGTTAATTTTTAATGGATCTCTTCATCCTCCCTTTTTACTTCAACTGGGGTTCATGAATTATATATTTGGACACATGACAGATTTATTAATATATAAAGAGATACTTAGATTGTGGACTCTGCAATGGCACAAACAAACAATGCTAAGAACAGAGATGCCCCCTATAAAGTAAAATTCTGTTACTAGCATCAAGCTTCCATTGAAAGTCTTAGAAAACTAAAAATGAAAAATGAAACTACCAGAGGAAAAAAATAAGTGTTCAAGTGTGTGCTTTGTTCTTAACCATTGTTCAATGAGTCATGTTAAAGAAGACATAAGGAAACAAATCCAAAACTATTGTGTAGTTTTATTATATTTTAGCAGTGTGAGGCCGGTCAATTCCCACCCACCATCGGCAAATGGATTTTTAAAGCTCCATAGCGTCACTTTCTGCTACCAGTTATATGGCACTTGCGCTCTGCTCCCATCTAATTGTTTCAGAACAAGAGTTCTAAGTGCTAGCGTGGGCTGGTCAGTTTTACATGCCATGCCCTGCAAACTGACATAAAAGAGCTGGACAATAGATTCAATTAGATTTTCTGTATCATAGACCAATTTTGTACACAGAATTCAGAATGACTTAGTTCACAATATACTGTTATATCTCCCATCAGACTATATAATGACATAGAATCAGCTCTCCAGCTTTTTGATTTCCCAAACAAAGCATCAATCTAAAATTTGCCAGGTACTTGGCATACTACATGAACACGTTACTGAAAGTATTCAGGCTGTAGAAATCATAGTATTTAAAGGGAACATGTCATTAGAAAATACCCTATTGTTTAAATCAAGTTTTTATGGCCAAATCAGATCTCCTGCTTTGCATTGAGGAGGGGCAATACCCCGAAACACGTGTAAGCAAATTAAGTTTCTGGTTTTGCTCCTTATCCTAAGTCATGTGACGAGGCTCATTATAGGGTCTATAATGACTTTTAGAATAGGTGGCACCCAAGATAATGTCCTCTTCCTTCCGAAAAGGCTATTGCATATTTAAATTCCCAGAGGAGCACTGCATGGCCTATTAATTTACTTATCCTGGATTGGCACTCTACACAAGGAAAAACATTCCCCCTTGAAATCACAAATGTCGTCTAAAAATTTTGACTTTTTTTCATATCAAAATTTGTAAAAAATAAAATTACTAACCTTGAAATTTTTACCGTTGCCATTAAAGCTATTTTAGATGCCTACTTTTTTGCCTTTCTGGAAATATTCTCAGGAGGCTCTTTAGGAGAATTACAATGACAGATAACACCTCTACACACAGCTGAGAATCCACTAATTACAACAGGTGATGTCACAGCTCCCCTGCACCCTCTCCCTTGATAATGACCATTGCACACGCTCATTAGATGCTTCCATACAAAATATAGGGTCTGAGCCAGTCTATTGTTACCAATGTACATGTAGATTTCCTGAAATAATAGGAAATTAACCTCTAGAATAGCCCCAGTGGCTACTGCAAAAAATTATATTTTTTAATATAGATTGTGATTTGGGTAAAAAAAAACATTGCCAATAATTTTTAGAGGGAATCTGTCAGCAGGTTTTTGCTATGGGATCTGAGAGTAGCATGATGTAGAGGCAGAGACTCTTATTCCGTGATTTAGGACTTACCGGACTGCTAGGTGCAGTTTTGATAAAATCTCTGTTTTCTCTGTAGCAGTGCTGTGATTTGTGAGCTATGCATATCCCTGCCCATACCCTTGACTGTCAGCTTTGTGTGCATTGCACAATGTTAGCAAGCTACCAATTAGTGGGGAGGGTGGGGTTACACAGATAAGCTGGATTGGCTTGTATGCAACAGCTCGTCTTCTAGTGATAATCTCCCACAGATAAAACAATGATTGTATTGAAACTACAGTAAACTGCCGAACTAGTGTCACATCCCTGGAATTGGGCTCTCTGCCCTTACATCATGCTGCTCTCAGCTTAAACAGCAAAAAACTTTATTAAAAAATATAAAACACTAATTTAAATATTAGGTCATTTTATGATGACACGTTCCTTTTGCTACAAGGCTCTGTCATTGGTCACCTGGTATCTCTACATATTGCTGCCATGGACATATGTATAGCAGTTTATCAGACTCACGCAGTTTATCAAACTCCAGGAGATACCTTGGCCTTTACTCTTTAACCCCTTCACCCCCAAGGGTGGTTTGCACTTTAATGACCGGGCCAATTTTTACAATTCTGACCACTGTCTCTTTATGAGGTTATAACTCTGGAACGCTTCAACGGATATTCGCGATTCTGAGAATGTTTTCTCGTGACATATTGTACTTCTCGTTAGTGGTAAAATTTCTTCAATGTAACTTGCGTTTATTTTTTTAAAAAACGCAAATATGGCGAAAATTTTGAAAATTTTGCAATTTTCAAACTTTGAATTTTTATTCCCTTAAAACAGAGAAATATGTCACACAAAACAGTTAAGAAATAATATTTCTCACATGTCTACTTTACATCAGCACAATTTTGGAAACCAAATTTTTATTTGTTAGGAAGTTATAAGGGTTAAAAGTTGACCAGCGATTTCTCATTTTTACAACAAAATTTACAAAGCCATTTTTTTTAGGGACCACCTCACATTTGAAGTCACTTTGAGGGATCTATATGGTAGAAAATGCCCAAAAGTGACACCATTTTAAAAACTGCACCCCTCAAGGTACTCAAAACCACAATCAAGAAGATTATTAACCCTTCAGGTGCTTCACAGGAGCTGAAGCAATGTGGAAGGAAAAAATGAACATTTTACTTTTTAGTCACAAAAATGATCTATTACAAACATTTTTTTTATTTTCACAAGGGAAAAAGGAGAAAATGGAATGATAAAGTTGTTGTGCCATTTCTCCTGAGTACGCCGATACCCCATATGTGAGGGAAAACCACTGTTTGGGTGCACGGCAGGGCTTGGAATGGAAGGAGCGCCGTTTGACTTTTCCAAACTAAAATTGGTGGGAATTGAGATTGGACGCCATGTCGCGTTTGGAGATTCCCTGTTGTGCCTAAACAGTGGAAACCCCCCACATGTGACCCCATTTTGGAAACTAGACCCCCTAAGGAACTTATCTAGATGTGTGGTGAGCACTTTGAACCCCCAAGTGCTTCACGCAAGTTTATAATGTAGAGCCGTGAAGAAAAAAAATCATATTTTTTCCACAAGCATGATGTTTTAGTCCCCAATTTGTTATTTTCCCAAGGGTAAGAGGAGAAATTGGACCACAAAAGTTGTTGTCCAACTTGTCCTGAGTACGCTGATACCCCATATGTGGGGGGTAACCACTGTTTTGGCGCACAGCAGGGCTCGAAATGGAAGGAGCGCCATTTGACTTTTCCGAACCAAAATTGGCTGGAATTGAGAAAGGACGCCATGTTGCGTTTGGAGAGCCACTGATGTGCCTAAACAGTGGAAACCCCCCACATGTGACCCCATTTTGGAAACTAGACCCCTAAGGAACTTATCTAGATGTGTGGTGAGCACTTTGAACCCCCAAGTGCTTCACGCAAGTTTATAATGTAGAGCCGTGAAGAAAAAAAATCATATTTTTTCCACAAGCATGATGTTTTAGTCCCCAATTTGTTATTTTCCCAAGGGTAAGAGGAGAAATTGGACCACAAAAGTTGTTGTCCAACTTGTCCTGAGTACGCTGATACCCCATATGTGGGGGGGGAACCACTGTTTGGGCGCACGGCAGGGCTCGAAATGGAAGGAGCGCTATTTGACTTTTCCAAACCAAAATTGGCTGGAATTGAGAAAGGACGCCATGTTGCATTTGGAGAGCCACTGATGTGCCTAAACAGTGGAAACCCCCCACATGTGACCCCATTTTGGAAACTAGGCAAACAAAAAAAGAAAAATACACTACCGTATGAAACGCACACTGCACCACAATTAATACGTGAAAAAATCAACCATATTTATTATTGGTAATACAAAAAGTGAGATAAAACATAATTAAAAACATGATGCAATCGTCCCACAAACCTAGCCCAAAGTATAAAGACAGAGTGGATAATAATGCATGTATAACAACATTAACAGAAAGACAATGAAAAACAATAATATAAAGCCATCCGGCACATAATGAAAATGAAAATGAAAAAACCTGTATGGACCAAAATTATGAGTGTGAAAAATAATTTAAACAGAGGACAAAAAGGAGCAAGATAAGCTCCGAGAAGCCCTGAAATATTTTAAGAAAAGTATTCTCTGTAAAAAGACAGAGTTAATCTCATGTCTGAGAGTGATCAGAACAAGATAGCCATCAGATATTCAAAAAGCTGTTGCACACAGAACAATATCTGTGCAGGACATAAGATCAGTCCTGATAGTGGTAGCAACCGCTGAAAGGAAGTAATAATTACCCCAAGATGTTCCTCATGATACGAGAGAAAAGGGCAGGAATGTGGACGGTGAAGCTAAACGTGATCCCACGCGTTACGCCGCAACCTGTGCGGCTTCATCAGGGAAAGTGAACTAAGTAATACCAACATAGTCTTAAATACCTGTTGTTGATTGGGTTCTAAACATTGTCAGCTGTGCGCAGCACTAGCCGCCCAGCCAATACAGAGCGGCATAGCTAACAGCCAATGGATATGGGTGTGTGGACGTCTCCACACATCAAAAGCTACTGCGCAGGTGTGCAGTGGCACGCAAATGGTGTGCACTAATACGCACGCCTGGTGTTGCTTGTGTTACGATGATGTAATCATGCGCATGCGCAATGCTGAAAGAGGAGGCAACAAGGTTACCAGGAACACAGAAAGGACAAACGGAATACATGAGGGAATACACAAGGAACAGCCATACACATCCAAACCAATTGTAACGAATGGAAGCGGAGGCAGAGGTGGTGAAGTTCACATTCGTTTTTATTTTTTAATGTGGAACCTCGAGACCGCGGTCCGGGGGGCTCCGAAGGGGGTGTAACTAGTGAGCCCCGGGTACCCGTAGTAAGGCCCCTCGAACAGGACCAGAATGGAATACCCGGAGGACACAGGTGCTGCCTCCAGTTAGACCCCGAACACGTGGCAGCTGTCCCAGAGGGACCAAAAGGGTAACAGGTATTTACAGAGTCCGTGGAGGATTCTTGACGGAGAAGAGTAAGGTCCTGGTCCAGAACGGATGGTAGTAGGCTGGCTTCAGTGACCTTGTCACGGTCCACGGGTACGGATGGCTGATGGCGGAACAGGATGACACTTGCGCCAGTAATAGCCGAGATTGTCCAGGTTAGCCAGATACGGGTTAGCAAAGATCTGAGGAGACAAACAGTATCAGCGAAGCACAGAGACTGCAGACGCAGCGCAGACAGATCAGGAACAGAACCGGATGTAGCAATGATAGAACACGTTGCTCCGGCACTCCCCTAATGGTGGAGTGACCAGATATAGTACTGAGTGTGCAGCCATTGGTTAATTAGCTATTTCAAAAAATGCACGCTGCCCCTTTAAGAGAGACGGTGGGCGCGGCCTCGCGTCCTAAGCAGTTTATCTGGAGGCCTGCCAGCAGCGTGCCAGGAAGTGGAGGAGGACACAGGACGCCTAGAAGCAGATGGGACAGGAGACCCCAGCCCGTGCGCAGACTGCTGCAGAGGGACAGCCAGAGGAACAGGTGAGTGGGCAGAACGGAGTGCAGAGCCAGCGCTGGGACCGAGTGTAACAGTATCCCCCTCTTTACTCCCCCTCTTTTTCAAGCCTGCGTGAAATCTTTTAAGAAGAAGAGGGGCCTGGATGTTCTCTTTAGGCTCCCAAGACCTCTCCTCAGGACCAAAACCCTTCCAGTCCACCAGGTAATAGATCCTACCTCTTACTCTCTTAGAGGCCAAGATATGTTTTACCTCAAAAACATCATCCTCAGAGACCGGATCAGAAGTGGTACCCGGGTCCTTAAAGAAGGAGCGCAACACTACTGGCTTGAGGAGGGAAACATGAAAGGAGTTAGGTACTCGTAGAGAGTTAGGCAATTTCAGTTTATAAGAGACCGGGTTGATTTGTCTCAAGACTTCAAAGGGACCAATGAAACGGGGACCCAATTTGTACGATGGTAACTTCAGACGGATGTACTTGGAGGAGAGCCATACCTTGTCTCCTGGACGAAAGATGGGAGCCTCCAAACGTCTTTTGTCCGCATGCGTTTTCATCCGTTGAGAAGCTTTCTCCAAAGCCGACTTGGTCTCTCTCCAAATGTCCGAGAAATTCTTAGACAAGGTATCGACTGCCGGAACATTAGACAATCCCGAGACAGGAAGAGGAATTCCGGGTTGCAGTCCAAACACAATCTGAAAGGGAGACTTTCCAGAAGATTCACTTACTTGGTTGTTGTAGGAGAATTCCGCCCAGTCATTATGATGAGCGTTGACGAAGTGACGCAGGTATCCAGCCAGGATTTGATTGATCCTCTCCACTTGCCCATTAGACTGGGGATGATATGCAGAAGAAAAATCTAGTTCAATTTTTACCATTTTACAGAGTCCTCTCCAGAACTTAGAGGTGAACTGGACGCCCCTGTCGGACACGATGTGGAGAGGAAATCCATGTAGACGGAAGATGTGCTGAATGAAGTGAGCGGCCAGTTCTGGAGCAGACGGGAGGCCAGATAGCGGAACGAAGTGGGCCATTTTAGAGAAGCGATCCACCACAAACCATAACACTGAGCAGCCAGAAGAAATGGGAAGATCTGTGATGAAATCCATCGCGATGTGCTGCCAGGGAGCGGACGGAATCGGAAGAGGCAGAAGCCTGCCGGCTGGTAGATGTTTAACAGTTTTGTTACGGGCACATGAAGGACAGGCTGCGACGAACTCCTGGATATCCTTGCCCATGGTAGGCCACCAGTAATAACGGGAGATGAGTTTCTGCGTATTTTTCTGACCAGCATGGCCAGCCAACTTAGAAGAATGACCCCAGCGCAGAACACGAGTACGATCAGAAGCGGACACGAAAGTCTTCCCAGGAGGAAGCCAGGCCAGATCAGTGGAGGCAACAGAGACTAACTTAGAAGGTTCAATAATGTGCTGAGGTTCTTCCTCCAGTTCAGGAGGCAAGAAGGCTCTAGAGAGTGCGTCTGCCTTGATGTTCTTGTCAGCTGGACGGAAATGAAGTACAAAATTGAAACGGGCAAAAAATAATGCCCAACGGGCCTGACGGGGATTCAGTCTTAAAGCAGATTGGAGATAGGCAAGGTTTTTATGGTCGGTGAATATGATTACCTGGTGATGTGCTCCTTCAAGAAGATGTCTCCATTCTTGCAGAGCCAATTTGATGGCCAACAGTTCGCGATCACCGACAGAGTAGTTCCTCTCTGCAGGAGAAAAAACCTTGGAAAAAAAACCACACGAGATCATCCTCCCGGTAGACGACTTCTGGGTCAGAACTGCTCCTGCACCTATGGAAGAAGCGTCAACCTCAAGAAAAAATTGCTCACTTGAATTAGGACGATGGAGAACGGGTGCGGAAGCGAAGACTTTTTTGAGAGAAACAAAGGCCTCCCCTGCCTTGGAGGACCATTCCTTAGAGTTTACACCTATCCGGGTTAAGACTGTGATTGGAGCCACTCGGGTGGAAAAGTGTGGAATAAATTGCCGGTAGTAATTGGCGAATCCGAGGAACCTTTGTATGGCTTTTAGCCCAGACGGACGAGGCCAGTTGAGAACTGCAGACAACTTCTCCGGATCCATCTTTAATCCTGTGAAAGATACAATGTACCCAAGGAAAGGCAAAGAAGACTGCTCAAAGAGGCATTTCTCATATTTGGCATATAGCCTGTTCTCTCTCAGTCTTTGTAAGACCAGGCGTACTTGCCTCCGGAGTGAAGTCAAGTCAGCAGAAAAAATCAAAATATCGTCCAGGTAAACCACGACACAAGTATAGAGCAAGTCCCTGAAAATGTCATTAACAAATTACTGAAAGACCGCAGGTGCATTGCTTAGGCCGAATGGCATTACCAGGTATTCATAGTGGCCGTCACGGGTGTTGAAGGCTGTTTTCCATTCGTCCCCCTCTCTGACTCAGATCAGGTTGTAGGCCCCTCTGAGGTCCAATTTGGTGAAGATCTTGGCCCCTCGGAGACGATCAAACAGCTCTGAAATAAGAGGTAATGGATACCTGTTTTTTACCGTGATTTGATTTAGACCCCGATAGTCAATGCAGGGCCGCAAGGATCCATCCTTTTTCTTCACAAAGAAGAATCCAGCTCCTGCCAGTGACGATGACTTTCAGATAAATCCTCTAGCCAGATTCTCTTGGATGTAGTCCGACATGGCCTGAGTCTCTGCCTGTGAAAGGGGATAAACTCTCCTGCGAGGAGGAGATGCTCCAGGAAGAAGCTCTATCTGACAGTCATACGACCTGTGTGGAGGTAGTCTCTCAGCCTCCTTTTTCCCAAAGACGTCAGAGAAGGACCAATAGACGGAAGGCAACCCTGGCAGGGTATCAGGCTGGACTGGAGGTAAAACAGGTTGAATCCGGGTTAAGCAACGATTCATGCAGGTATCTCCCCAACGCAGAACTTCTCCAGTTTTCCAATTAAGGACTGGTTCATGCATCTGGAGCCAAGGTAAACCTAAAAGCATGGGATGGGATAAACCGGGATATACATAAAATTGCATTCGTTCAGTATGCATTAGACCTACCAGGAGTTCCACCAACTCGGTTTGAAACTGGACGGGCTCGGTCAGCGGTTTGCCATCCACGGCGGACACCTATAACGGATCAGGAAGACGCTGGACTGGTAAGCGGTAATGATCCACAACCGCCTGCTGGATGAAGTTCCCTGCAGCTCCAGAATCCAGTAGACAATGTTCGGAGAATTTTATTGCTCCATAGGACACGGAGACTGAGATGTGTAAAGAGGGAGAGGACTGTTCTCTACCTAGGTTGGCCCCTCCTACCGGACCTAGGCACTGGAGTTTCCCGACTTTTTAGGACAGAAATGGATCAAATGTTCAGAACTACCGCAGTAGTAACAACTTCCCTCCTTGCGACGTGCCTCCCGGCGGTGGGTGGCCAAACTTACATGGTCCACCTCCATGGCCTCGGAGGCGGAGGGCGAAGTACCTGTTTTGTACAAACTATAGTCCAGGTGATAGGACCTTTTGTCCCGCTTGATCTCCATGGAGCGCTCCTGAAAACGCAGGTCAATTCGGGTTGCCAAGGATATTAGTTCTTCCAAGAGGGTAGGTCTGTCCCGTCCCGCCAGCTCATCCTTGATTCTTCCAGATAGGCCTTCCCAGAAGTTAGCAACCAGGGCCTCATTGTTCCACGATAATTCAGACGAGAGGGTGCGGAATTTAACAGGATACTGAGCTACCGTGAGAGTACCTTGGAGCAGGCGGAGCAGAGCTGAGGCAGTCGAAGTGGTGCGACCAGGTTCATCGAAAGTCCTGCGAAAAGCCTCTAGGAAAGATTGAAGATCGTTAACCAGCGGATCCCCTCTCTCCCATAGCGGGTTTAGCCAGGCGAGGGTCTCTCCTCCCAGGTGCGACATGATGAAGCCCACCTTGACTCGGTCAGAAGCAAACATATGCCCCAAGATTTCGAAGTGTAGAGTGCACTGATTGAGGAAACCCCGACACAGAGTAGGGTCACCCTGGAAACGGGTAGGAGCCGCCAGACGGGGACCTTGACTTGCCATGGGAACTGGTACCTAATTATTGATAGAAGAGTCAGGTGCAGACGAGGACCCCAAGGAATCCATGCGGGTAGACAAGCTGTGTAGATAAGTCGTGATCTTGTCCTGTTGAACTCCCAAACGGGTCACCTCCTGGCACAGATCCGTGGTCGGAGATCTCTGGGATCCAGCGGGTTCCATGGCCGGAGCAATCTGTAACGAATGGAAGCGGAGGCAGAGGTGGTGAAGTTCACATTCGTTTTTATTTTTTACTGTGGAACCGTGAGACCGCGGTCCGGGGGGCTCCGAAGGGGGCGTAACTAGTGAGCCCCGGGTACCCGTAGTAAGGCCCCTCGAACAGGACCAGAATGGAATACCCGGAGGACACAGGTGCTACCTCCAGTTAGACCCCGAACACGTGGCAGCTGTCCCAGAGGGACCAAAAGGGTAACAGGTATTTACAGAGTCCGTGGAGGATTCTTGACGGAGAAGAGTAAGGTCCTGGTCCAGAACGGATGGTAGTAGGCTGGCTTCAGTGACCTTGTCACGGTCCACGGGTATGGATGGCTGATGGCGGAACGGGATGACACTTGCGCCAGTAATAGCCGAGATTGTCCAGGTTAGCCAGATACGGGTTAGCAAAGATCTGAGGAGACAAACAGTATCAGCGAAGCACAGAGACTGCAGACGCAGCGCAGACAGATCAGGAACAGAACCGGATGTAGCAATGATAGAACACGTTGCTCCGGCACTCCCCTAATGGTGGAGTGACCAGATATAGTACTGAGTGCGCAGCCATTGGTTAATTAGCTATTTCAAAAAATGCACGCTGCCCCTTTAAGAGAGACGGTGGGCGCGGCCTCGCGTCCTAAGCAGTCTATCTGGAGGCCTGCCAGCAGCGTGCCAGGAAGTGGAGGAGGACACAGGACGCTGAGAAGCAGATGGGACAGGAGACCCCAGCCCTTGCGCAGACTGCTGCAGAGGGACAGCCAGAGGAACAGGTGAGTGGGCAGAACGGAGTGCAGAGCCAGCGCTGGGACCGAGTGTAACACCAATCATACATAATAGAAACATGGGGCATGATGAATAGCTGAATCATTTATTAGTAGTTATAGGTGAGTATTTTAAACAGAAAATAGATAAAGAAAATGAAAAATAAAAAAATGATAATAAAAAAATAATAATATGAAGTGTATGGTATGTAAAAAGAAATATATGAGGCGTTGTAACTCCTGATGGGCAAGAACCCAGGCAGCCTAAGTAGCCAAGCAATCCTACACTGGGCGATTCTGACCACGGACCTGCAAACCTCGAGGGTTATTAGTGAACAACCACTTTTGACCGCAAGACGAGCGCCCAACTTAAGGGATTTATTGACAAGAAGCCATTATGCTAGACAAGCCACACGTTTGAACCGTGGGGTCCATTTGAGGGGTTCTTTTCCCTGTGGGAATTGTGTTATCTGTGCATACATGAACCCAGTTCGTGACTCTTTTACTAATCCCCTTGATGGAGGTAGACATGGGATACGCAGTTACATTAATTGTAAAACTAACTGTGTTATCTATGCTCTTATTTGTCCCTGTCACCAGGTTTATGTGGGACAGACATCGCAGGAACTGAAACGACAGATACAGAAACATTTTTCTACAATCAATTTGGCAGGTACAGATTTGTCGAAGGGTAAGCCCCTTACATCTGTGGCCTCCCACTTCTTGAAGCACCATGCGGGCAAGATTGGAAATACTCGGGTGGTGGGCTTGGAACGGGTAGTGGTCTCTAATAGAGGGGGTTCCCCCAAGAAACTTCTTTTGCAAATTGAAGCAAGGTGGATTTTTAATCTTAACTCTACTGCTCCAACAGGTTTAAACGAAGAACTTTTATTTACGGGATTTTTGGGACATTGATTCCGGTCTTACCTGTTTTCTTCTTCTTTGCATCTGGAAGGACCCATTTATATTACAGCGACTAGTCGACATACCATTCAAGACTTGGAGCATCAATTGATCTTTCGGTGTACATCGAGTCAGATTCACGGTTCAACAATGACCTGGTTCATCACTGGATAATTGGACTCTCATAAGAGTTGTGAATAATGATGTGTGATGCCATTTTTTACAGATTGCCAGTTTTCGGACAGGCATATACAGATCCTTAATATTCTTGACCGACTGTTTTTGGTTTAGTAGGGTTGGATCGTCAGCTTATTTTTTCAATTTTTTCTTTCTCTTTTACTTCCTTTTTACTTTTACCTGTATGGACCAATTTACCATCAATTTGTCTATGGACATCATGTTTCAGTAAATATTTTTTTTTTCCACAAAAATGATGTTTTAGTCCCCAATTTTTTATTTTCCCAAGGGTAACAGGAGAAATTGGACCACAAAGTTGTTGTCCAATTTGTCTTGAGTACGCTGATACCCCATATGTTGGGGGGAACCACTGTTTTGGCGCATGGCAGGGCGCAGAAGGGAAGCAGTGACGTTTTGGAATGCAAACTTTGATGGAATGGTCTGCGGGCATCATGTTCCGTTAGCAGAGCCCCTCATGTGCCTAAACAGTGGAAACCCCCACAAGTGACCCCATTTTGGAAACTAGACCCCCTAAGGAACTTATCTAGGTGTGTGGTGAGCATTTTGAACCCGCAAGTGTTTCACTAAAGTTTATAATGCCCTTTTGTGAATAAAAAAAAATAAAAATTCCACAAAAATGATGTTTCAGTCCCCAATTTTTTATTTTCCCAAGGGTAACAGGAGAAATTGGACCACAAAAGTTGTTGTCCAATTTGTCCTGAGTACGCTGATACCCCATATGTTGGGGGGAACCACTGTTTGGGCGCATGGCAGGGCGCAGAAGGGAAGCAGTGACGTTTTGGAATGCAGACTTTGATGGAATGGTCTGCGGGCGTCATGTTCCGTTAGCAGAGCCCCTCATATGCCTAAACAGTGGAAACCCCCACAAGTGACCCCATTTTGGAAACTAGACCCCCTAAGGAACTTATCTAGGTGTGTGGTGAGCATTTTGAACCCCCAAGTGTTTCACTAAAGTTTATAATGCCCAGGTGTAAAAATAAAAAATCCTACTTTTATCCTCACAAAAATGATGTTTTAGTACTCAATTTTTTATTTTCCCAAGGGTAAGAGGAGAAATTGGACACCAAAAGTTGTTGTCCAATTTGTCCTGAGTACACTGGTGCCCCATATGTGGGAAAAAACTGTTTGGGCACAAGTCGGGGCTCAGAAGGGAAGTCGTGACGTTTTGGAATGCAGACTGATGGAATGGTCTGCGGGCGTCATGTTCCGTTTGCAGAGCCCTGATGTGCCTAAACAGTAAAAAAAAACCACAAGTGACATAATTTTGGAAAGTAGACTCCCAAGGAACTTTTCTAAATGTGCCCCCCTTCTGGAACTAATCTTTCCTGTAAAGTAAATTAGTAGTGCATTGAGGTGTGGTACAATTTGAAACAATCCTTCATACACAGGCCAGGTTTTTCGGGGCAGGTGTCGCATTGGTAAGTGGTGTCCTTGCGTATTCCCCTTTTGTAACACACTCGGCACCTTTTTTGCGGCTTACCTTTTTTTCCAGTTGGCGGGACCACCCCCGGGAAATGCTGACCTGGTATGATACGAGCACCTTCAGTTCCGGAAGTACTGGGGCCCGCTCTTTCCTGATCGCCAAACATCAGGGCCTTAACCACTACCTCCTGAAACTGAAGGTACGTCGTATCGCTGTTGTGTGCACATCGTGACAGCAGGAAAGCGTTGAGCATTGCCATTTGGACGATGTGCACGGACAGCTTTTTGTACCACACCTTGGCCTTTCTCAAAGCACTGTACGGTTGGAGGAGTTGATCAGAGAGATCAACACCCCCCATGTATTTATTGTACCCCAGTACACAGTCCGGTTTGCGGACCTGTGTAGAGGTACCCCGTACAGTGATGAGGGCGCTGCCATCACCATGTATGGTGGTCAAGAGAAGGACATCCCTCTTGTCCTTGTACTTGACCACCAACAGGTGGTCGCTACATTGGGCTCTGCTCTCACCATTTCTGAGCATCTGCCCAAGTAGCGTCTTCGGGAGGCCTCTCTGATTTTTGCGGACGGTACCGCAGGCTGCGGTACGTCGCACAGAGAGGGATTTGTAGAGTGGGACGCTGGAATAAAAGTTATCGGTGTAAAGGTGATAACCTTTATCCAGCAGTGGGTGCACCAAATCCCACACAATTTTCCCACTCACTCCCAGGACGGGGGGACACTCAGGGGGTTCAATCCTGGTGTCCTTTCCTTCGTAAACTCTAAAGCTGTGGGTGTACCCTGAGGTACTCTCACACAGCTTGTAGAGTTTGATTCCATACCTTGCCCTCTTGCTGGGCAGGTACTGGCGGAATCGGAGCCGTCCCTTAAAATGAACCAAGGACTCATCCACGCAGATGTCCCTTTGGGGCACGTACACTTCAGCATACTTTTTGCTGAAGTGTTCGATGACCGGCCGAACTTTGAACAGACGGTCAAAGTTGGGGTAATTTTGTGGGGGACACTGTACATTATCATTATAATGCAGGAATTTGTGGATGGCCTCAAAACGCGTCCGGGCCATGACCATTCGGAACAGTGGAGTGTTGTATAAAATATCAACACTCCAATATTGCCGAAGTTCTGGCTTCTTCAGGATCCCCATATGGAGGACCAGGCCCCAAAACTGCATCATTTCACCTGCGTCTACAGGAGACAAGTTGGAAAATGATGACACGGGGTTTTGCGCCAAAAATTGCCGAGCGTACAAGTTAGTTTGCTCCACCACGAGGTTAATAAAATCCTCAGAGAAAAAGACTTTGAAAAAGTCTATTTCTGTGAAGCCGGTGGAGTCAAACCTGATTCCTGATTCTGCCACAAAATCAGGAATCAGTGGCTCGTAATTTTCGGGGGGCGGGGTCCATACGGGGTCCGAAGAGGGGTGCGCTGGTTCATTTTCAGGGTGGGCGCTGCCTCATCTTCTGTCCTGGGGCGTCTGTGTGGTGGTTCCGCAGGACCCGAGGAGGAAGATGAGGAGGAGGAGGAGGAGGAAGAAGAAGAAGAAGAGGATGAAGAATCTGAAAAGTAAAGAAATGTGGGATCCTCTCCCTTGCTATCAGTGTCGGAGGCAAGGAAAGCGTATGCCTCCTCCACTGAATAGCGCTTTTGGGAAGAACGTGACGAGCGGGACTTTTTTTTGTGAATGTGGTGCTTTGTGTGAACTTTATTTATAACTGTGTGTGTGTGGGGGGGGATAGTGGTTGGTGCAAACTATGCTGAAAGGAAAAAGCTAAAAGAAAAGAAAGCGAATACGGAAAAAAATGCCTGTGAAAAAAAGTGTAAACCAGCAGGCACGAGCTCTGATAAGTAACCGGTGTCACTTATCAAAGTTCCGCGGCTGCCGGATGTGCGCACAGGAGTGGCGGAAAGGGAAGTGAAAAAAAAAACCCGGCAGAAACGAGCTCTGATAAGTGACCGGTGTCACTTATCAAAGTTCCGCGGCTGCTGGATGTGCGCACAGGAGTGGCGGAAAGGGAAGTGAAAAAAAAAAAAAAAAACGGCAGGAACGAGCTCTGATAAGTGACCGGTGTCACTTATCAAAGTTCCGCGGCTGCTGGATGTGCACACGGGAGTGGCGGAAAGTGGGGTGAAAAAAAACAAAAAACGTCAGGAACGAGCTCTGATAAGTGACCGGTGTCACTTATCAAAGTTCCGCGGCTGCTAGTTGTGCGCACGGGAGTGGCGGAAAGTGGGGTGAAAAAAAAAAACGTCAGGAACGAGCTCTGATAAGTGACTGGTGTCACTTATCAAAGTTCCGCGGCTGCTGGATGTGCGCACAGGAGTGGCGGAAAGGGGAGTGAAAAAAAAAAAAAAACTGCAGGAACGAGCTCTGATAAGTGACCGGTGTCACTTATCAAAGTTCCTCGGCTGCTGGAAGTGCGCACGGAGGGGGGTGCAAAAGAAAAACGAGCACGAGTGTTGATCGGTGAACTGCGTCACCAATCAACGCTCGGCGGCTGCTAAATGTGCGCAAAGGGGGGGGTAAAAAGAGGGGGAAAGGGAAGGGGGGAGGGGGTAATGGGGGGATTGGGGTGGATCGGGCAGGGATCGAGGCTCAAAAACTCACGTTTGTAGTCTCTCTTCTTTCTTCTCTCTTCTTTCTTCTCTCTTCTTTCTTCTCTCTTCTTTCTTCAGCAGGAGTTGTGGTGTCACAGGCTACTGTGGCACCACAAGGCCCAGCACAGGAGGAGATCTGGCGTGTGACCGCACTGCAGGAATCCTCAGCAAGTGTGAGGACCCCTGCAGTGCGGTCACACAGATCACAGACAGTTTGCAGACAGGTCACAGAGCGGTCACATCGCTGCTGTGACCTGTCATTGGTGGGATCGATGATCACATCGATCCCACCAATCAGAGGAGACCCTTGTTTTGCCGGTTGCTAGGCACCGACCTAGTAATCGGAGCTCACTTCTCCGATTCCTAGGCAGGTCACCGGCAGGTCAACAAGCAGGGCACAGAGCGGTCACACCGCTGCTGTGCCCTGTGATTGGCGCGATCGACGATGACATCGATCGCGCCAATCAGCAGCTGCAGGCCCTACTGTGCCTGTCCTAGGCTCTGGCCTAGGATCGGTGCTATTACTGCACCGATCCAGGCAGGTACAGGCAGGGCACAGCGCGGATACACCGCGGCTGTGCCCTGCGATTGGCGCGATCGATGTGATCGGGATCGCGCCAATCCAGGGGGGGTCTGGTCGTTTCTAGGCCCAGGCCTAGGATCGAGTACATCGGTACTCGATTCTAGCCTGGGATCTCACTGTTTCAGCCCATCTGATTGGCTGAAACAGTGAGAAAGGCTGCGATTGGCTGTTCAGAATTGAACAGCCAATCACAGCGATCGGGAGTGAGGGTGGGCGGTGACAGACCCCGGGATGCCGGCGCCATCTATCCTGAGGTAAGATGGCATCGGAATTTTAATGCGATCACAGCGACTTAAGTCGCAATGTCGCATTAAAGGGCTGGACGTACTATCCCGTCCCTGGTCATACGGGCCCAGGTACCATGGACGGGATAGTACGTCCGATGGCAGTAAGGGGTTAAAGAGATTGTCACTTTATGTCGGTGGAGAATTCTGAATAGTGGAGAATCCTAACAGTGTGTGGACATAGAGTGACTGCAGACTTTTCTCAAAATTCCTTAAAACCCCTTTAACTCCTGTAGAGGTCGTACTCACTCAGGTGCTGCAGGAGGAAGACAAGAGGTGCGTTTCTTTAAAAAAACAGTCCATGCTGGTTTATTTTCTCCATAAACCCCTAAACAGCAACAAAAGGTTCACAGCCTTTAGAGCAGGCAAAACAACACAAATGTCCTTAGCTGGATTCTGCTTCCAGGCCTGTGGGCACACAGGCTGGGCAATGTCCAGCACGCAGGCTCGGTCTGGAGCCACACACACAGGAAGGCTTCCCCTCCTGCACACAGACCATGTGCCAAACAGCCTCCCTTATGTAGGTTGTAACCACACCCACATGTGAGGTATGTAGGTAGCCAGACCCACACTTCTCTCATAGCTACCCACAACCCGGACCCAAGTGCACACACATCTTATTGCTTACTTGCACTAAAGAAAAATACTCCGGTTTTACATCACAGGGAATACAATACCTGTGACACATACCTCCCATTGATCATGCGGTCATTAACCTCCTTACATACTGTGCCTAAAGCTGTGGGACTTGGCACCTTCACTTACCCGACCAGAGACCCTTCTCAGTCGCCTTCGGAAGTAAACCCATCTATCAAAGTCGGGCTTTGTCACTGAATCCTTTTGGAACTGTAGGTTGTCTGAATCCGTCACTTCCTCTGATAGGGTTGCCCCTTTGTCAGACCACCCCCATTCGTGGCGGTCAGTACGGTGTCACGATTCCCTTGGCCCCATACCTTCTGTCTGGTCTGACTCTCTGTTCCCACATTTACTACAGGGTCTCCCGCCTAGGCCACTCAGCCCTGAGCTAACAAAGGAATCACCACTTCTACCTCCTCCATTCTTTAGGGAACCCCTTTGTCTCTCCAGACCTCGGGTTGGAAGTGGCCTCCATCTTCTTCGCATTTCTTGCATCTGTTTATGGATCTGCAGCCTGTCAAGTCTCTACCTCTCTTAAGTATGCCACATGATATTCCAGGAGTATTCGGATATTCTGCAGTCTCTCGATTGATCCGACAATGGAGAATGGAACCATCCCACCTTCTCCAGCTACCTGGGCTTCGTCATCAGCCGAAATCCTCACTATCGCCACAGCAGACTTATCTACGATCTCCTGCATTACTTTGCCAAGTCCCCCAATGATTTTTCTCACCAGATTCCTGGGCATGTGAACGATGTCCTCCACCAATTCCATCCGACCTTGTGCTTTCTTTTCATGCTCCAGATGTCGAGCGGCTTCCTCATGCCTCAACAAGATCCTCTGTTTTGTGCGAACACAGCGTAGGTGCATGTCACTCAGGATAGCCTCCGGCTTCACCGTGTCTTCCCTAGTATACAGTATAACTAACTGCTTAGACTCTGGCGCCCAGTTCACACTACACGCTTCCACCACCTACCTAAAGGCCTCATGCACAGCCTTACTGGCATAATCTTCCCGCATGTCCTCGGGTACCTCTACTACGCACTGGAAGAGTGAAGTCTCACCTTCTTGGACATAGTGTTTGACCTTCTCAGTCCTGAGAGTCAGAGCGTTTTTTCAAGACGTCGACTTCTCTTGTGAGGCCGTCTGCGTGGCACTTCCCCTGCTGGGTTTCTTCCTCCCTGAAGACCACATCTTTGGTTAGTCTGTCCAGGTCACTCTCCTTTTATTGCGATCAGATCGGGAGAGGGCAACAGTTCATTCTGTAGAGCAGAGAGTTCATTTTTTTGGCTCTCCATGTATTTCTGGAGCTGGGCCTTAGCCTCCTGCTTGGCCTCCTGTTCGATCTTGAGCTCTCAGAGAACTTTATCCCACTCCCCTGCCAGGTGGCGACGCTCGTCCTCTCTCCGGAGAACCTCCTGCTGATGCTTCTCATGGTCCTCTCTGATACATGCATTCTTCTCTTCCAAGCCTGCGGACAGTGCCCAGAGGGCTTGTTTTCTTTGTGTCCTCGCTTTTCGTACTTCCAGATGCTTTAATTCGGCCTGCAAATATGCCACTTTTTGCTTTTCACGAGAAAACTCTTTGGTGAAGTCCTGGAGCTCCTGAGCTTTGTTGCAGCAGGTAATTTCCAGCTGAGACACGTGTTCTGCATCCTCCTGCCGAGCACGCAGCTTCTCCTCGGTGGAGCGGATGGCATGAAGCAGCTTCTGCTCCTGCGCTTCCTTCTCTCCGAGCTGAGCCTTGGCTACCAAGAGCTTGGTCTCCAGATGATGCGCCTGATCCAGCTGCGCAGAGTTGGTGGCTTCCACACCTTCAATCTCTCATTCGCCAGCTGTTGACAGACCTCATCGTGCTCTTTCTCTAAGCTTTGGACGTGTGCTTCCACCTGGCAGAAATTGTCCGCTCGCTCTTTCCACGTGCACATTTCCTTTGCCAGTTTTTTTATTTGATCCTCTTGTTGTTGGGTGACAGTGGTCGAATTGGACAGCTTCTCCTGCAGGCTCTCCATTGTTCTCCAATTGCGATTTTAGCTGTTGATTCCCTACCACCACCCTGGGTCAGTTTTATGTTCCCCCCGTCATCGACTACCTCAGTGTTGGGGTTTGTCAGTGGCAAAGTGACCTTCTTATCAAGGAAATTAACCTTGTTTGCCCCTGACCCCATCTCTTCCTCACCCCTCTTGCCAAAGGGTGTAGCCTGTTCTGCCTTTCTGCGGCCGCCGTGTTCCTAGAGACGAGAGGAAGACTTGCCGTTTGTACCCTGGTCCACCTTACTGCATTCTTTTCTGCTTGTGTCACAGTCTGAATGGGAGTCACTACTACTCACCCTGTCACCCTGGAGCAACAAGTCCCCCATTTAAACAAGTGCTGGACCCCTTTCCTGGAGCTACCCCATTTCCAAGGGTCACACTAGTGGTCACCTCTGCTAAATCCCAGAATTGGTTGACCCACACTTTTCCCTGATGACCCCTAACTCTGGGACACCGATCTTAGGGGGTGCTACCTCCTCCTCTTTATGCATCACACCATCCAGAACCCCTACCGCCTGCTGCGGTGGGGTTCCTGTAGGGTAATTCCGGCTCCCTTCTGAGCAATCAGACACTCCACTTTCTTCCCACAAGTTCCAAAACCATTCTCCCAAAAACAAGTCCTAGCCTATTAGAACAGGGTATGGCAAGTCCAGGACTACAGGGATGTCATGGCTGGTAATAATAGTGGGCGTCTTAATGACCCTGGACACCAGATAATCCATAGCGACCTCATAGATGCAGTAGATTTCCATCTTCCTTCCGGGAATCAGATAGACAGGGAGTGTGGTGCTCATCAGGGTCACTGGGCTCCCTGAGTCCACAAGTCCAGCCACGCCCTTTCCATTGACTTCCACCGAACACCTCTGTGATGTCTTGTCAGATGGATAACTAATGCAAGATACCAGACACGCACTGTTCCAACACTGTTCCGGCAACGGTTCCTCGGTGCATTCGCTGCCGCCCCTTTTTTGGTCACCGCCCCTTTTGGGACTCCATCCCATTTTGGGAAACCACCCCTATTTGGGTCACTGCCCCTTTTGGGACTCCACCCCCTTTTGGGCAACCATCCCTCCTTGGGGTACACACCGTGGACTCCCCACGGCCCTCTCATGCTCCTCACTGCCTGTGCACGGCAGTCCATCTGTCCCAACAGTTCCTCACAGCGAGGCTCTGCACTGTTCTGCAAGGCTCTGTCCGGCTCTGCACAGTTCTGCACAGCGAGGCTCCGCATAGCTCTCCAAGGCTCTGCAAGGCTCTGCGTGGCTCTGCACCTCTCTGCATGGCTCTGCACCTCTCTGCACAGCTCTGCTCTATAGACTTTGTGGACCCACCGATTCACAGCAGGCCGCCTTCTGCAATCCTCCCAGGTACCTCCTGGACTGATGCGCCTAGACTAGCACCAATTGTAGGGATCATACTCACTGAGGTGCTGCAGGAGGCGCGTTTCTTTAAAAAAACAGTCCGTGAGGGTTTATTTGCTCCTTAAACCCCTAAGCAACAACAAAAGATTCACAGCCTTTTGAGCAGGCAAACCAAGACAAATGTCCTTTTCCGGGTTCTGCTCCCCCAGGCCTGTGGGCACACAGGCTGGGCAATGTCCAGCACGCAGGCTTGGTCTGGTGCCCTACACACAGGAAGGCTTCTCCCTCTCTGCACACAGACCATGTGCCAAACAACAACCTTCCTTATGTAGGCTGTAACCACACCCACATGTGAGGTATGTAGGTAGCCAGACTCGTCCATCTCTCATAGCTACCTGCAACATCTTAGTGGTTACGTGCACTAAAGAAAAATACTCCAGGTTACATCACAGGGAGCAGCCATCCCTGTGATACATACCTCCCATTGATTACGGGGCCATCAACCTCCCTACACTCCTGTACAAGGATCTGGACTTACAAAGGAGCACCTAGGCTGGGGCCATGGAATCAGCTGCTGGCTGATGGTGTGGGCTGGCAGGAATAGTCTGGTAGCCAGTTCAGAACCAGGAGGACAGTCAAACAGGCCTCGGTCTGACAACAGGAAAACCTACTCCCTGAGTAAGAGTTGGTGAAATGCGCTTTGGAGGATGAAGTGGAGGACACGCAGCATTCATGGAGGTATTGGGTTTGTTTTGCCTCTTATCTTTATTCACAACATCATTTAAACTCTGACATTTTTATTATCAATCCAATCGGAAGCTACTATTAAACATTAACATCTTCTCCAGTGATTTTATTTAATATATTTGTCATGCACTTTATTGACTTTATGATGAGTTGATATTTGTTATTAATTTATGGGCACTTGCGCTTTATCATTTTTTTTTTAGAAAATGTCAAGTTTTGATTGCCTGTCTACATTTTGTACTAAGTTCACTTTGCACTGTACTGTCAACCATGGTCTGTATTACAATCATGTATTTCAATGTGGCTTAGTGAGAATTATATGTGCATTTAATACCTTTGTAATTATTTATTATGTACAGCTATTTACATTGTTGTTATTTATATGGTGTGACCCTGCACTTACATCATATTTTTATTTTAATTCATTGTTTGCCTACTCATTGTTTTTTTAAATTGTCTGTTTTAGTCCATGCTATATGAAATAAAGATCATGCATTTTATTTACACTGTCATTATTTGATCAATCACTGGTTTGGTGCAAGTGTTGTTTAAGAGATACCAACAAGCTCAGCAGGAGTTGAAAGCACAGGATTGAACCAGAGTAGATAAACTTTTATCTGGCAGTGGGAGTCAGATTTTCAGGAGTTTAAAGGGTATGCCACACTAAACAATATCGCTAACGGGATCGCTAAAAAACGTCACTATTTAGCGATCCCGTTAGCGATATTGTTCAGTGCGGCAGCTTCCAGCGACGAGCTTCCTGCTGTGATCTCGCTCGTCGCTGGAATCGTTCCGGACCCTATTTTCTCGTCGGCGCTCCCGCTGGGTAAGTATCTTATCGCTGTGTGGCACCTTTTCTTAGCGATTTAGCGGTACTTTTGTACCGCTAAAGTCGTTAAGAAGATCGCTAACGGCGACAGCGTCGTTAACTATATCGCTAAATGTGGCCGCATTTAGCGATATAGAAACAATCCCGCTAGCGATCTCATTAGTATGCGTCGTTATCGTGATCGCTAGCGGGATTGTTTAGTGTGGCAGTACCTTAAATAGAAGACTAACCCAGCCAGGACTAAGAGAAAGAAGCAATCTAAACAGACAGAAATTAACCCGATAGCTCCCTTACTGACCAATTCACTGACAATTCCAATTGGAGTACCTTATATGTAAAATTTTATATTAGTGCTTTCTCTAAAAATCCCAAAACGATATAAGAAGTCAATTAACATCGCTCAGCGAGCACTTAGATTGTATAGTAACCCCAAATTTTTGTTAGTCCTGGCAGTCTCAAGATCACAAAAAAGTACACATCATAATGCACAAAGCACTTTACTACTGTGCAATATCCGATGCATATTGCAATATACAATCCAATTAGTATAGTATTTGCTTTATACCAATTTGATTATATCAATATAAATCGGATACTGCACAGTATTAAAGTGCTTTGTGCAATATGATGTGTCCTTTTTTGTAATTTTGAGACGGTCAGGACTAACAAAAATTAGATGGCATTGATATATATAGGAAACCCTAAGTGCTCGCTGAGAGAAATTTGAACTCACTTCTTATATCATTTTGGAATTTTTTACAGAAAGCACTAATAAAAATTACATTTTACAGTATATATTAACTACTCCAATTGGAATTATCAGTGAATTAATTTTAATATTTTTACAGAAATCCGTAGAATAACTCCCTTAATGACCAGCACCAAAGGTCCTAAGAATTAACCAAAATTGCCACGTCACTCGTTTTGCCCGCAACAAAAGTGGGGTGTTGCCTAACTACCAAAGTGGAAACAGAAAGGATAAGCTCTTGCCTGGATGTTATAACCTTTAAACAGACATTACATCAACGCTGTACTCTTTTATCCCTAATTATGCATTTAGTATTCACAAAGGCTGATTCAATATTATAGCTTTATCATATACAGTATTTTGGATCAGAGTCAATGAAAGTGAACCTACAGTCATCCACTTGAAAACCTCCTTGGGTATACACCTGAGTAAATTTAGGTTTATAATCTTAAATTAAAAATAAAATGCTGTATGTTGCTTATTAACTATAAGAAACTAGATCTGAGCTGAATAGAAACGCCTTTTCTGGGCGGCTGCGGGTTGCTATTTTTAGGCTGGGGGGACAAATATCCAAGGCCCCTTACCATCCCATACCAGCCCCAGTTGTCTGTTTTAGCTTGGCTCGTTGTCAAAAATGGGCGGGACCCCAAGCCTTTTTTTAAAATTATTTATTTAAATAATTAAAAACAATGTGGGGACCCCTCTATTGTTGGTAACCAGCCTTGCTAACGCTGACAGCTGAGGGTTGCAGCCCCCAGCTGTCAGTTTTTCGTGGCTTGTTTTAAAAAATACAGGGGAACCCACACCGTTTTTTTAATATTTATTTAGAGCGCAGGTGCCAGCTGATGAATACTCCCATCAACCACGGCATGCTCTTGCTGTTATTAGTGGAAGCAAGAGTCAGCTGATGGGATCAGTAGTCCCATCAGCCGACACCAGTGAACGGAGGTAAACTTTTTAACCCCGATCACAGCTGTGGGCTCACGATGTCATTTGACAGCCTGCGAAGTGCAGCTACCTGACCGGCGGTAATGACTTTACTGACGGTCAGAAGCAGTGTTTGCTGCGCTGTCAGAGATGACAGCACAAGAAACACCAATTGGTTGGGGGGACCAAATTGAAACGGTTTTTTGTCTTTTTTTGACTTGTCTTTCAAATTGAAACAGTAACACAAACTTCCTGGTGAACTCTGGGTTCTGTGTCCATGCCCAAACTGTAGCTGTTTAGTACGGATGCCGAACTTTACTGTTTGGGTTCACCCATCTATACTTAAAAAGAAAGAACTGGAATGGATTGATATGCTAAATTCTCTGAAACGCAAAGGCCTCAATGTTGATTTTAAATTGCATACATTGATATGACCTATCTCCTTCTATATAAGATATTCTCCTTGTAGTATAGTCAGTTGTACTTTTGTGTCATCTCTCAAGTTTTTTTTAATATATTTACAATATACTGTACTTTATAATATTTTTTACCTATTTTCACAGATTTTTTCACATCAGAGAAGTATTGAAATTTAAAACTCATTCCACCATATAATGGATCTCGTTGAGTCTATAAAAAAATATTTTTTCCATAATAAAAACAATGCGCATATAATTATTATTGCTATGATTGCTAACTAGTACAGTCATGGCCAAAGTTTTGAGAATGACACAAATATTAATTTTTACAAAGTCTACTGCTTCACTTTTTCTAATGGCAATTTGCATATACTCCAGAATGTTATAAAGAGTGATCAGCTTAACAGCAATTACTTGAAAAGTCAATATTTGGCTAGAAAATGAACTTTATCCCCCAAAACACATTTCAACATCATTGCAGCCCTGCCTTAAAAGGACCAGCTAACCTCTTTTCAGTGATTGCTCCATTAACACAGGTGTGGGTGTTGATGAGGACATGGCTGGAGATCAATCTGTCATGATTAAGTAAGAATGACACCACTGGACACTTTAAAAGGAGGCTGGTGCTTGGCATCATTGTTTCTCTTCTGTTAACCATGGTTATCTCTAAAGAAACACGTGCAGTCATCATTGCAATGCACAAAAATGGCCTAACAGGGAAGAGTATCGCAGCTAGAAAGATTGCACCTCAGTCAACAATCTATCGCATCATCAAGAACTTCAAAGAGAGAGGTTCCATTGTTGCCAAAAAGGCTTCAGGGCGCCCAAGAAAGACCAGCAAGCGCCAGGACCGTCTCTTAAAAGTGTTTCAGCTGCGGGATCGGGCTACCAGCAGTGCAGAGCTTGCTCAGGAATGGCAGCAGGCAAGTGTGAGTGCATCTGCACGCACTGTGAGGCGGAGACTCTTGGAGCAAGGCCTGGTCTCAAGGAGGGCAGCAAAGAAGCCACTTCTCTCCAGAAAAAACATCATGGACAGACTGATATTCGGCAAAAGGTACAGGCAGTGGACTGCTGAGGACTGGGGTAAAGTTATTTTCTCTGATGAATCCCCTTTTCGATTGTTTGGGACATCAGGAAAACGCCTCATTCGGAGAAGACAAGGTGAGCGCTACCACCAGTCTTGTCTCAGGCCAACTGTTAAGCATCCTGAAACCATTCATGTGTGGGGTTGCTTCTCAGCCAAGGGAATCGGCTCTCTCACAGTCTTGCCTAAAAACACAGCCATGAATAAAGAATGGTACCAGAATGTCCTCCAAGAGCAACTTCTCCCAACCCTCCAAGAGCAGTTTGGCGATCAACAATGCCTTTTCCAGCATGATGGAGCACCTTGCCACAAAGCAAAGGTGATAACTAAATGGCTCAGGGAACAAAACATAGAGATTTTGGGTCCATGGCCTGGAAACTCCCTAGATCTTAATCCCATTGAGAACTTGTGGTCAATCATCAAGAGACAGGTGGACAAACAAAAACCTAAAAATTCTGACAAAATGAAAGCATTGATTGTGCAAGAATGGACTGCTATCAGTCAGGATTTGGTCCAGAAGTTGATTGAGAGCATGCCAGGGAGAATTGCAGAGGTCCTGAAGAAGAAGGGTCAACACTGAAAATATTGACTTGCTGCATTAACTCATTCTAACTGTCAATAAAAGCTTTTGTTACTCATATGTTTGCAATTATTATATTTCTGTCTGTGACAAAAACATCTGTCAAACACACATAAAAACCAGAGGGCAGCAGATCATGTGAAAATATAATATTTGTGTCATTTTCAAAACTTTTGGCCATGACTGTATATCTTTTTACTATATATATAGTATTATATATAATACTATATATATATATAATATAGTATTTGTATGTATAGAGTCCTCTTGAGCAAGACTCTCTGTGAATATACCTCTCAATTAATTCCCAATTTGATAATTTTCCATATATTTAATTGGAAAGAGATTAAATAATATAATACTTCCTCTTTAAGTTATATATCTGTGGCTGTCAGTCCTATCAATAGAGGACTATTTTTGGATATAATATATATTATTGGTGAAAGATTGGATAAGGAGGTGGTTGATAAGTTCTAGGGGGATTTTCACTAAGTATTTTCATGTCATTATAGCTAAATAGAATCTAAATATGATATACTTTAGCAATATGCTGCCCGATGACTTCTGTTATGCAATTGTGTATGCGCAGACATGCGCGATTAAATTGTCCACAACAAGTTGGCGCCGTGAACTACAACATGTCGTCATGCCTGCGCAGACATGGGAAATGTGGCGATTATTTTTCTCTGTACTATGTTAACTCTTGACATGTGCACTATGATTTCCAGGATGCCAAACTTGGCGTGGATAGTTACAAATTGCTGATAATAGTGGGTACAGTAAAGATGTATATCTTTGTACCGTGTTAGCCAGTAGATAGAAAAATATTTAGAGTTGAGAGTCCTCAGTGGTTGAACAACCACTGAGGACTCTCAACTCTAAATATTTTGATAATAGTGGGGTGAGTCATAATCCTAATAAAATACGCACACATGAGCTCATTAGGAGCAAACTGGGGTATAATGTACTTCCATGCACTGTATGTGATATTTAATTTAAACATTATGCTGCATTAAGTATGTTTATGTCCATGTATTTTGCACAATGTGTGTAACTTTCAAGATGCACTGATATATGTATTAATTGTTGATATAATTGATGCTCCTATTTATATATGGATTGTAGACTATTGCAGAGAAAGTTCCACACTTGAAACAAAACGTCGCTTTATCACAGTGGGTTAATAACCCACTGAATATTGGACTTTGGAGGGCTGCCTTCATCTTTTTTGACATGGGTAGAGTAAATAGATAGACAGATAAAAATAAGTTTAGAGAGATAAAGAGGGAGAAAAATAAATATCTTTCCAAAACATGAGCTAATGGGCACGTGACTGCGCTGAAGCTCCATAGTATCTGTAATCGTGTAGGCAACATAGAAATTTCTTTAAAGAAAATTTGCACAAAAAATCCCTCTGCAGCACAAGCAACATAAATTTTAATGGGAAAATTCCACCGAGTTATTGTACAGGACCAATCATAGCACCGGTACAGCTGATTCAGGTCCCCAAAGGGCAGGGGTTCCACTTAGCCAAGGAAAATAATGTATATGCCATGTATTCTCTTATGCACGTCGTCTCTCTCCAGCTAGTTGCCGCTGTCAATAAGTCAGTTTATTCTTCCTGAACATTCACAATGTAATATTCCTACCTAGTAGTTTACAGCCATGACAACACTCATGCAATTATGTCATACAAAATGCTTTAAAAAGAGTCCGACTAAATAGCTGACTCCAATAAACCCACAGAAGGATCGTTTTGTTTGTTTTTTTAATTCATTTCGTGTTGGTATATCACATAAAATCCCAATAAAATATATTTCAGTTTGTGGGTGTAACGTGAACAAATGTGGAAACGCTCGTGGGGTATCTAATATATACTTACCTTGTAATGTCTTCACAGCCTGTTCCGTCCAGATGTGTCTGGATCCCAGAATTCCAAGCGGCGGAAGTTCACCGACCGCCATATTGAGACACCCAAGTGATGGGTGTCTCAATATGGAAACTGCTGGTGGTACCAGCCTCTTGCGCGGTATCACCAGCGGAATACCGTAGCACCACACACACACACTTTATATGCCGTACGCACCACACACACACACACACACACACACTGTATACGCCGTACGCACCACACAGACACAATTTATATGCCGTACGCACCACACACACACACACACACACTGTATACGCCGTAGGCACCACACACACACACTGTATACGCCGTACGCACCACACACACAAACTGTATACGCCATACACACCACACACACACTGTATACGCCGTACGTATCACACACTCACACACACACTGTATACGCCGTACGCAACACACACACATACACACTGTATACGCCGTACACACCACACACACTATATACGCCGTACTCACAACACACACACACTGTATATGCCATATGCACCACACACTCTATACACCATAAGCACCACACACACACACACACTGTATACACCGTACGCACCACACACACAGTATATGCCATGTGCACCACACACATTGTATACGCCGTACGCACCACACTGTATACGCCGTACGCACCGCACACACACTGTATACGACATACGCACCACACACACACTCTGTATATGCCGTATGCACCACACACACACACAAACACTGTGTATACACCGTACGCACCACACACACACATACACACACTCTGCATATGCCGTACGCACCACACGCACACACTGTATATGCCGTACGCAGCCTCTTGCGTGGTACCACCAGCAGAACACCAGATATGGTATATATAAATATAAAGCACCTTTGTCATAAATTTTTCCTTGTTAATAACATGATACCTTTACCTACTTTGCTTTCATTTTAACACGGGAGGGGGTGAGTGCACATAGAAAAGAGGACACACAGGTGGGAGACAGCTCAAACCAGAGAACACATGAGGGAAGAAGACAGCATAGTGGTGGAGAGAGAGAGCAGACAAGGGGGGGAGCACATGGGGTACACAGGTCAAAAAAGAGATGACATGAGAGGAGAAGACAGCAGATACAGTGTGAGAGATAAAGCGCACAGGGGTGAGAGAGACAGAGCACAGGGGGAGACAGCTCAAATGGGACAACACATGAGTGGAGAACACAGCACAGGAAGGAAAGAGACAGCAGACAAGGGGGATAGCACATGGGGTAGACAGGTCAAAGAGAGCACAGACGGGAGAAGTCAGCACATGGGGAATGAGAGAGTGGATTCTCAACACTGCAAAGCCTGCCTCTATCGTGATATTACCGCCCTCCCGATCCCATTGCATCGGGCCTCCATCTAGTGAATATATATTAGAGATGAGCGGATCGATCCACTGCAAATTGACTTTGAGGCCGGAGTCACACTAGTGAGAAATACGGACGAGTGCTTTGCGGGAAAAATATCGCATAGCACTCGGACAAATGTTAATCTATGGGACAGCTCCCATCATCCGATTTTTCCTCGGCCGTATTATACGTGCTGAGGAAGTCACAGCATGCTGCGATTTGCACCATATTACGCCCGAAAAACGCCAATGCAAGTCTATGGGTGTGAGAAAAATACGGATTACACACGGACCACATGTGTGACTTGCAAGAAATACGCACCGGTGTCATTTAGAAAAGCCAGCAATTCAGTGCACTATACTGTAAAATCACACTGACAGGTTAAAATAGAATAGATAGAACACATGTATTCACATAGTATAGGTATATATATATATATACAGTACAGACCAAAAGTTTGGACACACCTTCTCATTTAAAGATTTTTCTGTATTTTCATGACCATGAAAATTGTAAATTCACACTGAAGGCATCAAAACTATGAATTAACACATGTGGAATTATATACAACAAAAAAGTGTGTAACAACTGAAATTATGTCTTATATTCTAGGTTCTTCAAAGTAGCCACCTTTTGCTTTGATGACTGCTTTGCACACTCTTGGCATTCTCTTGATGAGCTTCAAGAGGTAGTCACCGGAAATGGTCTTCCAACAATCTTGAAGAGCTCCCAGAGATGCTTAGCATTTGTTGGCCCTTTTGCCTTCACTCTGCGGTCCAGCTCACCCCAAACCATCTCGATTGTGTTCAGGTCTGGTGACTGTGGAGGCCAGGTCATCTGGCGTAGCACCCCATCACTCTCCTTCTTGGTCAAATAGCCCTTACACAGCCTGGAGGTGTGTTTGGGATCATTGTCCTGTTGAAAAATAAATGATGGTCCAACTAAACGCAAACCGGATGGAATAGCATGCCGCTGCAAAATGCTGTGGTAGCCATGCTGGTTCAGTATGCCTTCAATTTTGAATAAATCCCCAACAGTGTCACCAGCAAAGCACCCCCACACCATCACACCTCCTCCTCCTCCATGCTTCACGGTGGGAACCAGACATGTAGAGTCCATCCGTTCACCTTTTCTGCGTCGCACAAAGACACAGTGGTTGGAACCAAAGATCTCAAATTTGGACTCATCAGACAAAAGCACAGATTTCCACTAGTCTAATGTCCATTCCTTGTGTTATTTAGCCAAAACAAGTCTCTTTTGCTTGTTGCCTGTCCTTAGCAGTGGCTTCCTAGCAGCTATTTTACCATGAAGGCCTGCTGCACAAAGTCTCCTCTTAACAGTTGTTGTAGAGATGTGTCTGCTGCTAGAACTCTGTGTGGCATTGACCTGGTCTCTAATCTGAGCTGCTGTACACCTGCGATTTTTGAGGCTGGTGACTCGGATAAACTTATCCTCAGAAGCAGAGGTGACTCTTGGTCTTCCTTTCCTGGGGCAGTCCTCATGTGAGCCAGTTTCTTTGTAGCGCTTGATGGTTTTTGCAACTGCACTTGGGGACACTTTCAAAGTTTTCCCAATTTTTCAGACTGACTGACCTTCATTTCTTAAAGTAATGATGGCCACTCGTTTTTCTTTACTTAGCTGCTTTTTTTCTTGCCATAATACAAATTCTAACAGTCTATTCAGTAGGACTATCAGCTGTGTATCCACCAGACTTCTGCACAACACAACTGATGGTCCCAACCCCATTTATAAGGCAAGAAATCCCACTTATTAAACCTGACAGGGCACACCTGTGAAGTTAAAATCATTTCCGGTGACTACCTCTTGAAGCTCATCAAGAGAATGCCAAGAGTGTGTATAGCAGTCATCAAAGCAAAAGGTGCCTACTTTGAAGAACCTAGAATATAAGACATAATTTCAGTTGTTTCACACTTTTTTGTTAAGTATATAATTCCACATGTGTTAATTCATAGTTTTGATGCCTTCAGTGTGAATGTACAATTTTCATAGTCATGAAAATACAGAAAAAATTTTAAATGAGAAGGTGTGTCCAAACTTTTGGTCTGTACTGTATATGCCATTGACACACTAATAATAAATATATATATATATATATATATATATGTATATATATATATATATATATATATATATATATATACAGTACAGACCAAAAGTTTGGACACACCTTCTCATTCAACGATTTTTCTGTATTTTCATGGCTATGTCACCAGCAAAGCACCCCCACACCATCACACCTCCTCCTCCATGCTTCACGGTGGGAACCAGGCATGTAGAGTCCATCCGTTCACCTTTTCTGCATGCAAAGCAGTAATCAAAGCAAAAGGTGGCTACTTTGAAGAACCTAGAATATAAGACATATTTTCAGTTGTTTCACACTTTTTTGTAAAGTGTAATGTATAATTCCACATGTGTTAATTCATAGTTTTGATGCCTTCAGTGTGATTCTACAATTTTCATAGTCATGAAAATACAGAAGAATCTTTGAATGAGAAGGTGTGTCCAAACTTTTGGTCTGTACTGTATACTGTATATATATTTATATTTCATAGAGATATAGAAAGCAGAATAGGTGAAAATTCAATTGTCGGCATCTGTAAAATCATTACAGAACCCGACAGGATATGAGACATGGTTTACATACAGAAAACCATTGCATATCTGTTATTTTTTATATGTCCCTCACAAATAATGTTAGTAGTGTATATGTGTAACATTTTGGAGATGTAGGTGTTAAATTAAAGGATTAATTCACAGAAAAAACTGGCGTGGGTTCCCGCGCAATTTTCTCCGCCAGACAGGACAAGCCAGTCACTGAGGGCAGAAATTAATAGCCTAGAGAGGGACCATTGTTTTGGGGTCTCCCTGGCTAAAAAAATCTGCCCCCAGCCACCCTAGAAAAGGCGCGTCTGTAAGATGTGCCTATTCCGGCACTTACTCTCTCTCTTCCCATTGCCCTGTTGCGGTGGCATATGGGGTAATAAGGGGTTAATGTCACCTTGCTATTGCAAGGTGACATTAAGCATGGTTAATAATGGAGAGCTGTCAATAAGACAACTATTCATTATTAATCCACTAGTCTGAAAGGGTTAAAAAAAAACACAATAAAGAATAAAGAGTTTTAACGAAATAAATGAACACACATTTTTTCCATCTTTATGACAAAATATAAAACCAACACTATACCCATACCTGTCCGCTGTACAGTCAAGATCCACGCTACAATCCATCTGAAGGAATTAAATAGTGCTAATGCGACCGTCCCAGCAGTAAACCATGCAGAAATGAAGGAAAAGCTGCCTGCGTAGCCTCCCAGCCTGAGTCTAGATGAACTGATTAGCGTGGGAAAGTTTCTGAACATTTTCCCATGCTGTCACTTCACCGCAGGTCAGGCGTGGAGTCTGTGCAGCCTCAGTTACTACCGCTGATGTCACTTCGGCTGCGCTGACTCCCCACCTGGCCTGCGGTGAAGTGACAGGGTGGGAAAATGTTCAGAAACTTTCCCACGCTAATCAGTTAATCTCCGCTCAGGCTGGGAGGCTGCGCAGGCAGCTTTTCCTTCATTACTCCTTGGTTTACAGCTGGGCCGGTCGCATTAGCTCATCTGCTGGTGTGCCAACTAAACTGTCGGCTGGTTAAGTTGCTAGTTGTGCATTCGCTGCAGTATCACCTTTTGGAGTAGGCTACCTTTCGAGAAATGCTAGCGTGCACTCAGCCTAACTGGAAGATACCCAGTTACTATGGTTTCTCACAGAAAGGGGTACCTGCTTTGTGCTTTCACAAATAGAAGAATGTAGGCTGGCGCTCTCATCTTGTCTTTGATCTCTAAAGTATAATGCCCCATGGACACATGGAGCAGCAACTATGGGCAACGACTATACACGAGTTTCACAGCCCACTGGGTCAATGTTTTGAGTGGCAGTAATGTGCTACTGCAGCCGGCATGGGTGGTGAAGCCTCTGCCAGTTGTTATCTATTTTCTGTCACACCTCCTCTGCACCCTACTTAATAAACATGAGCCAATTTCCTACAGCCGAAGGGCACAGTATGGATTCCACACACCACCATTTTTCTTTTTAATCATACAAGAAAAAGCTTTGCTAAGCAGTTTTGCATCTTAAAACCAAGGTTGGACAAAAGCTATGAAGTGGACAAGTTGCTTCTGTGCATCAAGTGACAAATCTCATGCTGGCTGGCTCCTTGTCACCCATAGCTAAGAATTGTCATGGTTGACAATGTCCGGAACAGTCTGGCTGCCATGCAGTCAGGGAAAATAACCAACACTCCACTGGCTCACATCTTAATTTAATTGAGAAATTTATCCACTTGAGGAAGGTGGTGGCTATGGCCAGTAGAGATGGGTGGAAACCTGGATGTTTCGGTACGGCGATTACAATGTGGGACAGAATGACGGACAGGTATGGTATATTGTTGTTTTTATATTTTAGTTTTATTACAGGAGATCAAGGGCTTCAGTGGAATTAGGAAACGTTGTAAGTATGGTTTAATTAAGATTATTAAAAGAGTCTGTGTCATTCTTTCAATTAAAGGACTTTTTCTAGGTGTCTGTGTTTTCTTACAATGTGACTATGGGGTTAGTAATGGGGGTATTTTATTGACGCCTCTCCAATGCTAACCTCGGGGCTTGATGTCACCTGCAAAATAAAAAGGTGACATCAACCCCCCAACTATCACCCCACTAGCCACTGCTACAGGGCAACTGGCAAGAGCAGCTTCGGTCTGCTATTTTTAGGCTTGGGGGGGTCAATATCCATGGCCCCTTACCAACCCCCAGCTGTCTGCTTTAGCAAGGCTGGTTGTCAAAAATGGGGGGACCGTGCGCAATTTTTTTCAATTATTTATTTCAATAATTAAAAAACAGCGTGGGAACCCCTCTATTCTTGATAACCAGCCTTGCTGAAGCTGACAGCTGAGGATTGCAGCCCTCAGCTGTGAGTTTTGCCTGGCTGGTTAGCAAAAATATAGGGGCACCCACACCTTTTTTTTTATTACTTATTTACAGCGCAAGAGTTGCTGATGAATACTCCCATCCGCCACTACTGCTCTCACTGCGGGTGCAGCTGTTGAATGATGGGATCAGTAATCCCATCAACTGACAAGAGTGATCGGAGGTAAACTTTATACCTCCGATCACAACAGAGTCTTTTGACAGCGTGGGAACCGCGGCTCTCTGACCGGCGGGGATAATTTCACCGCCGATCAGAAGCGGTGCTGTTTGCTGTGCTGCCATGCACATCACAGCGCGACAAACACCCGGTGTTCAGGCAGCCGAACCCAAACAGTAACACAGACTTCCTGGTGAAGTGCGTATTCGGTGTCTGTGCCCAAACTGTTATGTTTCGGTAGCTGAGGAGTGCAGGTAAAAAAGGCAATACACCAGAGCAGTTGGAATCTATGGGATTGCAGTACCCTGACTAACCACCACAACTAGAGGCAGCCGTGGAGCGTTCCTACGTTGGTCCTAGACGCCTCGTCACAGCCTGAGAAACTAACTACACCTAAAGATAGAAATAGGAAAGCTATCTGCCCCGGAGCAGAACCCCAAAGATAATAGAAAGCCCCCAAACATGTAATGGCGGTTAGACAAGAGGAAATACTGACACAGAAAGAAAATAGAATGAGCAAACGCTGGGGCCCAAACTATCTAAATAGAAAAGGACAGGAAGGGTACTTACTGCAATCCCAGAAAACCCTGAAAAACACCAACTCTACTAATTTCAAAATCACCTGAGATCACACGACCTCTACCACCTAAATTAGCTCTCTGGTGTAACAAAATCAATACAGCAGCCACTGAAAAAACTGGAAAAAGCAAAAGAACAAAACTCAGTGGCTGAACTAAACTGAGAAGGCAGAAGCCCCCGGAGGGGACCCAGAAGGCCCCCAAAGAAGTACAGGACAAAATGCAAAAATATAGCAACAACACAAAAGAAGAAAAATTCTTATCTGGTAGCAGGAGATGCAGACACGACACAGCAGGCTACAAGGGAAACTGGAATGAAGGATTCAGACCAGAACAATTGATCACCGGTAGAGTTGAGCGATACTTTCCGATATCCTAAAGTATCGGAATCGGAATGGTATCGCCGATATCACTAAAATATCGGCGATACCCGATACCGATACCGGAAGTCCCATGTAAGTCTATGGGAACAAAATATCGAAATTAAAAAAAACCATTCTTGCCTTGTTGGTTAATTGTACATGAAGGAAAACAAGAAAGAGTAATGTAGAATGTATTGGGGAAGGTTGAGGAGACATTAAAGGCATAGATGTTTGACCCAATCCAATGGAATAGCATTAATTTTTTTTTTTAAAGATGTTCGGATTGACGAAGAAATTGACAATGTTAACGTTTTTTATATTTAGGCAAATATGTATATTACACAACTTCCATGCTCTTCATCTTCACCTTTTTAACTTTTCACACACTTTCTCCTTCATAATCTTCTGCAGCATCATCTTTTTCATCAAATTATTCTTCATCTTCACCTTCTTTATCTTCTTCTTAAACTTCTTGCTATTCATCTTTGTTAACATTACTCATATTCTTCTTATTAAACTATTATTCTTATTCATATTCTGCTTCATCTTCTTCATCATATTCTTATTTGTGACAGAGAATCCTGTACTTGTAATCTGTCAAAGTATGAATTTTTCATCCTTCCGTTCTTGCTGTCACAAAAGATTTAAATTACAACAGTATTTGTCCGTGTTCAGTTTAGCCTGCAGCAGCAGGCATTTTCCAGGGGCACCACGAGGAGGAACGGACTCACCCCCATACACTGCTTAGTCTTCTTCTGCTTAGAATTTAGAGCATATATTTTGCTCTTCATTTTGGTCTTATACTTCATGTTCTTCTGCTTTTAGATCTTCTGCTTATTGTTCTTGTGTCTCTTGTTCCGTATCTTGTATTTGTAGCACAATCTTGTACCAGCTGATGTTACTGGGACACGGTTACTAAGCAGGAGGTACCTGTGCTCCAAAGCACTACCAAGGACCAGCAGACGTTGCTGGAACTCGGATACCGAGATGGAGGCACCTAGGCCAAAGGCACTGCGGAGAACCAGTTGACGGTACTGGAACCCGGAGGGGCAGCAGAAGGAAAAGAGCCAATGGCACAACCGAGGACCAGCTGACGTTACTGGGACACGGTTACTAAGCAGGAGGTACCTGTGCTCCAAAGCACTACCAAGGACCAGCACACGTTGCAGGAACTCGGATACCGAGATGGAGGCACCTAGGCCAAAGGCACTGCGGAGAACCAGTTGACGGTACTGGAACCCGGACGGGTAGCAGAAGGTACAAGAGCCAATGCAAGTAACGAGGACCAGCTGACTGTGCTGGAACCCGGAGGGGCAGCAGAAGGAAAAGTGCCAATGGCACAACCGAGGACCAGCTGACGTTACTGAACCCCAGTAACACAGGAGCAAGTGTTGACTGTGCTAACAGCACTTCCGAGCAACAACTGGCGGTGTTGGAGCCCAGGGTCAAGGAGGATGTTTAAATACTAGATCAAGTAATTTCCTTGTTACCTGTCAATTTTAAATGTCTATACTTCAAACAAGAGAAAGATAACCTTTACTACCATAAGATGATGATTTCATTTAAACTAATATCTAGATAAATAAAGAATTGACAAACATAAACACATACATTAACATGTTGAACAGCAATGCAAACCACAAAATAAATTAGTTAAGGAATCTGCTATACGGTTGTACATAAAAGCATACAAGTACATATCTGAATCCATTAATGATGGATAAGTAACAGTATGTACACCATTTTTATTGTATAGACAATGAATGTCTGACTTCAAAACATCATCAGCATTACAAGTTATCTGTGATATTACTAAAAAGTTCCATTTGCTGAATAATGTCACTAAATATTTTATACAAAATTATACAATTTCCATCATGTAATACTCATAATATGTGGCAATAATCATTTTTATTAACAAACATAACCTTTCAAAAGTGCATAGTGCATAGTGAAAATTGCTATTTATGGCTGACTGTGACTGTCGACTTGGAAGCATGACAACAGATAGATAAGGTATATATAGATGAGACTGCATAGCCACAGATGGTGAATTGCGATGTAATACTGTACCTCAATAAAGTGTGCGTCACTACTACATAATTTTTTTTATATAGCTTTATAAACAGGGTACATGGATGTATGCTTGTGCCTTTGTTTTGACGCACAGACTGCCTTCCTGCTGAGACGCATTGGGTAGTGAACAGTTGTGTGCAGTGTTCACTGCAGTCTCTGCGGAATAACCACACTTAGACCTTATAACTTTTCAGACTTTCTTTATCAATCTACCAAGATGAAGAAGGCAGGGAGTAAGGCACGTGGTCGTGGAGTTTCTTCAGGGAGAGGACGTGGGGATTCTGTGGCTGCTGCGGCCCCCAGTGACACAGCATCCACCAGTTTTCCCCGTGAGCGTTCCTTTATGCGCACTTTTGTAGGAGCTCGGAGTACCCCCCTGCTGCGGGAAGAACAAATTGAAGCCGTTGTTGTTTGGATGTCAGCCAATGCATCGACTTCAATTGCTTCCACCTCCTCTCAGGACCACAGCACTGTTGGGCAACCATCTGTCTCTTCACCGCCTGGCAAATTGCCCAGGCAGTCAGAGAGTTCTGTACAGGAGCCAGCTGAGTGTCTGCTTCTGTTCTCAGAATCTATTGGCTTGCAAACAGGGGCCCAGCCAAGCAGCATTCTGTAATGTGAAGAGGGAGTATGCAGTGATGCGCAACAGCTGTGTCTCTCTGAATCTGAAGAGGCGGGTGAGACAGTGCCGATGGTCAGCACACCGCAGAACGCATCTGATGATGATGAGACCCAGGTGCCAGTTTCTGTTGAGCATGGTGCTGGCCAGACCACCCAACAGCAGGTGTTGGAAGAGGGTAGTGGAGATGATGAGGTCCAAGACCCAACATGGCATGAGGAACAGGAAGGTGGTGGGAGCAGCTCAGAGGAATAATAATAATATTTATTTATATAGCGCCATCATATTCCGCAGCGCTTTACAGTTTAGCCGTTTCAGAACACAAGTCATAAGTAACAACGTTAACAATACAATAATTTAAGCTAAATAAGTCGCCCCTGCTCGTGACAGCTTACAATGTACAATGAGATGGGGGAGATACAAAGTATAGGTGTTTATATACAATGGTGCATTTACAATGATGTTCCAGCCATCTTAAGGGACTGAGGGATGGAGATAGTGAATGGGCTAGAGACACACACACACTTACACAGAATACATAGAATGACTTTGATTAGTGAATGTGATAGGCCGCTCTGAACAAATGTGTTTTGAGGGAGCGCCTGAAACCATGCAAATTGTGGATAGTCCTAATTTCTTGGGGTACAGCATTCCAGAGGATTGGCGTAGAGCAGGAGAAGTCTTGGAGTCGGGAGTGGGAGGTACGTATTAGTGCAGAGGTTAGTCGAAAGTCGTTTGCAGAGCGCAGCAGTCGGTTAGGCCGATAGATAGAAATGAGGGAGGAGATGTAGGAGGGGTGCTGCACTGTGGAGAGCTTTGTGGGTGAGAACCAGTACTTTGGTTGAAAGCTGGGAGAGGCCTAGAGAAATGGTTAGTGATAGAAGGAAGATAGAGGAAGACATTGCCCCAACGGTACAAACAGGAGGGAGAGTTAGGCTGCAGACTCGGTTGCCTGTAGCCTCCAGTTTGGCACCTGTTCGGAGCAGTTGTCTTCCAAAAGTCAAAACGTGCGCTCCCAGGACTTGCACTGCGTGGTCCTTTTTTCACACACTTGCACATGATATTTGCTATGTGAAATGCAAGCTGTGTAATTAAAAATTAAAAATAGCTAAAAGTGTCAGTCACCTCAATACCACAAATATGTGGAAACATGTGCGGACAAAGCACGTAGTTGAGTTACAAAGACACACTAGAGATGTAGGCCAGCAGCACCTACATCTTCAGGTTGTGTTGAAGCCTCTTCATCGAGCTCACACACAGCTGGTTATGCTTCCTCACAGGATCGCCATGGAAGAACCTCGGCCACTGTTGTCCAGAGACAAACTGTTATTCCACACACAGCAGCAAGTTCCCTGTCATCCTCACACTCCCAGGCCACAAAACAGCCATCGGTAGCACAGGCATGGGATAAAAGACGGCCATACTCCGCAAACCATGCACGAGCACAGGCTCTGAATGCTGGCATTGCAAAACTCCTGTCCCTTGAAATGCTGTGATTCAGGCTGGTGGAGACAGACAGTTTCCGTAACTGAATATCATTGTCAATCCCACAATACAATGTGCCAAGCCGATTTCATTTCAGCAGGCAAGCCGTCCCTGGTCTGCAAAAGCATGTTGAGGGAAAAATTAAACATGCGCTACTAAAAGCCCCAGTAGCAAGGTCCACCTGACCACCGATGCGTGGACCAGTACCCATTGTTATGATCTGCTACAACCAGTAAGGAAAGAAGGGAATTCTGTCCCTACAATACAACTAAGCTGAATCCCTACGATGTAACGGGGAACCTGATCCTGCGACCAGACCCGCTAAAGTCCTCATCTAGTGTGAACGAAGACCTATAGTTGCGAGGGAGTAATCCCTACAAGATCTAGGGACTGTGAGAAAAGGTGGACACCTCCTAACATAAATTGTAGCATGGATAATTAAACAGAAAAATAAATACTTTGTGATCCTAACATCAAGCAAAACTGACAGATTAAGGCACCTAAGCACCCGGCTAGCTTAACAGTAGATAATACAATGAAGTCAAGCAAAGCCAGAAGGGCGGAGCCAGACTAAATAGGGAAAAAAGGTCATGTGACCAGCAAACTGAAACAAAACCTAACAAGAGGGTTCTAACACCCATGGCCAGGGACAATACCTTTCCCTCACTGCCCATTGGGTCAATGTTGTGCAGCCGGGTACTGATCTTGCGAGTGGCGCTGTACGTGTTCTGCCAACTCCAAGGATTGCAGGAATCAAGTCTGTACACATTGATTCCTCCTCCTATTCCAGTTCCTCAGAATCATCGCTGCAGGAGCCGTCACGGTCTACCTCCACATGGACCCGTGAACGTTTACCTGTTGCGACCGATATGAGCACAGCCGTGTCCAAATGTCAACAGGCCATCCTGAAATTAATTTCCATGGGGAATCTTAGCCACACAGCGCAGGAGCTCTGTAATGCCATAAAGCAGGAGAGCGACGTGTGGTTTTTGGAAGAGAATCTACAGGCAGGCTTGGTAGTGTGTGACAATGGCCGAAATCTGGTGTCAGCTCTGGGCCTTGGCAACCTCACTCACATACCATGTCTGTCATATGTGCTCAACTTGGTCGTGCAGAGTTTTTTGAGGGACTATCCGGATCTTGATGCACTGCTGCACAAGGTCCGCCTACAGTGCGCTCACTTGCGACGTTCCAGCATGGCCAGATCGCTGATTGCAGCTCTGCAACGCAGATTTCACCTTCATGAACATCGCATCATATGTGACGTACCCACCAGTGGAATTCCTCGTTACATATGTTGGAGCGGTTGTGTGAGCAGCAGCCAACAGTAATGGAGTATCAGCTGCATCAGGCGCAGTCAACTCGCAATTTGCGCCGTTCACACTTCACCACTACTGAGTGGGCCTCTATAATAAGAATAATAATATTATTTATTTATATAGCGCCATAATATTCCGCAGTGCTTTACAGTTTAACAGTTTCAAAACACGAGTCATAAGTAACAACGTTAACAATACAATAATTAAAGCAAAATCAGCCGCCCCTGCTGGTGAAAGCTTACAATCTACAATGAGGTGTGGGAGATACAAAGTACAGGTGTTTATATACAATGGTGTTTTTACAATGATGGTCCAGCCATTTTAAGGAAGTGAGGGATGCATGGAGATAGTGAATGGGCTACACACACAGAATTACACATAGAATGACTTTGATTAGTGAATGTGATAGGCCACTTGGAACAAATGTGTTTTGAGGGAGCGCCTGAAACCATCCAAATTGCGGATAGTCCTAATTTCTTGGGGTAGAGCATTCCAGAGGATTGGCGCAGCGCGGGTGAAGTCTTGGAGTTGGGAGTGGGAGGTACGGATTAGTGCAGAGGTTAGTCGAAGGTCGTTTGCAGAGTGCAGCAGTCGGTTAGGCCGATAAATATAAATAAGGGAGGAGATGTAGGGGGGTGCTGCGCTGTGGAGAGCTTTGTTGGTGAGAACCAGTAATTAGAATTGGATCCTATAATGAATGGGCAGCCACTGCCAGTGTAATGAGTGGCGAATAACTCTATGAAGGATATCTGCCACGTTTTGCGTGCGTTTGATGAGTCAACGCGGATGGCGAGTGCAGATGATGCACTAGTCAGCCTGACTGTCCCCTTATCTGCCTGCTTCAAAAAACACTGCAAGCACTAAGGCATGAGGTTTTGGAAGAGGTGGAGGATGAGGAGTCACAAATTCCATCACCTTCTGGACAGTCAGCGCAACGTGGTTCCTCACAAAGGGCTGGAGGACTTTCAAAGTACCATGCTGTATCAACAATTGAACCTCCAGAGTCGCTGTCTATATTTTCATAACCATTACAAACTTTTAATGTATTTACAAAGCACATAATGTACATTTTTTGTCTATCCTTTTGTAATGCTATTGTGTTTCCATAAACTGATGTTACAGAATTATGATACAAAGTTTTTAAATTTTGAGTTTTAAATTTTGTAAATTTATATGTATTTGAAGGACTTTGTGAGGAGGATGAGGAGGAGTCAATGGAGGAGGAAGACATCGCTCCAGAGGGAGGTAGACAATGCTCTAGTCAGTATGTAGACCAAGGGTGGGGTGATGCACAGCAGGCGGAGATGACGCCTCTTGCAGGGGACAACGTTTCTTGGCCAGTTGGGAGTCTGCAGCACATGGTTGATTTCATGCTGCAGTGGCTGAGAAACGACCGCCGCATCGAACACATTCACACCACGTCTGATTATTGGGTGTACACCCTCCTAGACCCTCGCTACCGGGACAACTTACAAAGCCTCATCACACCGTTGAACCGGGAGCGTAAAATGCGGAAGTACCAAGACACACTGGTGCAATCCATAATGTTCTCCATTCCAGCCGAGAGCACTGCTGCTGCTACTGATTTACAAAGCAGCTCTGTGCGTCGAGGCAGTGGAGACAGCTCTGCAACAAGAGGGAGCACAAGCAGCGCCTCTGCACAGGGCAAGAACAGTATGTTCCAAATGTGTCGAAGTTTTGTGGCAGCGCCACCAATGTCTACACCATCCGAGACGGCTCCAGTCAGCAGGAGGCAACATTTCCGTAAGATGGTTACAGACTACATGTCTTGCCCTCTCAGTGTACTCTCAGATGGCTCTTCCCCATTCAAGTTTTGTGTCTCTAAGCTGGATACATGGCCAGAGCTTAGCCAGTATGCATTGGAGGTGCTGGCTTGATCTGCTGCCAGTGTATTATCGGAGCGCGTCTTTACTGCTGCAGGTGGTGTACTAACAGACCGTTGCATGCGACTATCCTACGATAATGTAGAACGGCTTACTTTTCTGAAAATGAACTAGGCATGGATCTCGCCTGAATTTGCCTGTCCGGTTTCAGATTAACTAACTGGTTGGCAACGTTTTCCATGTCTCCTGTTATGTTCATCTTTCTACCACCTGAGCTATACTCCCTGGGCTACAACACTGCCAGTTGCTGCTCAGAAGTGTCGTGTCCACAGACCAATACACAAGCTATAGTGATAGTGGGGTTCAGTAACGCCTGCTGTTCCCCTGCTGTGTGTCCGGCAAAAATTACTGCTACCTAGCTACACATGTTTAAAAAAACATGACATGTTAAAGTGGCTAGTGCTACACATAGATATCAGGCTACACCCTTATTTCTAAGCTGTAAACAAGTGAAACGTCAAATTTAAAACCATTCAATGATTAGTGTTGGTAACAAATCTGTAACTAAATAATTGTGACATATTATGGCAGATATCCACATGTCTAACACAAATGCTAACACAAAAGCATACTTATGCTATAGGGTACTGATGGTGAACCTTCTCACTCCATAACTTTGACCAATCCAACTCACATCATGCCTCAAATGCTGCAATGTTGGAAGTGCATAATGTGGGTTGAACTTTGACAACAGCTGCAGTGCGAAGGTTATCCTTCTGTGTTCTTGGCTTTTAAATAAAAGCATACAAGTAAATATAATAATACATTGTTGATTAAGGGACATGATGTACACCTGTAATATTGTGCAAACAATGGATGTAGGACTATTCCTCTTCAACATTACTTATATTTGTGTCATTTGAAAAAATACATATTTTAGTTAAAAATTAAAAACCCATGTTCAGTAGCTGTGAAAGGCCCGTTTGTGTACTTCTATATTGTTTGCAACCAATGTATTGTATACGGATGGAAGCGCGTCACACTAATAGATTAGATTTATTTTAAATGGAATGTAGCAGAACCAATTGGAGATAAATGAAAAGGATGAGCCACTGAGACACGCTCAGCAGAGTACAAGCAGCAGTGCTTGAACAAGTAACTGGAGCGTGATCTGCACTCAAAAAAGTAAAAAACACAGACTGAAGTGAACACTGAAACACAACTGTCCACAATCTGTGAAAAGCTCCTTTCTGTACTTCTATAGTGTTTGCAACCAATGTATTGTATACGGATGGAAGCGCGTCACACTAATAGATTAGATTTATTTTAAATGGAATGTAGCAGAACCAATTGGAGATAAATGAAAAGGATGAGCCACTGAGACACGCTCAGCAGAGTACAAGCAGCAGTGCTTGAACAAGTAACTGGAGCGTGATCTGCACTCAAAAAAGTAAAAAACACAGACTGAAGTGAACACTGAAACACAACTGTCCACAATCTGTGAAAAGCTCCTTTCTGTACTTCTATAGTGTTTGCAACCAATGTATTGTATACGGATGGAAGCGCGTCACACTAATAGATTAGATTTATTTTAAATGGAATGTAGCAGAACCAATTGGAGATAAATGAAAAGGATGGCCACTGAGACACGCTCAGCAGAGTACAAGCAGCAGTGCTTGAACAAGTAACTGGAGCGTGATCTGCACTCAAAAAAGTAAAAAACACAGACTGAAGTGAACACTGAAACACAACTGTCCACAATCTGTGAAAAGCTCCTTTCTGTACTTCTATAGTGTTTGCAACCAATGTATTGTATACGGATGGAAGCGCGTCACACTAATAGATTAGATTTATTTTAAATGGAATGTAGCAGAACCAATTGGAGATAAATGAAAAGGATGGCCACTGAGACACGCTCAGCAGAGTACAAGCAGCAGTGCTTGAACAAGTAACTGGAGCGTGATCTGCACTCAAAAAAGTAAAAAACACAGACTGAAGTGAACACTGAAACACAACTGTCCACAATCTGTGAAAAGCTCCTTTCTGTACTTCTATAGTGTTTGCAACCAATGTATTGTATACGGATGGAAGCGCGTCACACTAATAGATTAGATTTATTTTAAATGGAATGTAGCAGAACCAATTGGAGATAAATGAAAAGGATGAGCCACTGAGACACGCTCAGCAGAGTACAAGCAGCAGTGCTTGAACAAGTAACTGGAGCGTGATCTGCACTCAAAAAAGTAAAAAACACAGACTGAAGTGAACACTGAAACACAACTGTCCACAATCTGTGAAAAGCTCCTTTCTGTACTTCTATAGTGTTTGCAACCAATGTATTGTATACGGATGGAAGCGCGTCACACTAATAGATTAGATTTATTTTAAATGGAATGTAGCAGAACCAATTGGAGATAAATGAAAAGGATGAGCCACTGAGACACGCTCAGCAGAGTACAAGCAGCAGTGCTTGAACAAGTAACTGGAGCGTGATCTGCACTCAAAAAAGTAAAAAACACAGACTGAAGTGAACACTGAAACAACTGTCCACAATCTGTGAAAAGCTCCTTTCTGTACTTCTATAGTGTTTGCAACCATGTATTGTATACGGATGGAAGCGCGTCACACTAATAGATTAGATTTATTTAAATGGAATGTAGCAGAACCAATTGGAGATAAATGAAAAGGATGAGCCACTGAGACACGCTCAGCAGAGTACAAGCAGCAGTGCTTGAACAAGTAACTGGAGCGTGATCTGCACTAAAAAAAGTAAAAAACACAGACTGAAGTGAACACTGAAACACAACTGTCCACAATCTGTGAAAAGCTCCTTTCTGTACTTCTATAGTGTTTGCAACCAATGTATTGTATACGGATGGAAGCGCGTCACACTAATAGATTAGATTTATTTTAAATGGAATGTAGCAGAACCAATTGGAGATAAATGAAAAGGATGAGCCACTGAGACACGCTCAGCAGAGTACAAGCAGCAGTGCTTGAACAAGTAACTGGAGCGTGATCTGCACTCAAAAAAGTAAAAAACACAGACTGAAGTGAACACTGAAACACAACTGTCCACAATCTGTGAAAAGCTCCTTTCTGTACTTCTATAGTGTTTGCAACCAATGTATTGTATACGGATGGAAGCGCGTCACACTAATAGATTAGATTTATTTTAAATGGAATGTAGCAGAACCAATTGGAGATAAATGAAAAGGATGAGCCACTGAGACACGCTCAGCAGAGTACAAGCAGCAGTGCTTGAACAAGTAACTGGAGCGTGATCTGCACTCAAAAAAGTAAAAAACACAGACTGAAGTGAACACTGAAACACAACTGTCCACAATCTGTGAAAAGCTCCTTTCTGTACTTCTATAGTGTTTGCAACCAATGTATTGTATACGGATGGAAGCGCGTCACACTAATAGATTAGATTTATTTTAAATGGAATGTAGCAGAACCAATTGGAGATAAATGAAAAGGATGAGCCACTGAGACACGCTCAGCAGAGTACAAGCAGCAGTGCTTGAACAAGTAACTGGAGCGTGATCTGCACTCAAAAAAGTAAAAAACACAGACTGAAGTGAACACTGAAACACAACTGTCCACAATCTGTGAAAAGCTCCTTTCTGTACTTCTATAGTGTTTGCAACCAATGTATTGTATACGGATGGAAGCACGTCACACTAATAGATTTGATTTTTTTCTAATATAATGGAGCTGCACCAATTCCACTAAATAAATAAAAAAAAAAAAAAAAAAGTGACACGTGCAGATGCCTACAAACAGCGGTGGATGCAGAGCAAACTGCAGCGTCACCTGCACTGTCACACACACACCTTGCACAGAGCTGTTAAAACAACACTGGCAAAATGAAGCTTTACACAGCGGTTGGTAAACTAGCCTGCCTCAAGCACAGTAGTACACAAAATCGCAATATCTAACTGTCCCTCAGAGTCAGCACAGCAGCGTTCTGTCCCTAACTGAGTTCACAGCACAGTGACGCTAAAATGGCTGCGGCGCCTTTTATAGTGCATTCTGACATCATTTCAGCAGCCAATCACAGCCATGCCATTAGTTAAGATGACCGCATCATTACAGGATGTGCCCACACTTCGTAGGATTCCTCATTGGCTGACTAAAATCACATTGCCTCTCAAAGAATTATGGAACTTCCGATTCCGGTATACGATATTGAAAAAGTATCGGAATTAAGTATCGGAATTCCGATAACGCGAATATCGGCCGATACCCGATACTTGCGGTATCGGAATGCTCAACACTAATCACCGGCAACCCTGATGGGAAAATGACTCCCTTATATAAGACCAGTCAGTAACACCTGATTCCCAGTCCTCACAATCTTCACTAGTACCGCTTGTAACCACCAGAGGGAGCCTCTGCTCAGAACTCATCTCAAACCCATTCACAACAGTACCCCCCCCCTTGAGGAGGGGTCACCGAACCCTCATTTGAGCAACCAGGTCGGTCAGGATGAGTTCTATGATACGCACGGATAAGTCTCCTAGCATGGATGTCCGAAGCAAACACCCAAGAATTGTCTTCCTGACCATAACCACTCCATTTAACCAAATACTGGAGTTTCCGTCTAGAAAAACGAGAATCCAATATTTTCTCAACCACATACTCCAGATTGCCCTCAACCAAAACAGGGTCAGGAGGCACAGCAGCAGGAACCACTGGCTCAACAAACCTCTTCAACAAGGACTTGTGGAACACGTTATGGTGGATCTTAAATGTCCCTGGAAGAAGCAAACGAAAAGAAACAGGATTAATAATCTCCATGATCTTATAAGGTCCAATGAACCTAGGCTTAAATTTAGGAGATGCTACTCTCATAGGAATATTCTTTGAGGACAACCAGACCAAGTCCCCCACTCTAAACCGAGGACCATCAGTCCTATGCCGGTTAGCAAACCGCTGGGCCTTCTCCTGAGAGAGGGACAACCTCTCCACTACCTGGTCCCAAATCTGTTGCATACGCTCCACAACAGAGTCAACACCTGGACAGACAGAAGCCTCCGTCTGTCCTGAAGAAAATCGAGGGTGAAACCCAGAATTACAGAAAAATGGAGACATCAAAGTGGCAGAGCTAGCCCTATTATTAAGAGCAAACTCAGCCAAAGGCAAAAAAGAAACCCAGTCAGCCTGATCAGCAGACACAAAGCATCTAAGATAAGTCTCCAATGTCTGGTTTGTTCTCTCAGTTTGACCATTGGTCTGAGGATGAAATGCCGAGGAGAAAGACAATTGAACACCCAGTTTAGAACAAAAAGTCCTCCAAAATTTGGAAACAAACTGGACTCCTCTGTCAGACAAAATGTTCTCAGGAATGCCGTGTAAACGAACCACGTGCTGAAGGAACAACGGCACCAATTCAGAGGAGGAAGGCAACTTAGGTAATGGCACAAGATGTATCATTTTGGAAAACCTATCACAAATTACCCAGATGGTGGTCATTCTCTGAGAAACAGGAAGATCGGAAATGAAATCCATAGAGATATGGGTCCATGGTCTCTTGGGCACAGGCAATGGCATCAATAAACCACTAAAGCGAGAGCAAGGCTTGGAGCGAGAGCAAGTCCCGCAGGACTGCACAAATTCCCTGACATCACGAGACAAGGTAGGCCACCAAAAGGACCGACTAACCAAGTCTCTGGTACCAAAAATTCCGGGATGCCCAGCCAATGCGGAACAATGAATCTCAGACATCACACTCTTTTTCCATTGGTCCGGGACAAACAATTTTCCAACAGGGCAGCGCTCGGGCCTATCCTCCTGACACCCCTCCAGAGCAAGTCTCAAATTGGGCGAGATGGCGGAAAGAACTACACCCTCTTTCAAAATAACAGAAGGATCAGATAACTCAGGAGAGTCCGCAAGGAAACTCCTCGAGAGGGCATCCGCCTTAACATTCTTAGTGCCAGGAAGAAAGGAAACCACAAAATTAAAACGTGTGAAAAACAAGGCCCACCTGGCCTGTCTAGGATTGAGTCGCTTGGCAGATTCCAGATAGACCAGATTCTTATGGTCCGTAAGGACCACCACCTGATGTTTGGCTCCCTCCAGCCAATGTCTCCACTCTTCAAAAGCCCACTTCATGGCCAATAACTCCCGATTACCCACGTCATAATTACGTTCAGTAGGAGAAAATTTTCGAGAGAAAAAGGCACAAGGGTTACTTTTAGAGGTCTCTGGATCTTTTTGGGACAAAACGGCACCTGCCCCAATTTCAGAGGCATCAACCTCCACCTGAAATGGCAGAGAAACATCAGGCTGCCGAAGAACAGGAGCAGAAGTGAATCTCTGCTTAAGTTCCTGAAATGCAGAGACTGCCTCAGGAGGCCAATTCACCACATCAGAACCCTTTCTGGTCAAATCAGTTAATGGTTTAACAATAACCGAGAAATTACCAATAAATTTACGATAAAAATTGGCAAACCCCAAAAATCTCTGAAGAGCCTTTAATGAAGTAGGTTGGACCCAATCACAGATGGCCTGAACCTTGACCGGGTCCATTTCAATAACAGATGGGGACAAAATGAATCCCAGAAATGAGATCCTCAGTACGCCAAAAATACACTTTGATCCCTTCACATACAGAGCATTCTCTCTCAAAATCTGGAACACAGTTCGAACATGTTTCACATGAGAGTCCCAGTCATTAGAAAAAATCAAGATATCATCCAAATAAACAATCAGAAATTTGTCCACAAAATCCCTGAAAATGTCATTCATGAAGGACTGGAAGACGGAAGGAGCATTAATGAGCCCAAAGGGCATCACTAGGTACTCAAAATGCCCTTCAGGGGTATTGAATGCCGTCTTCTATTCATCCCCGTGCTTAATGCGAATAAGGTTATACGCCCCCCTGAGGTCAAGCTTGGTAAACCAAGTAGCGTTTTTCACCCTGGAAAACAGGTCAGAAATCAAGGGTAACGGGTATTGATATTTCACAGTAATATTGTTCAAGAGACGATAATCAATACACGGCCTTAATGAACCATCTTTTTTGGCCACAAAGAAAAAACCGGCACCTAAGGGTGAAGAGGATGGTCTGATATGACCCTTCTCCAATGATTCCTTGATATAAGACCGCATAGCGTCATGTTCAGGTACAGACAAGTTAAAAAGGCGACCTTTAGGGAATTTACTACCCGGCACTAATTCAATAGCGCAGTCATAGCTCCTATGGGGAGGCAAGGATGCAGATTTACTTTCGCTAAACACATCAGAAAAATCAAACAAAAAGTCAGGAACATCCTGAGCCTGGGGGGAGGCAGAAAAAACAGGAGTGTTGGTATTAACACATTGGCAGCCCCAACTGGCCACAGACACAGACTTCCAATCCAAAACAGGATTATGAGACTGCAACCAAGGGAAACCCAGCACGATAATGTCATGCAGATTATATAGAACCAAAAATTTGCAGCACTCCTGGTGATCAGGTTCAACCCTCATTATCACCTGAGTAGAAAACTGGGGTTTATTCTCAGCCAAAGGGGTAGAATCGATCCCCAGTAGGGGAATAGACTTCTGTAGGGGTATCAAGGGAAACCCACAACGTTTAGCAAAATCATAATCCATCAGGTTAATAGCTGCTCCAGAATCAACGAAAGCCTGAGCAGAAAATGAGGACAGAGAGCATATCAGAGTAACAGTTAATAAAAACTTAGTCTGAACACTACCCAAGACAACTGAGCGTGCAAAACGTCTTCCCCGCTTAGGGCAGACTGAAATAGCATGAGAGGCATCACCACAGTAGAAACATAACCCATTGCGCTTTCGAAACTCATGACGCTGTGCCCCAGACACCACTCTATCACACTGCATGGTTTCAGGAGCTGGTTCACAAGGCAACACCATTCCACGCATACTTCTCCGCTCACGCAAACGTCTGTCAATTTGAATCGCTAATGACATAGAATCATTGAGACCAGAGGGGACAGGGAATCCCACCATAACATCCTTTACATTATCTGACAGACCCTTCCGGAAAAGGGCCGCCAAAGCGTCGTCATTCCATTTGGTCAGGACTGCCCACCTACGGAATCTCTGACAGTATAACTCAGCGTCATCAAGCCCCTGATTTAATGCCAACAAGGCTTTTTCAGCTTGATCAGTGACATTAGGCTCATCGTACAATAACCCCAAAGCCTGAAAAAACGCATCAACATCACTCAAAACAGGATCCCCGGGTATCAGGGAAAAAGCCCAATCCTGAGGATCGCCGCGCAGGAGAGAGATGATAATTTGAACCTGCTGCGCTGCGTTTCCTGAGGACTTAGATTTTAAGGCAAAAAACAATTTACAATTATTTTTGAAATTCTGAAACTTAGCTCGATCCCCTAAAAACAAATCTGGCATGGGGATCCTAGGTTCCACAACAGGCAACCCAGCAAGATAGATAGCAATACTCCGAACCTCAGTGGCAAGCTGATCCACACGGCCAGACAACTGTGCAAACTCCATTGGTAGAAAAGATCCTCCCCAGCACCCAGAGATACAGAGGGAAAAAAAAATGCAACAAACAGAAAAATATCTCTGACAATTCTGACAACCTTTTTTCTATCACAATATTTTTTCCCTTCTGTGAGTACCATACAATTTTCAATTTTTAGGCCGGTGATACTGTTATGTTTCGGTAGCTGAGGAGTGCAGGTAAAAAAGGCAATACACCAGAGCAGTTGGAATCTATGGGATTGCAGTACCCTGACTAACCACCACAACTAGAGGCAGCCGTGGAGCGTTCCTACGTTGGTCCTAGACGCCTCGTCACAGCCTGAGAAACTAACTACACCTAAAGATAGAAATAGGAAAGCTATCTGCCCCGGAGCAGAACCCCAAAGATAATAGAAAGCCCCCAAACAGAGATTGACGCTTCAAAGACTGGGAGTTCTGTGGAAACTGTTTGGGTAAGAATACAAGGACAGAACAATGGAAAGGACACCATTGTAGGCATTTACTACAGGCCGCCTGTGCAAGCTGAAGATATGGATGAACTCTTTATGCATCAAATGGCCAAGTTCTCCAAAAAATATGACATAGTGGTCATGGGAGATTTCAACTATCCAGACATTTGTTGGGAATCTCTCTCAGGCAAAACTAATAGGTCCAGGAAATTCTTATCCTCTCTTGCTGACAACTTTATCTTCCAAAAGGTAATGGAGAAAACAAGGGGATCTGCTACCTTGGATCTAATCCTCATAAACAGGGAGGAAATGGTGGAGGAGGTAAGAGTGGCTGGGACTCTAGGAGGTAGTGACCATGCTATTTTAGAATTTTGGATAACAAGAGGAGGAAGACCTGTGAAGACTCAGACGTCAAGGTTAGATTTCAGAAAGGCAGATTTTAAGGAACTCAGAAAGAGAATTGGAGGGATCCAATGGCTGGATATCCTTAAGGACAAAAATGTCCAGGAAGGATGGAAAATCTTGAAAAATGAGATTCTCAAAGCACAATCGTTAACAATTCCGAAAAGAGGGAAGAATGGGAAGCATTTAAGGAAACCAGGATGGATGAACATAGAACTTAAACACATGCTAAAAAGGAAGAAAGAAATGTTTATCAAATGGAAAGAGGGAGGCATATCTAAAGAAGAATATAATGCCGTCTGCAGAACCTGCAGGGCACAAATCAGATTATCTAAAGCTGACAATGAATTAAGGCTTGCAAGTGATGTCAAAAGCAACAAAAAAGGATTTTGGGGATACGTCAAAAGTAAAAGAAAAGTCAAAGATGCTATAGGGTTTTTACAGGATGAAAATGATTAAATGGTAAGTCAGGATGTTGAGAAGGCTGAACTTTTAAATTCCTATTTTGCATCTGTTTTCTCTCAGAAAGGAAATGTAACATCAACTGATCTTCACTGTCCTATTAAAGGAATAGAAGAATCCAGGATATCTATAAACAGAAAGACAGTGAGGAAACACTTAGCTAACATAAATGAATTCAAGTCTCCAGGTCCAGATGAATTACACCCCAGGGTACTGAAGGAGATAGCAGAAGAAATTCTTGAACCACTGTCCATAATCTTTGAAAATTCTTGGAGAACAGGAGAAGTCCCAGAAGACTGGAGAAGAGCAAATGTTGTTCCTATCTTCAAAAAGGGGAAGAAGGTGGACCCAGGGAACTACAGGCCGGTGAGTCTGACTTCTATACCAGGAAAGATCTTTGAACAAATTATTAAAGAACATGTATGCAAGTACCTGAATAAGAATGAAGTGATTAAACAGAGTCAGCATGGGTTTGTAACTAATAAGTCATGTCAGACTAACTTAATTTCCTTCTATGACAGAATCACTGACTGGGTGGATCAGGGAAATGCTGTAGATATAGTATATCTTGACTTCAGCAAAGCATTTGACAAAGTATCTCACACAATCCTTATTGAAAAAATGACTAAGTATGGAATGGACAAGGCAACTGTTAGGTGGATTCATAACTGGCTTAGTGATCGGACCCAAAGAGTGGTTGTAAATGGCTGCACATCCAGTTGGAAGAATGTCTCAAGTGGGGTACCACAAGGCTCTGTTTTGGGCCCTGTATTGTTCAACATCTTTATCAATGATTTAGATGAAGGAATTGAGGGTAAACTGATCAAATTTGCTGATGACACAAAGCTAGGAGGGGTAACTAATACTAGAGAAGAGAGAGAGAGGATTCAAAAAGATATACATAAACTGGAGCAGTGGGCAGCAACTAACAGAATGGATTTTAACAGGGAAAAATGCAAAGTACTACATCTGGGCAATAAAAATGAAAAAAGCATATACAAAATGGGAGGAATAGGGCTAAGTAATAGCACATGTGAAAAAGACTTGGGTATACTAATTGATCACAGACTTAACATGAGTCAACAGTGTGATGCAGCAGCAAAAAAGGCAAATGCAATTCTAGGATGTATCAACAGAAGCATACAGTCTAGATCACGTGAGGTCATTATTGCCCTCTACTCCTCTTTGGTCAGACCTCATCTGGAATACTGTGTCCAGTTTTGGGCACCACATTTTAAAAAAGACATCAACAAACTGGAGCAAGTTCAGAGAAGAGCCACCAGAATGGTGACCGGTCTGCAAACCATGTCCTATGAGGAACGGTTGCAGGATTTGGGAATGTTTAGCTTGCAAAAAAGAAGACTGAGAGGAGACTTAATAGCTGTCTACAAATATCTCAAGGGCTGTCACATTGTAGAAGGATCATCTTTATTCTCATTTGCACAAGGAAAGACTAGAAGCAATGGGATGAAACTGAATGGGAGGAGACACAGATTAGATATTATAAAAAACTTTTTGACAGTTAGGGTGATCAATGAGTGGAACAGGCTGCCACAAGAGGTGGTGAGTTCTCCTTCAATGGAAGTCTTCAAACAGAGACTGGATAGACATCTGTCTGGGATGATTTAGAGAATCCTGCTTTGAGCAGGGGGTTGGACCAGAAGGCCCAGGAGGTCCCTTCCAACTCTACCATTCTATGATTCTATGATTCTATGTAATGGCGGTTAGACAAGAGGAAATACTGACACAGAAAGAAAATAGAATGAGCAAACGCTGGGGCCCAAACTATCTAAATAGAAAAGGACAGGAAGGGTACTTACTGCAATCCCAGAAAACCCTGAAAAACACCAACTCTACTAATTTCAAAATCACCTGAGATCACACGACCTCTACCACCTAAATTAACTCTCTGGTGTAACAAAACCAAAACAGCAGCCACTGAAAAAACTGGAAAAAGCAAAAGAACAAAACTCAGTGGCTGAACTAAACTGAGAAGGCAGAAGCCCCCGGAGGGGACTCAGAAGGCCCCCAAAGAAGTGCAGGACAAAATGCAAAAATATAGCAACAACACAAAAGAAGAAAAATTCTTATCTGGTAGCAGGAGATGCAGACACGACACAGCAGGCTACAAGGGAAACTGGAATGAAGGATTCAGACCAGAACAATTGATCACCGGCAACCCTGATGGGAAAATGACTCCCTTATATAAGACCAGTCAGTAACACCTGATTCCCAGTCCTCACAATCTTCACTAGTACCGCTTGTAACCACCAGAGGGAGCCTCTGCTCAGAACTCATCTCAAACCCATTCACAACACCAAACTGTACTGTTGGGGTTCACCTATCTCTAATGGCCAGAAAAATGTCTGCTTATCTTAACTATTTATATCTAGCTAAACATACCTTCTGACTTTACAAAAGCAGAACAGTCTGCCATAGAGCAGTCTTCTTTGACAATGATGATGCTGGCCATAGCAACCAACCGTCAGAGCATGGTGAGGAAAGTGAACCAATGGGGTTATTGGTCATGTCAGTAACCATGGCATGCTGTATGCTAGATTGTTTGCAGGATGACAGGCATATTATTACTATCAAGCAAATTGATGATTATTGGATAGCCATACTTTCAGACACTCACTATAAAATGAAATGTGTTTTTTTTTCCATTTCTCCAAAGTGTCCTGGGAGCCCTTTTTCAACATGACAATACCAGGCCACATGTTTCTCATGCTACCATAAGCAGTATGGTTGGCCTAAACGTGCTCCAGAATGTGCAACCATGGCGTGCAACATGTTTGATTTTTTCTCCCCTTAGGCACACCTTAGATATTATAGGTCAGCGATTGCAATGGAAGCTGCCAGCAATGGATCTTGATGATTTGCATGCCAAAGTGCATTCAGCATGGCAGAATCCTAACACAAACATTAATCACCACATTGATAGCAGTGTGGTGCTCATATTCAACACTGAATATATTGAGATGTTTTGAAAATATTGTTTCTATTTATTTATCATTTGGCTATCATTAACATGCCTATCCATCCTGTGATTTCCATAATGCCATGACTTTTACTTATTAGTTTTGCCATTTCAGTGTTGAAGAGTATACTGTATATAAGAGAGCAAGAGGAATTGAAGAAAGACTCAAAATGTAACCTACTGTGAAAATAATCTTGTTTCATTTAAAAAACTATGCAATGTGACAAACGTTTCACTTGGTCGCTAAACGATCTGTGGTGGGTGGTTGAAAATTTCAGAATATTTTCTGCTTTTTACTAACAACACAGCTATCGTCTATCATCTGCACAATTTCAGATAACAAATGATGGATATACAGCTTTACAAGATCAGTTTATATTGTTTATTGCACTTTAATATTTTTTGATCCAGCTGCATGGCTCTGAATGGACTGGATGGGTGAACAGACTCTATGGATCTTATATTCCATCCAGAGTCACTATGATATGCAACCAATTTAATTCTGAGTTCTATGCATCTACAGTGGCTCCACCTTGGCAACAAATATTTAGGATGCATTAAAGCATCCTAAATAAAAAATGGATCTGTGTTGCAAATTACAATTATTCTACTGTTTTGAGTCTAGAGCTCCCATGCATTCCAATCTCCATGGTACTTACTTGCATGCTTAGTCAAACAAAAAAAATTGGAATACTGATTTCATTGTTAACAATAAAACAATTATTTATTAAATTTTTAAAAAATTCAGTAACATATATAACAATTAGTAACAATTGAGGAGAACAAAGAGGAATTCAAATAATCACCCTGGGAATTGAAGATTTGGGCAAATAGAGTTATCAGTAACAGTGCATGAATCCAATACATTAATGTTTCATGCCACAAAAATTCATAAGTTGAGTGTCACGACACAGCTGTCGCGTGACCTGGGACCAGGGGCTCCTTTCCTGGCCCTAACACTAGGGGGCGCCTAACTCGCCCTGTTCCCCATGATACTTCAGATGGTGAAGACTCCAGGGCCTCTGCCCTTGCCTTATCTCCTAAATTAGCCCTTCGTCTGTCTACATCCCCCACCCAAGGAAGAGGGGGCACTACTGTGCACTGCAGTACACCAACGCGACAAACAGGGCAACAAAGACAAGGGGAAACTGAAAACTCCTCACACACAAAATATTCACTCATATATACAGAGGAATCCACCAGGGTGTGCAGGAAGGGGAAGAAACCAAAATAGGGAAGGATAAGGAATTACCTAGCATACAAACCAAACAACAGTCACTTCTAACTCTTCCAGCACTCCTTCTCATGCCAACTTCTCTCCCTCCCATTGTCATGCAGCAAGTGCTAACTCTGACAAGGATAATAATAGAGCCCAGATTTTATAGGGAAAAGGAGTTGCTAACTGAGCCCAGCTGAACACAGGAATTTCCAACATGGTTGATTAACCCCTGTTCTGCTGGAAGAAATAAACATGTTTAATAAACCGAAGAAGTGCTTCTTCTCAGCGGTGGAGTAGGAGCAACAAGACGCTGTGGTCTTCTGGCACCGCTCCGTTGCGGTAACCCCGTGACATTGAGCACATCACTTATAGGAACCCCTTTAAAAATACAAAGGTGACATGAACCCCACAAATATGAATCCCACTTGCCACAGGGCAAGTGGGAAGAGCCAGACAAAGTGCCAGAATTGGCACATCTAATATATGCGCCATAACTTGGTAGCTGCAGGTTTCTATTTTTTGGCTTGTTGGCCAATATCCATGGCCCCTTACCAGACTGTGAATACCAACCCTCAGCTGTAAGCTTTAACTTGGCTGGGGGACCCCATACCATTTTTTTAAATTATTGATTTAAATAATTAAAACATACAGTGTGGGGACATCTCTATTCTTGATGGCCAGCCTTGCTGAAACTGACAGCTGAGGGTTGTAACCCTCAGCTATCAGTTTTGCCTGGCTGGTTATCAAAAATACAGGGGAACCCCATGTCATTTTTTAGGTGGTCCCCCATTTTAATAACCAGGAATGGCTAAATATTCAGCTGTGAGCTGATATTAATAGCCTGAGAACCTTTCTGAATATTGTCTCTTTCCCAGAATATTAACATCAGCCCCCAGCCGATGGCTTTCCCTCAGCTGTTTATAAAAATTATGGGGGACCCCACTTTTTTTTTTTTATTTAAGTAACAAGTACAGTAAAATACACACCCAAGGTAACCTCAGTTTACAGCCTTGAGGTAGCTGGAAACGACAGTAACCTTAAAATGTCCATCAAAGTTTCATATGAAGATTCCAGGTCTTGCAGATGACTGGTGGCTTGAACCCTGGCAATCTCAAAGGATACCTGAGTTCAAGCCACCGCGTCTCTTGGTAGCTCCAGTGCCGGACTGTTGAATACCAGAGTGCCGAGTGCTGGACTCATGGCTGTTCCCGAGTCCTTCATTGGCACTTGGAAAGCAAGAAAAACAGCTGCTATGAACCCAGGTGGCCTTACTATTCTTGTTGATAATTAAAAAAATAATTGAGAAAAAATTTGTGGGGGTCTCCTGTAATTTACATAATCAGCAGAGGGAAAGCTGATGGCTGGGGGCTAATGTTGATATTCTGAGAAAGAGACAATATTTATAAAGGTTCTCAGGCTATTAATATCAGCTCACAGCTGTGTAGCCTTTCCTAGTTATTAAAATGGGGATCCCCCCAAAAATGATGTAGGGTACTCCCATATTTAATAACCAGCAAAGGCAGGGCACACAGCTGTGGGTTGATATTAATAGCCTAGGAAGTTGCCATGGATATTGGCCTCTCCCAGACTTAAAACATCAGCTCTCAGCCACCCCACAAATGGCGCATCCATAAGATTCCCCAAATCTGGCACATAGCCGATGGCAAGTGGGGTGATAGTTGGGGGGTTGATTTCACCGTCATATTGTCATGTGAAATCAATCCCAGAGGTTAGTAATGGAGATGTGACTTCAAGACGCCCCCATTACTAACCCCATAGTTATATTGCATAAAAAATAATGAATCTAAATTAAACCATACTCACGTCATTGCCCAGTCCACAGAAGCCAATGTTTCAATTAAAATAATACACAAGATTCCTCCATTTGATTCATTAAAGGAGTCTGTGTCATTCTTTCAATTAACTATATGATTAGTAATGGATAGGTGTCTTATAGATGCCTCTCCAATACTAAGCCATATGCTTTAGCTTGGCTGGTTGTCAAAAATGGGTGAATCCCGAGCCTTTTTTTAATCATTTTTTTAAATTATGCATGTGGACCCATTTATTCTTGATAACCAGGCTTGCTGAAGCTGACAGCTTATGGTTGCAACCCACAGCTTTCAGTTTTGCCTAGCTTTTTATCAAAAATACAGGGGAACCCATGTCATTTTTTTAAATGTATAGATCAGGTGATGGATAATGAATACTCCCATCTGCCGCCACCTGCTCTTGCTGTTAACAGTTGAATACAACTCTCAACGTTGTCCCCTGATAGCACTGATTGCAGCTCGAACAGAGGACAGTGAAGTGAGCTGTCTTCTTTCTTCAGCACTAGAGATGAGCGAATTTTATCAGGTCAGGGTTTATTCAGCAAGCTACAGCTCTGGCAAAAATTAAGAGAGCACTTTCAAATGTTCAGTTTGTCTGATTTTTCTCTTTATAGGTATTTTTTTGAGTAAAATGTAAATTGTTATTTTAGTCTATAAACTTCTGACAACATGTCACCGAATTTCCAAGCAATACATTTTGTATTTTTTTTCGGACAAAGAAAAATGGTCAAAATTTTTTTAAAAAAACAGTGCTTTCAGACCTCAAATAATGCAAAGAAAACAAGTTCATAATCATTTAGAAACAACAATACTAATTTTTAACTCAGGAAGAGTTCTGAAATCAATATTTTGTGGAATAACCATGATTTTTAAAAACAGCTTTCATGCGGCTTGGCATGCTTTCCACCCGTCTTTCACACTGCTTCTGGTGCAAAAATTTAATTTAAGCAGTTCTTCTTTGTTTGATGGCTTGTGACTATCCATCATCCTCTTGATCACATTCCAGAGGTTTTCAATGGGGTTAAGGTCTGGAGAATGGGCTGCCCATAACAGGGTTTTGATGTAGTGGTCTCTTAATTTATACCAGAGCAGTATATTGCTTACCAAATAAGCTGCATAGGGAACCTGCTTCCTGGATCTCTCCGGCTGATCATGGACAGCCCAACAAACGCATGTGTCATGACTGTCACAAAGCCACGACACATGCAGCTGCAGAGCCGAACAGCTGTTCAACTGTAGAGATCCAGGAAGCCGGGTTCCCTCTGCATCTTATTCGGTAAGCATTATAGATTGTCAAATAAGCCCTGACCCGATCAAATTCGCTCATCTCTATTTAGCACTCAGCGCTGGGGAACAGCGTGAACAGTACCACTGATTTCCATGCGCCGGTACATGGCACACAGATAACACAGGGATGTCATCCGTGTGTCATCAGTGTGCACGTTTTGTGGCCTGTGCTACTACTGGAAACACTGCAGCTGAAAGAGCACTTAGTAAACTCGGTCACTTACTAAACTTTGGCTAACTTTTGCCGATTTTTAGGAAAAAAGCTTGGGAATATGAACACAAATCCAAATGTGCAACGTTTCGTGCAGAATTTGAGATTCGCTAGATTCGCTCATCTCTACTCTTTAATCTGTTAGTCATTAGTCCTTACTGGAGAAATAAAAAAAATTTAATTGAGCATTATATACTTAATTCATTTTTTTTTCTTGAAAAAGTAACCTGTGATTTGATAGCTTCTCCAGGACTGCATCATTTATTTCCTATCCTTAGTACATGCTATTAATAGTAGCACTCCTGTGTGTTGTCCTTCGTTTTTTACATAGGCAAAACTGCTCGTCAAGTGACTCTGCCTAATTCTGCAATTTCCAAATGTAAAGAAGAAGCAGCATCCATCCAGGTGAAGAAAAATAGAAAATCTTTATTCTGCCATAAGAACAACGACGTTTCGGCCATTCAGTGGCCTTTTTCAAGTATGGAAAAACATACACAGGCGACCCTTATATAGTGTGGAGGAGCCAATCACTATAAAGGGAAACGCCTCCATGCTAATAGATATATATACAAATATAATAAAAATATAACAAAACAGTGATCAAATAACAACGTTTGTACATCGTGAAATGATATCCCATATACAGTACATAAACACCCAAAAGTAGCAATTAATAACGGAGGTAAACAATAATATAACAACACCCTGCCATGGTGACCATAGGCGAATCAAACGGGCCGGAACACCTAAGTAGTCCGCACCAAAATATTTATATACCTTTGGCGCCTTCTCCGTCAGCCCATCATCGGTTTAATACCTTATACTTCATTCTAGTGGTTGTATAGTGACGCCATTGTCGCGCCAAGAAATGACGCGTAGGGCTGCGCCGAGGATTCTCCAATCAAAACCGCCTAATTCTCGTCACGTGTTTCAAAAGTCACATGATCCATCGCGTCATAGAGTCCGCGCATGCGCAGGACATATTAAAGTTGAAATCTCACAGAACAGACCTCCAGGCCATAGGTTTAATAGCGTAATATCGCGGTACTTCGGAACAAGATCTTAGATGGAAAAAAACATAAACCACAAGTGAATATACAGCAAATAATGGGCGAAAAAGCAAAACACCAGAATAACTCTTAAAAATGGGGTGAGATTTCCAAAATTAAACACATACGTTATAATTTTAACCACCGACCTAAAAAGACAAAAACAGGGAAGAGGGAAAGGAAAAATATTTAAATCAATAAAAACATCTAAAAGCAATATACAGAAGATGAGACTCGAACTAAAGGGGCTAATCATATACAAATCTGTAGATTATAGTCCAAATTAAGACCCTTCGGCTGTAACGTATCAAGAATAGATATCCAGCGAAGTTCTTTTCTCTTTAGTAACTTGGACCTATCGCCACCCCGTCTCAGATTGGGAACACCATCAATTACTCTGAATCTAAGCTGATTCACTGAGTGTCTGCAATCGACAAAATGTTTTGACACAGGTAAGTCTGTTAATTTGGTCCTAATGGTGCTCTTATGCTTGCTGATGCGTGCTCTCACCTCCATCGTGGTTTCCCCACATACATCAACCCACATGGACAGGTGAGAACATACACAACAAAACTAGAGGAGCACGTATAGCGTTCCCTAATGGAAAATTTCTTCCCTGTTTGCGGGTGGTTAAAGCTATCACCACGTAGCATGTTACCAGCAACATGCACAACCAAGGCAAGGAAAATTTCCCAACCTGGGTGGGCATAATGTGGTTTGTCTCAAATGTTTACTCGTACCAATATCAGATCTAACTAACATGTCTTTGAGATTACGCCCACGTCTTAAGGGTATGCCACACTAAACAATATCGCTAACGGGATCGCTAAAAAACGTCACTATTTAGCGATCCCGTTAGCGATGTTGTTGTGTGCGGCAGCTTCCAGCGACGAGCTTCCTGCTGTGATCTCGCTCGTCGCTGGAATCGTTCCGGACCCTATTTTCTCGTCGGCGCTCCCGCTGGGTAAGTATATATCGCTAGTGTGGCACCTTTTCTTAGCGATTTAGCGGTACTTTTGTACCGCTAAAGTCGTTAAGAAGATCGCTAACGGCGATAGCGTCGTTAACTATATCGCTAAATGTGGCCGCACTTAGCGATATAGAAACAATCCCGCTAGCGATCTCATTAGTATGCGACGCTAACGAGATCGCTAGCGGGATAGCTTAGTGTGGCAGTACCTTTATTCATTGAGTGCTGTCTGCACATTGTCGTTTGGTAATTCCGCAATTTGTCCTAATCTCTCTTTCATTGCTCTGATATTTGCTCTGATCGATTGGTCTTCAGAGGTCAAGCCCTTCCTTTTCTAATTTTATGGATAGGCAATCAATTTTATAGTTCCAGACAACACTTTTATCTCCAACATCAATACTCCTAGTGATATACTTGTCTGTCTTTTTAGGTACTGTATAATGCATCCTGACACATTTTGTATTAACACTCTTCCTCACTGTAATAATGAAATAAGGAGGAAAGAGGGGGTCTAAACTCAGCGAAGTAGCAGATTGAGTTTGCACCACTTTTACAGGTGCAAACATACAACAACGAACGATGCATCCCAATACCCCTTTGAATTTAGACGTACAGGAGGGTCTTATGAAAAATGTTCCCTTTATAAGAAAATTGGGCCTGCATTACCCCAAAGTTACATGCACCACATTTAAACCCTTTGAACCGACGTCCTGGATGGCCACATGAAACCAAAGTTCTATTATTAAAGAATTTTGCACTCCCATAAAGTTTACCCATGAAGTGAAAGCAAGACCTGTTCCAAATTTGGACGCACCACAATAACCCATAAAACAGATGACTGGATGGCCACATGAAACCAAAGTTCCCATTTTTTATGATTTTTGGGATCCCCTAAAGTTTGCCCTTTAAGTGATTTTCAAGGCCTGCCCTGCCCCAAAGTTGCATGCACCCAATAACCCTTGAACCAACGTAGTTTGGGTGGCCACATGAAATAAAAGTTGCGATTTTTTCATTTGGTACTGCCGTGCCATACTGTTAGGGCCCATGCATTGAATGCAAGGCCTGCCCTGCACTAAAGTAACATGCACCCCAATAATCATTTCAACGACGTATTTAGGGCCCAGACAAAAATTTTTCCCATTAGTGAAAATTTTGTCTCCCCTTGTTTGCTTATGCATTGAAGCAAGGGCCCGCCCCTTTCCTCAAAGTTACATGTACCCCAATAACCCTTTTTGAACCAATGTTTTCTAAACAAACCCTTTTAAAATTTGCCTTTTTTTTAAAAAAAAAGGGGTTGCACTTTTTAAAAAATTTCCCATTAAAAAAAAAGTGGAAAAAGGGGGGGTTCCAGGAAGAGAGGGGGTTGCCCCTTTTAAAAAACTCAACAACGAGTGCAAAAATATTGGATTTTTGGATTTTTTGAAAAAAATTTTTTAAAATTTTGGGCCGCTTCCCCAAATTTAAAAGCCCCCTAATTTTAACCGATTTTGGTGGAAAAATCCCAAGTTTCTTTTTTGTTTGATAAAAATTTCCCAAATAAACAAAACCTGCCAATTTGGAGCCCCAAATCCCCCAAAAAACAAATTTGGGGAAAAAAAAAGTTCCCTTTTAATTTTTTTTTTGGCCCCCCAAAATTTTCCCGGGAAAAAACCCCCCCCCCCAAAAAACCCCCCAAAAACCGCCAAATTTTGGGGCCAAGAAATGTTGCTTTTTTTATGGGCTGCCGGGGGGGGGGGGGTTGGGGGGGGGGGGGGGGGGGGGGGGGGGGGGGGGGGGGGTTACAAAAAGGTTCCCAATAAAATTTTTGCCCCATGGTTTGGTTTGTTTCCGGTGCCTTCCCCAAAGTTACATGCCCCCAAAAATTTTTTTAACCCAATTTTGGGGGGCCTTTAAAAAACCAATTTAAATTTGTTTTTTGACTCCCAAAATTTGAAAATTTGGGAACCCCCCAAAATTACAGACCCCTAACCCTTTAAACCCGCCAGAGGGCCCCAATCCAAATTTTTTTTTTTCATTTGTTTTGCCATACAAACCTTTTCTTAAAGGTGCCAGCCAAAAAAAAATTTTAAATTTTGGGGGGTGGGGGGCCCCCTCCAAAAAACTTTTCCCCAAAAGGCTTTTCCCCTAACATTTGCCTTGCGTGTGCCACCCAAAAAAATCTCCAATGCCTTTAAAAGAAGGGGGGGGCCTTTAAAAAAAACCCTTGGGGGCCTTTAACTTTTTTTGCCCACCAAAGTGGGGGAAAAAAAAATTTTTTTCCCCGGGGGAAAACCTTTTTAAAATTTTTTTTGGGCTCAAAACATTGAAAAAAAAGGGCTTTACCAAAACCCGGGGGCCCCCGGGGTTTTGGGGTTTGGGAAAGGTTTTTCCCCAAAATTTTTCCCCTTTAAAGGGGGGCTCCAATACTTTTTGCCCACCACAAAAAAAGTTATGGGGGGAAAAAACTTTCCCCTGAGGGCACATTTAACCTACTGTTAAACATTTTTTTCGGGCCATCCAAACAATAGTGGACGGGGGGGGAAACCCCCCTCCCAAAATCGGAAGCAAACCCCCTGTTTTAATGTAAGGGGTCCCAAAAAAAGACAAGGAAGGGAAGCGTGTTTAAAATTCGGGGAGAAAGGGGTGGCCGAATCCAGCCCTTTTCATTTAAATTAAGTCCCTGTCAGCATTTTTCGTTGCAGGCTGGCGCTTAACCGTTAATTCCCACTAGCGGCACAAAAACCGCTCTGACAAAAAGATAACGGCAGGGCAAACAAACCTCCAAAGGGAAAAGTAGTTCCATGCCCCAAAGTCCAGCTTGGTACTAAAAATTAAAAGGCACAAAAGGAATTCGGGGAATTTGGTATGGTCGCAAAGGGACTCCTCGCATTTTCCCAAAAGTTTTTTTTTCCCTCGGAGAGTACCCCGTGCGAGGGAGGGTCGAGAAACCTCCAAACTTTGCCCGTGTTCCCCCCTCTGCGGATTTGGGGTTGTATTTCTCTCTCGCCTGGTCTCATTGGTTTCCCAAAAAACGTGGGCCTCGGCCCCAGCGTTTTCAGATTGGAATTTTTTTAAAATTCCCCGCCGGGCCCTTTTGGACTGCCCATTTTAGACCCGTCGCCCTGGAAGGGAAGAAAGTTCTCCTTTAGCTTTGGGCCCGAGTCCCCCCCATAAAAGTGCACCCAAAATTTTGCAATCAGGGTCCGGGAAAGGCAGCCAACTAAAGCACCTTGGTGCCAGACGCAACGGCAAACACTTCCGTGTCTCACCAACAGGGGCGGGGCTGACCAGCGCCTCCCCCTCCTCCCTGTCCCAGGCCATCCACGCTGAACAGACCCCTATAGACAGTTGGCTTGTAGTACCGCCTTGGCGAAAGTAGTCCTGTCTTTCCCCCTCCTCCTCCCCCCCTCATGTCAACCTATCCAGTTGGGGGATACTAGTGGCTGTTGTAATCCCCCTGTGGGTTCCTTGCCCATTCATGGGGCCACCTGCAAATGCACCCTTTTTCTTTTGTGAGCGGGAGTTTTCAGAAAAGAGGGGGTTTATGACGTAATTTGGCAAAACCCCCCATCTAACACTCCCCATGGAGGTTGTTTGTCCTGGAACCTTTGGGAGAGATTTGTTTGTTGGTCCCCATGAGTCTGGGTTTAGAGGTCATCCGGAATCTCTGAGACCAAAGGGGTTGTGGGTCGCAGTTTTTGGTGGCTGGATGGGAGAAGGAAATCATAAGTGGATGCGCAATGCACGTGTGTGCTAGATCTAAGTCTTCACATAATCCTGGCGGGGTTGCTTTGCCCCCTGGGTTTCCCCAGTGAACCTTGGACACATTTGGCATGGAATTTTTTACTGACCTTCCCCCCCCTGGAGTTTCATCTGGGGGTCGTGGAACCCTTTTTAGCAAAAATGTTTCACTTGGTCCCTTTTATCAAACTACCCTACGCCAAGACTGTCGCTAAGGCCTTTGTCAAGGAAATTGTCAGACTACATAGCGTTCCTACTGACATTGTTTCTGGTACGGGACCTCAGTTCGTGGCTCGTTTTTGGCGCACCTTTTGTGACAGGTTGGGAGTTCATTTGTCGTTTTCATCCGAATATCATACTGAGTCTAATGGCCAGACAGAAAGGAAAAACCAGGATGTTGAGCAGTTCTTGCGTTGTTTTGTGGCAGACAATCAAGAGGGTGGTCTGAGTTTGTGCCACTTGCTGAATTTGCTCTTAACAACCATACATCCTCTTCTGCTGGTTGTTCGCCTTTTTTTTGTTGTACTGGGAGTAGAGTTGAGCGATACTTTCCGATATGCTAAAGTATCGGAATCGGAATGGTATCGCCGATATCACTAAAATATCGGCGATACCCGATACCGATACCGGAAGTCCCATGTAAGTCTATGGAACAAAATATCGCAACTAAAAAAACCCCATTCTTTCCTTGTAAACACTAAATATACACACATAGAATACATATATATATATATACATGTCATTGTGACATATATATATACATATATGTATAGTTTATACACTTCTACATAGTAAAATATCCTTTGATTCAATTGCCGGGTAAAGCCGGCTTCAGTGAAAAGACAGAAGCACCCGACATGAAATGACATTTGGTGTACATAGGGTTAAACATTTCTTTTCATGTCCTTTGCTATCTAATTTGCACAAACAATTAAATCAGACTATGTGTGCAAAATTTCACACCTGTAGGGGTTAATTAAAGGTGTAAATTCGTTGTAAAAAAAACGGACTTTTTTGCTACGAATTTACACCTTTAATTAACCCCTAGAGGTGTGAAATTTTGCACACATAGTCTGATTTAATTGTTTGTGCAAATTAGATAGCAAAGGACATGAAAAGACATGGTTAACCCTATGTACACCAAGTGTCATTTCATGTCGGGTCACCCGACATGAAATGACACTTGGTGTACATAGGGTTAAACATTTCTTTTCATGTCCTTTGCTATCTAATTTGCACAAACAATTAAATCAGACTATGTGTGCAAAATTTCACACCTCTAGGGGTTAATTAAAGGTGTAAATTCGTTGTAAAAAAACCGGACTTTTTTGCTACGAATTTACACCTTTAATTAACCCCTAGAGGTGTGAAATTTTGCACACATAGTCTGATTTAATTGTTTGTGCAAATTAGATAGCAAAGGACATGAAAAGACATGGTTAACCCTATGTACACCAAGTGTCATTTCATGTCGGGTTCTGCATTTTCACAAAAGCCGGCAATTGAATTAGCGGCTATTATACTATGTAGAAGTGTAATGAACTACAAATATAAATATATATATATATGTGTCACAAATTCAATGACATGTATATATATATATGAGGTGTAAAATTGCTGAAAAAAAATGCGTGGGCTCCCGCCCTATTTTCGCAACCAGACAGACAAAGCCAGTGAGTGGGGGCAGATAATAATAGCCCAGAAGGGACCATTATTTTTGCCCCCCCCCCCGGCTACTAACATCTGCCCCCAGACACCCCAGGAAAGACAAATCTATAATTAGATTCGCCCTTTTCTGGCACTTTGCCCGTCTATTCCCATTGCCCTGTAGCGGTGGCGAATGGGTTAATATGGGGTTAAAGCCACCTTGCTATTGAAAGGTGACCTTAAGCCAGGTTAATAATTGAGAGCTGTCAATTAGACAACTATCAATTATTAATCCTATTGCATGAAATAAAAATAAAACACACACACTTTAATTAAAAATCATTTTAATGAAATAAAGACACATGTTTTTGACCATCTTTTATTTTACTGCAAAAACCATTTCCTGTAATAAAAATAAAATAAAAAAGCAAAATTATTCTTACCTATCCCATGCACAGTCAGGTCCCACGGTGTAATCCTTCAGAAAGGGTTAATGTTTACTGCAGGGACCGCAGCTAATGCTGCAGCCTCACAGTAAACCCCAAATGAATGAGTTCCTCTCCTGCCTGACAGGAGAGTAAAGGCTGGGTGTCACATAATAATACACCAGCGATCCCGACAACGATATGCACTTGTCAGGATCGCTGGTGTATCGCTACATGATCGCTGCTGAGCTGCCAAACAGGCAGCTCAGGCAGCGATCTGGGACAGCGACACTGCGGGTAACATCGCTTAAGGGCCCGTCTCACATAGCGATATCGCTACCGAGATCGCTGCTGAGTCACTAGTTTTGTGACGCAGCAGCGAGCTCACCAGCGATATCGCTGTGTGTGACATTCAGCGACGATCAGCCCCCCTGCCGGGTATCGCTGATCGTCGCAGAAATGTCAGGACCTTTTTTGATCGCTGGTTTCCCTCTGACAGGCACGCATCGCTGCGTGTGACAGGCGGGAAACCAGCGATCAAAGGTCCTGACATTTCAGCGACGATCAGCGATACCCGGCAGGGGGCTGATCGTCGCTGAATGTCACACACAGCGATATCGCTGGTGAGCTCGCTGCTGCGTCACAAAACTAGTGACTCAGCAGCGATCTCGGTAGCGATATCGCTATGTGAGACGGGCCCTTAAGTGGAAAGCTTAATTGATTGCTTTCCACTTTCACTTCAGGTCAGCCAGGGACACAATCAGTGACGTCAGAGGGAACTGATTAACAAAAATAGGGGTTCCCTTCGAAAAAAAAATGGCGTGGGGTCCCCCCTATTTTTGTTAACCAGCCAGATGAAGCAGACCGCTGAGGCCTGGATTTTCAGGCTGTTAAGGAGCCAAGATCCATGGACCTTGCCAGCCTGATAATACCAGGCCACAGCAGTCTGCATATCTTGGCTGATTAACAAAAATAGGGGATCCCCTCGAAAAAAATTGGCGTGGGGTCCCCCCTATTTTTGTTAACCAGCCAGATGAAGCAGACCGCTGAGGCCTGGATTTTCAGGCTGTTAAGGAGCCAAGATCCATGGACCTTGCCAGCCTGATAATACCAGGCCACAGCAGTCTGCATATCTTGGCTGATTAACAAAAATAGGGGATCCCCTCGAAAAAAATTGGCGTGGGGTCCCCCCTATTTTTGTTAACCAGCCAGATGAAGCAGACCGCTGAGGCCTGGTTTTTCAGGCTGGTAAGGATCCAATATCCATGGACCTTGCAAGCCTGATAATACCAGGCCACAGCAGTCTGCTTAGCTTGGCTGGTTAACAAAAATAGGGGATCCCCTCGAAAAAAAAACGGCGTGGGGATCCCCCCTATTTTTGTTAACCAGCCAAGTAAAATGCAGACTGCTGCGGCCTGTTATTAAAAGACTGTCAAGGCCCATGGATTTTGGCCCTCAACAGCCTGATAATACCAGGCTACAGCAGCCCCACATTTGGCGCATCAAAAGATGTGCCAATTGTGGCACTTTACCCGGCTCTTCCCACTTGCCCTGTAGCGGTGGCAAGCGGGGTAATAAGGGGTTAATGTCACCGTTGATTGCACGGTGACAATAAGCCCGGTTAATAATGGAGAGGTGTCAATAAGACACCGATCCATTATTAATCCCAAAGTTATTAAATGTGTAAAAAAAAGACAAAGCAAGAAAAAAGTATTTTAATGAAATAAAAGAGACAACACAGTTTTCATTTCTTTTATTATACACTCATTCCTGCGACGCCATCGATCTCCTGTAAAAAAAGAAAAAAAAAAAACCAACAGTATACCACCTGTCCGACGCAGTCCATAGTAACGATTGTCCCACGACGATCCAACTCTGCTACATCGCAATGACAGGCAGAGCCTGTCATTGCAACGCAGCACAGCTGATTACCTGCTTCCCCGGCGGTGACGTCATCGGACTGACTGCTTTACGGCCGGGATTACCCAGCAGTCACTGCAGTTATCGCGAGAAACTGCATGTGACCGCCGGGGAGAAGAGGATGGCGGCCATGAAGCAGTCCAGGACGTGACCGCCGGAGATCTTCTGCCAGGTAAGTGCCGCTGACTCCTGACAGACCCGACAGACGGACACTGACAGTGACAGTGACATCCCGATTCCGGTATCCGATAAGACGAAAATATCGGAACTCGGAATCGGAATTCCGATACAGCTAATATCGGCCGATACCGATATTTGCAGTATCGGAATGCTCAACACTAACTGGGAGACATCCGTCATTTGGGGCATTCTCCAAATTGGTATCGGCCATGCCTGAAGAGGAGAATTTTCCAGTGAATTGGATAGAGTTTGGACGGATGTACGTAGTAATCTTCAGGAGGCTAACAGAAAATCTAAAAGGTACTTTGATAGGAAACGGCAAGAGGTTTTGTTTGCTATTGGTGACATGGTTTGGTTGTCCTCTAAGAATCTGTGGTTGAGGATTCCTTCTAAAACATTGGGTCCCAAGTTTGTAGGGCCCTTTAAGGTGCTTCAGGTTGTTAGCCAATCGGCTCTTAGGTTGGACGTTCCTACCTCCTGGAAGATTAATCCGGTGTTTCATGTTTCTTTGTTGAAAAGAGCTGATGTGTCGGATGGAGACGCCTCGGCCACTGTTCCTCCGGTGGTGGAGGACGGGGAATATGAAATTTCCCGCATCCTAAATTCTAGACGGTATAGAGGGAGTTTGCAGTATCTCGTTGCTTGGAAGGGTTTTGGACCCGAGTATAACTCATGGGTGAGGGCGGATGATGTTTCTGCGTCCAGACTTGTCAGAGCGTTTCACAAGAGGTTTCCGGGTAAGCCTGGGCCTAGGGGATCCGGAGGATCCTCTTAGAAGGGGGGGTACTGTTAGAACTCTCCTGTTAGGTTTTTTTCTATCTTTCTGGTCACATGACTCTTAAGCTAGCCAGGTGCTTTGTTACCTTACTCAATTAGTTTTGCTTGGTCTTCGGACCTCTATGTTCTATGTTGTTTGTTTGTCTTTTACTGCTACAACTTCTGTTAGGAGGTGTCCATCTTTTCTCCCAGTCCCTAGTTCTTGTAGGGATCCCTCCCTCGTATCTATAGGTCTTCGTACAGACTAGCTGAGGACTTTAGCGGGTCTGATCGCAGGATCAGATTCCCCGTTACATCGTAGGGATCTAGCTTAGTTCTATCGTAGGGACAGATATCCCTTCCTTCCTTAGTGCTTGTAGCAGAACATAACACAGGTGGCATACTTTCACAAGCAGATCCGGCAGCTCCGGGTAGCTTTTAAGAAACCGTTGAACAACGAGGTTATACACATGGGCCAGGCATGGTACGTGTGTGAGCTTGCCTCACCTCAGAGTCGCCACCAGGTTACAGCCATTGTCACACACGACCATGCCTGGCTGTAGGTTCAGCGGTGTCAGCTACAGATCTGCCTGCTCATTCAGAGCTGTCCACAACTCTTCAGCATTGTGCAGTTTGTCACCTAAGCAAATTAGCCTCAGCACAGCCTGTTGCCACTTGGCTGAGGCAGTGCTGCAGTTCTTCCAGCTTGTGACTGATGTGGTCATTTCTGACCGGCGTTGGAAGGAAGTGTTCCATCACAAGGTCTGACTGGGTACCGGCTTCCACTATGTTAACCCAGTGTGTCATCAGCGAGATGTACCATACCTGCCCACAAGCACTTGTCCACGTGTCCGTGGTTAGAAGAACTTTCCCAGTAACAGCATTGTTGAGGGCATGGGTAATGTTGTGGGACACGTGCTTGTGTAATGCCGGGACGGCACACTGGGAGAAATAGTTGCGGCTGGGGACAGAGTACCTTGGGACGGCCGCCACCATCAGGTTGCGGAAAGCTTCCGTCTCCACGAGCCTAAAAGGCAACATTTCAAGTGCAAGCAGACGAGAAATGTGTGAATTTAGTACTGTGGCCTGTGGGGCATTGACCGCCTATTTCCGCTTGCATACCAATGACTGGCATATGGACAACTGAAGGCTGCGCTGGAACAAGGACGTAGACGTGCTTGATGATGGTGGTGGTAGTTGACTGTGGGTAATGATAGATGCAGGGCAGGAGGCATCTTCACATGCACCGTGGACAGGGGATTGGCTTGCATGCACAACTGTGGAAGAAGCAGTGGTGTTACCTTTGGCGCAGGTTACAAGCTTACGTATTTTGGCCAAAATATTAACTAATACCCCACTATTTTTGTATTTTTTGCACTTTATTTTTCAGGGTGCAGCCAGGCCCAGGCACGTCTGGTCTTGCATGAGGGGTGTTCACACTGGTGCGATTTGAGAGTGTACTGGCCAGCCCGCCTAGTCGAATAGTAGGGGCGTGATTAATAGGCTGTGAACCAGACACTGAGCAGTATCCTTGTGTGAACGGCGCCCTATGCGGGCTTCTATTGTGCAATTGTATACTGGGCAGTCACTCCCTCCTTGGATGGGTATGTGGAGAGTGGCTGTTTAATCTGGTATTTTGCACCTGTGCTGCTAACCTCTTGCTTTAATGGGCTGGCTGCATCCTGTAGTGCATTTGTTCTGAGATCTGGGCAGGTGAGTGTTGCTGCCTTTTTTTTGCTGTTTATATTGAATTTTTGGAGACCTTGAGTCTCCTTTAGTGACTTTGCTGGATAGTTTAAAAAACAAACAGACTCGGGAAGACCTAACAGTTGTATTAGGCTACTTTCACACTTGCGTTTTATCGCGCAGCGCATCTTGCGCTATAGGACGCATGCGCAATGTTCCCCTATCTTTAACATGGCGGGCGCAGGGTCTAGCGCTTGCACGCGTTCATGTGCGTTTGTCGTGCGCTGCGCATTTTCCCGGTGTGCGCCCATACGCGCTAGACGCTACATGTTGCATTTTTTTTTCGGTCAACCGCTTTAAAAAAAACGCGTGCGCACGTGTGCGCATGCTATGCACAAAAAATAACATTGCAGTCTATGGGGGCGCTGGCGTGCGCATGGCTTTGCGCTCGTCAGCGCTTTTGCACGCACGCAATTTTTTTGTAAATAATGGAGCCAGAGATGAAGGAGACAGACAGAGATGATGGAGACAGAGATGATGGAGACAGAGATGATGGATGGAGACAAAGATGATGGTGACAGAGATGATGGAGACAGACAGAGATGATGGAGACAGAGATGATGGATGGAGACAGAGATGATGGAGACAGAGATGATGGATGGAGACAGAGATGATGGAGACAGAGATGATGGAGACAGAGATGATGGATCGAGACAGAGATGATGGAGACAGAGATGATGGAGACAGACAGAGATGATGGAGACAGAGATGATGGAGACAGAGATGATGGAGACAGACAGAGATGATGGAGACAGAGATGATAGAAATGTGACACATAGACAACGCATGCGCCAAAAAAAAACGCATGCAAAAACGCATGAAATTGCAGACAAACGCTGCGTTTTTTTGTCGAAATGCGCATGCTGATGCGACTAAAAATCGCAGCGTTTACAAGCGTTTGCATGCGTTTTTTTAATGCGCTTCATGTGCGCTCGAAATGCAGCGCAAAAAAACGCAAGTGTGAAAGTAGCCTTACCAACTTCCGTCATGTTGGTGTTACGAGGAACGGTTGCCCACCTTCTGTCTGTGGTCACCACACTGCTTCTTCCTGCCTGTTGTGGTGCTACACCTGCCTCCCACTGTGTGCTGCTGTCCTCACTGGGTCAGTTACTATGTCATCCACGGCCTCGTCTTCCACTTCCGCACCATGGTCCTCCTCCTGACATGTATTTTTTTTTACAGCTTTATAGTGTAGAGAACTAGGGTAAGACACAGCAAAAACAGTTGAATATAGGCCTCAAGTGTCACAATTTGTAGCCCACTGATAGATGAGGCATGTGACGGAGATACCACACTGTTCAATATGTGGCCTGTATTTTTTGTTTTTTACAGCAAAATAGTGTATAGAACTAGGTTAAGGCACAGCAAAAACAGTTCAATTGAGGTCTAAAATGCCACAATTTGTAGCCCACAAATAGATGAGGCGTGTGACGGAGATACCACACTGTTCAATATGTTGCATGTATTTTTTTTTACAGCTTTATAGTGTAGAGAACTAGGGTAAGACACAGCAAAAATAGTTGAATGTAGGCCTCAAATGCCACAATTTGTAGCCCACAGATAGATGAGGCGTGTGATGGATATACCACACTGTTCAATATGTGGCCTGTATTTTTTGTTTTTTTACACCTTTATAGTGTATAGAACTAGGATAAGACACAGCAAAAACAGTTGAATGTAGGCCTCAAATGCCACAATTTGTAGTCCACTGATAGATTAGGTGTTTGACAGAGATACCACACTGTTCTATACGTGGCCTGTATTTTTTGCTTTTTTACAGCAAAATAGTGTATATAACAAGGGTAAGACACAGCAAAAACAGTTGAATGGAGGACCAAATGCCACAATTTGTAGCCCACCGATAGATGAGGCGTGTAACGGATATACCACACTGTTCAATATGTGACCTGTATTTTTGGGGTTTTTTACAGCAAAATAATGTATAAAACTAAGGTAAGACACAGTGAAAACAGTTGAATGGAGGCCTGAAATGCCACAATATGTAGCCCACAAATAGATGAGGCGTGTGATTGAGATACCACACTGCTCAATATATGGCTTCTATTTTGTGTTTTTTTACAGGAAAATTGTGTACAGAACTAGGGTAAGACATAGCAAAAACAGTTGAATGGAGGCCTCAAATGCCACAATTTGCAGCCCACAGATAGATGAGGCATGTGACGGAGATACCACACTGTTCAATATGTGGCCGGTATTTTTTGTTTTTTTACAGCTTTATAGTGCATAGAACTAGGGTAATACACAGCAAAAACAGTTAAATGTAGGCCTCAATTGCCACAATTTATAGAGCACTGATAGTTATGGCTTGTGACGGAGATACCACACTGTTCAATATGTGGCCTCTATTTTTTGGGTTTCTAGGGTAATACACAGCAAAAACAGTTGAATGTAAACCTAAAATTTAACAATTCATAGCGCACAAATAGATGAGGTGTCTGACATAAATACCACACTGTTGAATATGTGGCCTGTATTTTTTGTTTTTTTCCAGCAAAATAGTGTATAGAACTAGGGTAAGACACAGCAAAAACAGTTGAATGTAGGCCTCAAATGCCACAATTTGTAGCCCACAGATAGATGAAGCATGTGGCGGAGGTGCCACGCTGTTCAATATGTGGCCTGTATTTTTTCTTTTTTTTTACAGCAAATAGTGTATAGAACTAGGGTAAGACACAGCAAAAACAGTTGAATGTAGGCCTAAAATGTAACAATTTGTAGTCCACAAAAAGATGAGGTGTGTGATGTACTGTAAATACCACACTGTTGAATTTATGGCCTGTATTTTTTGTTTTTTACAGCAAAACAGTGTATAGAACTAGGGTAAGACACAGTAAAAACAGTTGAATGTAGGCCCAAATGCCACAGTTTGTAGACCCAGATAGATGAGAGGGTGTGACTGAGATACCACACTGTTCAATATGTGGCCTGTATTTTTTTACAGCTTTATAGTGTATGTATAGAACTAGTGTAACACACAGCAAAAACAGTTGAATATAGGCCTCAAATGCCACAATTTGTAGCCCACAGATAGATGAGGCGTGTGATGGAGACACCACACTGTTCAAAATGTGGCCTGTATTTTTTGGTTTTTTTCTACAGCAAAATAGTATATAAAACTAGGGTAAGACACAGCAAAAACAGTTGAATGGATGTCTGAAATGCCACAATTTGTAGCCCACAAATAGATGAGGCTTGTGATGGAGAGATCACACTGTTCAATATGTGGCTGGTATTTTTTTTTTTTACAGCTAAAAAGTGTATAGAAATTAGTTAAGACACAGCAAAAACAGTTGAATGGAGGCCTGAAATGCCACAATTTTTGGTCCACAGATAGATGAGGCGCGTGACGGAGATACCACACTGTTAAATATGTGGTATGTATTTTTTTTTGGCCAGCATTTATTGTGTAAATAAATGGGCTAAGACATAACAAAACAAATTCTATGGAGGCCTAATATTTAGCACAATGATATGTGATCCGTGTGGCGGACAAAACCCAGTGTAAAATATCTGTTCTGTAGCTAAATATTTTTTTGCCAGCTAAATATTTTTTTGGACAGCAAAATGGTGTCTAGAAATTGTATAACACATTCCAAAAAAATTTTACAGTACCATAAAAATGGCAGAATTTGATGCACACACAGATGTGATGGCTGAGACGGGCAAATCCGTTTAAAATAGCTGGATTTTCATACTGTACTATGAAACGTATTTGGCTGTATTCTGCAGGGTCAACAAGCAAATGGAGAAAAAAAAGGGGGCTCTGGAATAAAATAATCAGGATTAAGATGCAAAAAAAATTATTCCTGGCCACTGATACCTGGGGCTATGTCCCACTGGCGTCGATATATGTAATAGGCAGCAGCAGACAGTAATGGAATGGACCCTCTTGATGTATGCAATGAAGTATGTGTCGCCCTCGCGCCTTGGCAGATTGGCGCGAGCGAGGGGGTTGTGGACCCACTGTGCCACAAACCAGACTACCCTGAAAGAGGTGTAACTAATGCAGCTTCCTTGGTCTTCTCTGGAGCCTCTGATGGTGAGGTCAGGCTTGTGAGACAGGTAGCTTCCAGGTGCCACTCCAGGGTGGTGTCTGGCTGTGGCTGCTGATCCCACTGGGGAACAAGACACTAGGACAGATGCGACTGACAGACAGGCATGTGAGCACGACAGGTACGGCTGGTACTCTGGCAGGCTGTCATGGCTGAGACACTGGCAGTCAGTCATTGCTGAGTCACTGGCAGGCGGGCACGACTGCTGAGACACTGGCAGGCGGGCACAGCTGAGACACTGGCAGGCGGGCATGGCTGAGACGCTTGCAGGTGGGCATGGCTGAGACACTGGCAGGAAGGAGTGGTGTATGGAATAGGTAGAGACCTGTTCACTTAGGAGATGCAGGTACTGGTACTGGCAGGAAGGAGTGGTGCATGAAGGAACAGGTTTGGACCTGTTCACACTGGAGATGCAGGTACTGGTACTGGCAGGAAGGAGTAGTGTATGAAGGAACAGGTTTGGACCTGTTCACACTGGTGGTGCAGGTACTGGTAGCAAGAGGTTCAGCAGCAGCAGCAGAAGCAGAACAAAGCAGGACGGAGCAGACCCGCAGGAGTGCGGAGCAGAGGCAGAAAGTGGTTCAGCAGCAGGAGCGGAGCAAAGCGGAACCACAAGGTATGCGGTGCGGAGCTGCAGCAAGATGTTCTGCAGCAGCCGGAGCAAAGCAAAGCGGAACCTCAAGGTATGCGGAGAGGAGCTGCAGCAAGTGGTTCTGCAGCAGCAGGAGCAAAGTGGAACCGCAAAGGTATGCTGAGTGGAGCTGCAGCAATAGGCAAGACAGAGGGAGTAAATACTAGGGAATGCAAGGCAGGTAAGGACAGGCCGCGGCCTGGGTTACAACAGTCAAAGGTATAGGACAGAGTACAGGCAGGGAAAGGAACGAGACAAGGCACAGGAACAAAGACACAGAGACCAGGATATACTGCCTCCTGGAGGGCAAAACGAGACATGCACAAGGCACAGAGATACAGAGACCTGGCAACACAGCAGCAAGACACTAACTGAGTAAAGGCGTTGCTCAGGCAGACTCCACCGGGTGGAGCAGCTCTAAATACTAGAGGCCTCTTGGTAATTGGCCAGGGACACCTTAGGCAGGTGCACACTGATTCCATAAGAACCAGAGAATGCCGACGCCGCGCCCCCTATGCACACAGCCAGGAAACATGCAGAGAGCATGCAGGAAGCAAAAGGCACACAGCATGGAGCCGGCAGCAGAGAGAAGTCACAGCATGGCCTGAAGAAGTGAGTAAGTTGGTGTGTGGGGGATGGGAGGCCATGCAGTGATGCCAGCAGAGTTGTTACAGTATGCCAAATACAATGCCTGCCTGCAATTGATATCTATATACCCACATACAGTGCCTGAATGCCTTGCAATGATATGTATATACCCACATACACTCCCTGCCTACCTAGCACTGCAATCTATATACTCCGTAATTAGTCATTAGAAGGACTGTTGATTTAGCTAGATTTATGTATTCTACTATGGTATACCTACACTAACTTTGAAACCCCCAAATCTGACCCCATCTCGGCAGCAGCTCTCACTATACTAGCTGATTCCGGAGCTGAATATGATGAGCATGGGGGCGCCAGGTCTCTTATAGACCAGGAGACGCTGTGCGGCCAGCCAATCACTGTAATACCACAACCAAGATGGCTGCAGCATTACAGTGCATGGCAGACAATCCCTGCATGTTGATTGGCACTCTAAAGAGCACCAAACATGCAGGGCAGGGACCCGAATTCCCACAGAACAATCCCAGAAATGCTTGGCGCTCGCCGAGTACAACGAGTACAGCGATGTTCGGGCAAGTACCGAGCATTTCAGAGTATGCTCGCTCATCACTAGAGTGGAGCGATCCTGCTCACAGCATGGAGTCAGGACTGGAAGGTAACAGTGTGGCCTACAGTGATCAGACATTCATCAGCCATGCCATGGATAGGTGATACATTTTTATTAATCTCCTTTACTAGGTATTAACTCAACATCATATTGAGCAATATTTCTGAACTATATATGTCCCTTACTTGGGTTCATATGAAGGGCAATAAATTAGTAAGTTCCTTTTCTTAGCGTCATCTACGTAAGGCCGGCGTCACATTTGCGAGTTTGATGGGAGTAAGTCGCACGACATTCTCGCATCAACACCCGGCACGGCAGCCCGCTCTCGGACCCGAGTGTGCGGCTGCATAGAAATGCATGCAGCCGCACACTCGGGTCCAAGAGCGGGCGGTCGTGCCGGGTGTTGATGTGAGAAAGTCGTGCGACTTACTCGCATCAAACTCGCAAGTGTGACGCCGGCCTAAGGGTCCAAATGGATGCAGACAAGTTCTATCCAGAATTATGAGCTTACACTGAAGCAAGTCAATGCTCCCATCTGCACATGATAGGAGTACATCTATTCCATACAATGGCGGACACACGATACTTTGATTCAGCACAGTTCTGATGGTATCGGTTGTGCTATAAACATCCCAAATGTTCTTGGTTATTTTTATTCTGGAAGTCAATACACCAAGATTCATAATCCTTTTTTGTGAGTCTCTGTAAATAGAGGAAGTGATCAGACGATATAGAAGTCTGCTGCTTTTATTGTCTGTTAGAACAGGAAGAAGCTGAATGGAACGTGCAAGGTGCGTGTGCAGTGAGATGTGACGGTGTGTGTGACAGTGGAGGAAAGGGAAGCACATGCCTGTTTACAAAGGCTCCAAAGGGAAACACTGGCTGTCTTGACTACAACAGACACATTGCATAGAGTATCTACTAAGCACCATCTCTAGTGGTGACACGTCACGGTTTCTGCCACCTGTATCTATAAAACTTTTATTTGTTCTTGAGGTTGCAGGAAGTTGCTATTTTTACTCCTTTTCCATAAATGGATGAGTAAACACATGTATAACTCTGGGGTCATTTAAAGGGACCTTGCATGTATTTCTTTTTATTTGATCTTTAAAGTGGCTTTAATGGTATTGTTATTTCTGCTTCCTGTGGAAAATACCCTGATGATAGTTAGAGGAGGATACTTAGGTCTTTAACAGGAACCTGTCAGCAGGTTTTTGTACCACAAGCTAAACACATCTATGGTAGGTCACTGTTAGGCCGAAGTCACACTAGCGAGAAATACGGACGAGTGCAATGCCATGAAAAATCACATTGCACTCGGACCAATGTTAATCTATGGGGCAGCTCCCAGCAGCCGATTTTTTCTCAGCCGTAGTATAAGTGCGAGTGAAATCGCAGCATGCTGCGATTTGCACCGTATATCAGCCGAGAATCGCCAATGCAAGTCTATGGGAGCGAGAAAAAATCAGATTACACATGAACCACACGTGTGATTGCGAGAAATACGCACCGGTGTCCGTTAGAAAAGCCGGCAATTGAGTGCGGTATACTGTAAAATCACACTGACAGGTTTTAAAACACAAACGAAAGAATAAATATATACACAAAGAATGCAGATATATATATATATATATATACACATGTCACTGTGACACATATATATATATATATTTATAGTTCATACAGTACCCGACATGAAATGAGACATGGTTTACATACAGTAAACCATTTCATTTCATTTAGTTTGATATATGTTTTTGACTAATAATTAGATTAGTGTATGTGTGCAAAATTTGGGACATGTAGGTGTTAATTTAACGTGTAAATTCATTGTAAAAAAAGCATGGGCTCCAGAGGTATTTTCTCTGCCGGAGAGGGAAAGCCAGTAACTGAGGACAGATATTCATAGCGTAGAATGTGTAATTATTTCATTAAAATAATTTTTAATTAATGTGTGTTTTTTTAACCCTTTACTACAATAGGATTAATAATGGATGGTTGTCTAATTGAAACCTCTCCATTATTAACCCAGATAAATGTCACCGTAACAATAGCAAGGTGACTTTAACCCCTAATTAACCCATGAGCTACCACTAATAGAGAGGCTAAGTGCCAGAAAAGGTGCATTTAATAATAGATGTGCCTTTTTTGGGGTGGCTGGGGCCAGATGTTTGCAGCCGGGGGGCAAAATCAATGGTCCCTCTCAAAGCTATTAACATCTGTCCTCAGTCACTGGCTTTCCCTCTCTGGCGGAGAAAATACTGCGGGAGCCCACGCATTTTTACAACGAATTTACCCGTTAAATTAACAGTTACATGTCTCAAATTTTGCACACATACACTCATCTAATTATTAGTCTAAAACATATATCAAACTAAATGAAATGAAATGGTTTACTGTATGTAAACCATGTCTCATTTCATGTCGGGTACTGTAATGATTTTACAGAAGCCGGCAATTGATTTAGCGGCTATTATGTAGTGCTGTATGAACTATAAATATATATATATGTGTCACAGTGACATGTGTATATATATATATATATACATATATATATATGCATTCTTTGTGTATATATTTATTCTTTCGTTTGTGAAATAATAAATAAATGAAATGAAATGGTTTACTGTATGTAAACCATGTGTCATTTCATGTCGGGTTCTGTAATGATCTTACTAAAGCCGGCAACTGATTTAGCAACTATTATGCTATGTAGAACTGTATGAACTATAAATATATATATATATATGTGTCTCAATGACATGTATATATATTGTAAGGATTAGGCCTCGCTTGAGTGCGACCGGAGTAAGCAGGAGGTCGACTTCACTCGATTCTTCAAGCAAGTTTATTCAAACTTCATAAACTGCTTACAACAGAAAACAAAAACAGCCTTCTCTGGCACAAAGTAACAAAAAGGCATATATACAGTCCTGGTACTCTAGCAGAGTAGTCTCCTCAGAGCACACACACTGGAGGTCTCCACACCTCCAGCCACACACACCTGTGGTCAGCAGTAGGCTCATTTATATCGCAG
>JARQOD010000002.1:73561024-73579196 GCA_033576555.1 Oophaga sylvatica | reverse complement strand
ACCAGGCCACAGCAGTCTGCATATCTTGGCTGATTAACAAAAATAGGGATCCCCTCGAAAAAAATTGGCGTGGGGTCCCCCCTATTTTTGTTAACCAGCCAGATGAAGCAGACCGCTGAGGCCTGGATTTTCAGGCTGTTAAGGAGCCAAGATCCATGGACCTTGCCAGCCTGATAATACCAGGCCACAGCAGTCTGCATATCTTGGCTGATTAACAAAAATAGGGGATCCCCTCAAAAAAAATTGGCGTGGGGTCCTCCCTATTTTTGTTAACCAGCCAGATGAAGCAGACCGCTGAGGCCTGGTTTTTCAGGCTGGTAAGGATCCAATATCCATGGACCTTGCCAGCCTGATAATACCAGGCCACAGCAGTCTGCTTAGCTTGGCTGGTTAACAAAAATAGGGATCCCCTCGAAAAAAAAAACGGCGTAGGGGTCCCCCTATTTTTGTTAACCAGCCAAGTAAAATGCAGACTGCTGCGGCCTGGTATTAAAAGACTGTCAAGGCCCATGGATTTTGGCCCTCAACAGCCTGATAATACCAGGCTACAGCAGCCCCACATTTGGCGCATCAAAAGATGTGCCAATTGTGGCACTTTACCCGGCTCTTCCCACTGCCCTGTAGCGGTGGCAAGCGGGGTAATAAAGGGTTAATGTCACCGTTGATTGCACGGTGACAATAAGCCCGGTTAATAATGGAGAGGCGTCAATAAGACACCGATCCATTATTAATCCCAAAGTTATTAAATGCATAAAAAAAAGACAAAGCAAGAAAAAAGTATTTTAATGAAATAAAAGAGACAACACAGTTTTCATTTCTTTTATTATACTCTCATTTCTGCGACGCCATCGATCTCCTGTAAAAAAAGAAAAAAAACAAACCAACAGATACCACCTGTCCGACGCAGTCCATAGTAACGACAGTCCCACGACGATCCAGCTCTGCTACATCACAATGACAGGCAGAGCCTGTCATCGCGACGCAGCACAGCTGATTACCTGCTTCCCCGGCGGTGACGTCATCGGACTGACTGCTTTACGGCCGGGATTACCCAGCAGTCACTGCAGTTATCGCGAGAAACTGCATGTGACCGCTGGGGAGAAGAGGATGGCGGCCATGAAGCAGACCAGGACGTGACCGCCGGAGATCTTCTGCCAGGTAAGTGCCGCTGACTCCTGACAGACCCGACCGACGGACACTGACAGTGACAGACCCGACCGACGGACACTGACAGTGACAGTGACAAATCCGATTCCGGTATTCGATAAGATGAAAATATCGAAACGAATTATCGAAAGGCCGATAGAGCTAATATCGGCCGATAGCCGATATTTGCATTATCGTATCGCTCAACACTACTTGTCAGATTTTTACATGCAAGTGGCCCATTTTTTCCTCGGATCGAGTCAGTCCGAGGAAAATAATCCCAGCATCTCTGAGTTACATCCGATTATCGAATCGCACTCCGCCATTAATGTCTATGGGTCACAGGAAAAAATGGAAATGGAGAACTTTTCTTATTCTTCATCTAAGTAAATCGAATTATTATTATTATTAATTTATATAGCTCCATTAATTCCATGGTGTTGTACATGAGAAGGGGTTACGTGTAAAGTTATAGATATCGTTTACAGTAAACAAATTTACAATGACAGACTGGTACAGAGGGGAGAGGACCCTGTCCGTGCGGACTTACATTCTACAGGAATTACACTCTGATCAAACTCTGATCAGAGTCTATGAATGTGATTAGCATAATCGGATCGATTTTGTTCTATGTCTAGAAAATTGGTCATGTGACCCGAGTCTAAGGCTGGAGTCACACACAACGTATAAAATATCGGTCTGTTTTTGACGGACGAGAATCGCACAAATATTCCCTGAAATTATTAGGCACAGTAGAATTTGTAAACATTTGATATGTTTTAAAGCATGGGTCCCCAACCACCGGTCTGCGGCCCAGGAACGGGCCGTTGCAGTTCTGTTGCCAGGCCACGGAGCCCCGGCTCAGAATGCTGGACACAAGGGGAGCCGGCGGCTGTAGCACTGTAGTGACAGCTACAGCCGCCGGCTTCCAGAAGACATCGATACTCACCTTCCGTCCCTGCATCCCTGTCCTGGTGCGGCAGCTTCATCCTGAGCTGAGCGGTCACGTCACGTAGTACGGCTCATTAAGGTCATGAATATGGATGCACCTCCACTCCCATAGGTGTGGCGTCCATATTCATTACCTTAATGAGCAGTACTACGTGACCGCTCCGCTCAGGAAGAAGCTGCCACGCCGGGATAGAGATGCAGGGACCTGCAGCAACGGAGCGAGGAGGGTAAGTATGATGGGGGAGGACAGGGGAGCCCAGCCATGCATACAAGGGTGGGAGCAGAGCCTTGTATACAAGGGTGGGATCAGAGCCATGTATACAAGGGTGGGAGCAGTGCCATGCAAACAAGGGTGGGAACAGAGCCACGCATACAAGGATGGGAGCAGAGCCATGCAAACAAGGGTGGGAGCAGAGCCATGTATACAAGGGTGGGAGCAGAGCCATGTATACAAGGGTGGGATCAGAGCCATGTATACAAGGTGGGAGCAGAGCCATGTATACAAGAGTGGGAGCAGAGCCATGCATACAAGGGTGGCAGCAGAGCCATGCATACAAGGGTGGGAGCCCAGCCATGCATACAAGGATGGGAGCAGAGCCATGCATACAATGGTGGGAACGGAGCCATGTATACAAGGGTGGGAGTGGTGCCATGTATACGAAGGTGGGAGCGGAGCCATACATACGAGGATGGGAGCGGAGCCATGTATACAAGGGTGGGAGCGGAGCCTTGCATACAAGGATGGGAGGGTGGGAGTGAAGCCATGTATACAGGATCGGACAGGGGAGTCATGCATACAACAGGGGAGCCACACAGAGCTGGACAGGATGGGCTTGTTGCAGGAAAACAATCCCAGTGCTCCCACTGATACAGGGAAATAAGCCCGGTGCTCTCACTCATTCTAAATCTATGGTGAGTTGAGTCACATTCATATTTTAAATGTTATAATTAAATTATAAGTATGCACTACTAAACCCTGTCCATAGCTCCACCCCCTTATGACCAAAGCCCCGTCCCTGCCACACCTCCATCCTCGCTCTACCGGGCCATAGAAGAATGGTCTTGCTTGAAGCCGGTCCTTGGTGCAAAAAAGGTTGGGGAGTCGGGGACCAATGTTTTAAAGAGCTGAAAATGCACATTTGTGGAATTTGCAGCATTAGGAGGTCACATTCACTGAACAAAAAAGCTATTTAACTCCAAAACATCCTAACAGGCCAAGTTACATGTTAACATAGGAACCCTTCTTTGATATCACCTTCACAATTCTTGCATCCACTGAACTTGTGAGTTTTTGGAGAGCTTCTGCTTGTATTTCTTTGCATGAAGTCAGAATAGCCTCCCAGAGCTGCGGTTTTGATGTGAACTGCCTCCCACCCTCTTAGATCTTTTGCTTGATGATATTCCAAAGGTTCTCTATAGGGTTGAGGTCAGGGAAGATGGTGGCCACACCATGAGTTTATCTCCTTTTATGCCCAAAGCAGCCAATGACTCAGAGGTATTCTTTGCAGCATGAGATGGTGCATTGTCATGCTTGAAAATGATATTGCTCCTGAAGGCACGTTTCTGCTTTTATACCATGGAAAAAAGTTGTCAGTCAGAAACTCTTTATACTTTGAAGTGGTCATTTTCACACCTCCAGGAACCTTAAAGGGCCCTACCAGCTGTTTCCCCATGATTTCTGCCCAAAACATGACTCCTCCACCTCCTTGCTGACGTCGCAGCCTTGTTGGGACATGATGGCCATCCACCAACCATCCACTACTCCACCATCTTGACCATCCAGAGTTGCTCGACACTCATCAGTAAACAAGATTGTTTGAAAATTAGTCTTCATGTATGTCTGGGCCCACTGCAACCGTTTCTGCTTGTGAGCACTGTATAGGGGTGGCCGAATAGTAGGTTTATACACCACAGCAAGCCTTTGAAGGATCCTTCAACTTTAGATTCCAGTGACTCCAGAAGCACCAGCAGCTTCAAATATCTGTTTGCTGGTTTGTAATGGCTTTTTAGCATCTGCTCTCTTAATCCGATGAACTTGCCTGGCAGAAACCTTCCTCATTCTGCCTTTATCAGCACGAACACATCTGTGCTCAGAATCAGCCACAAATCTCTTAACAGTACGATGATCACGCTTATGTTTTCAGGAAATATCTAATGTTTTCATCCCTTGACCAAGTCATTGCACTATTTGATGCTTTTCAGCAGAGAGATCCTTTTTCTTTCCCATGTTACTTGAAAACTCTGGCCTACTTAATAGTGTGGAACACCCAGTTTTCCTCTTATTGGGCTCATATGGAAAACTAATTATCACAGGTATCTGAGATTGATTTCAGTGATCCAAAGAACCCTGAGACACAATACCATCAATGGGTTTCATTTCCCAAAAAAAAAAAATCGCAATGACACTTAAAACGAATTTGCATAATAATTTGGAACATGGTGTGTATATATATATATATATATATATATATTGTAGCGATATGATGAACACATAGACAGATGGGAGAGTAGGGCATCACTATACCTTTGTATGTGGTTTGAGGACCTGTGATGAGGTCATGGCCACATGACCAGTCATGTGTTCTGTGTTAGCTGGATGTCTGCGATATAAATGAGCCTACTGCTGACCACAGGTGTGTGTGGCTGGAGGTGTGGAGACCTCCAGTGTGTGTGCTCTGAGGAGACTACTCTGCTAGAGTACCCAGACTGTATATATGCCTTTTTGTTACTTTGTGCCAGAGAAGGCTGTTTTTGTTTTCTGTTGTAAGCAGTTTATAAAGTTTGAATAAACTTGCTTGAAGAATCGAGTGAAGTCGCCCTCCTGCTTACCTCCGGTCGCACTCAAGCGAGGCCTAATCCTTACAATTGGTGGAGACGTGCGAGCAGCGTTCCCAGCGGAGAAGTGGAACTGGTTACTGCATGTCGTGGGTCAAGGCTATAGCAAGCCAGCCAGCATTGCCGGAGAAAATGGAGGACCTGCTGAAACACTTGGTCCAGGCGCAGGTACAGCAGCAAGAGGCCAACAGGATGTTGTTGCAACAGATGCAGCAGAGCCAGCAGGAGCACCAACAGCAGATGCAGGAGAGCCAGCAGGAACATCGGCAGCAGATACAGCTTCTGACAACCGCCATCCAGGGCAGGACGAGTGCCCCAACCCCAGGTCTGGCTAATGACAACCACGTCAGAAAGGCGGTAAGATGCACATTACAAAAAATGACCCCCGGGGATGATGTTGAAGCCTTCCTGACTGTATTTGAGAGGGTTGCTGAGAGGGAAAGACTTCCCCCAGAGCAGTGGGTAGAGGTACTGGCCCCATACCTGACAGGGGAGCCCCAGAAGGCGTACTACGATTTGACGGTGCAGGACGCTCAGGAATATCCTAAGCTAAAGGTTGAGATCCTCGCACGTATGGGGGTAACAATGACTGTCAGGGCACAGAGAGTGCACCGCTGGGATTATCACAGGGACAAACCGCCGCGCTCCCAAATGTTTGACCTGCTGCATCTGGTCCAGAAATGGCTGCAGCCAGAGTCCGCTATACCGGCCCAGATGGTAGAAAGAGTAGTAATGGATCGGTTTGTGCACTCCCTGCCAAAGCCCCTGCAGACCTGGGTTGCCCAGGGTGATCCCCGGAATGCTGATGAACTGGTCGGACTGGTCGAGAGGTACCAGGGGATGGAAGGAGCAGTGGGGAAGCAGCCCATTACGTACTGGTGGCCCCAACAGGGGCAGAGTCCCAAAAAGGGGTGGAGCGCCCAAGGTCAAAATGGCGGGGGGAGGTGGTGCCCAAGGTCACTGCGGGTGAAATTATTTGTTGGAGGTGCCACGAGCCAGGACATATAGCTGCCCGGTGTCCGCAGACCACCGAGCAGATGGACTGCAGCATAGGACACCGTATTTCATGGTATGCATATCCAGCCTGCAGTGGAAACCCGTTCCCCAATCAGGGTCCTCAAGTCTGTCCCGTGAAGGTGAACGGTGAAGCAGTAACAGCGCTGCTAGACTCTGGAAGCTTAGTGACCTTGATTAGGGCCACTTTTCCTCTCAACATATTACCAGGGAAAAAAGTCGGTGTTCAATGCATACATGGGGATGTAAAGGACTACCCTATGGCCAGAGTGGACATTGAAACGACGCATGGCACTGAGTCCCATGAAGTCGGCGTCGTTCGGGACTTGGTGCGTCCTATAATTATAGGCCGGGATTTCTGTCTGTATTGGGATCTGTGGAGAAAGGGTTCTGAGGTCCCTAGCGAGAATGGGGAACCAGTAAACCCTAATAAACTACTGCCACACTCAGAAGGGGCGGAGTCCAAACTGAGTCATGAGGAGAAAAGAAGTGGCGGCGGATGAGCCAAGGAACTATTGCCGGGTTCAGGATTTGAACAGCGTATGTCGCGAATGGTGTACTGACTTTACATCTGACCGGGGGGCACTGAACTGTTCTCTAATAGTGAATGGAGAGTATGTGAGTGGACTTCTAGACTCAGGAAGCCAGGTGACTCTGCTGAGCGACACACTCCCTGTCTATCTGCTTCCCGGAAAGAAGATAGAAGTCCCTTGTGTTCATGGGGTCACTAGGGAGTATCCGGTATCCAGGGTAATCGTTGAGACGTCCACTATTATTTCAACCCATGATGTCCCTGTAGTCCCAGACTTACCATATCCTATAATAATAGGCCAGGATTGTAAACGGTTTTGGGAGGTGTGGGACGAAGCACTGGCTGATTGCTCAGAAGGGAACCAGAATGACCCTAAGAGAGGCCCATCCCTGCAGGAGGCTGTAGTGGTTGCTGATAGTGTGATGGGTAAAACAGAGGTAGCCACCGCTAAAGTCAAAGATACCCAGTGCCTGGTGACCATCAGAAAGTGTGGCTCAGACCAAAGTGAGGACTTTGGGGTGACCAAATATAGGACCGCAGAAAACTGGGTAGCTCCGGGAATAGGGGCCGACACCTGGTTAAGTGGAGACTTGCTGTTCCAAGATAACAGAGGGAGTGGGAATGACTCCTATACAGACTGTAACTTAACCGCAAGTGAAAGCGAGTGCAGCAAGGTGGAGTCGGGTACAAGTAGCAGATCTCCTCCTCACCGCAGGGGCTGCAGGAAGGCCAGACAGCCTATGCTCTCTAAGAAGAGAAATAAGGGGGAAAGGATGGTGCCACATGTACGGGATAAAAGAGAGCAAGTCCATGAGATGGAGCTGCTTAAAGAGACAGTCAGGCAAGAAAGGATACGGAGACAAGGGATTGAGCAACGAGTGGAGGACCTGGAGAAGGAAGTCTCTAAAGTCCAAGGTCAACTGTCAGCGTGCCAGACGGCGACCCAAATCCTAGTGAAAGATACGGAGATGTTCAGAGCGGCCCAGGAGAAGCATCAACAGGAACTTCTATGGAGAGAGGAGGAGCACCGCTGCTGGGCAGAGGAGCAAGAGAAAATTCTCAAAGAACTCCAAATAGAGAAGGAAGCTAATGCCCACCTCAGGAAATCCACGACAGTCCGGGAAACCGAACGGTTGCGCTCTCCTGGTCCGAGCGTACGGGAGGAGAGTGAACTGGAGAAGATGACCAAAGAAGGGGCCTCAACGGAGGTAGAAAGTCAGCAAGGGAACCGCCACCCAGATGGCCTCCGCGAGAAGCAGAGACGTCGGGAGACAACAAGAAAACCTCCAAGTCGGAAGGGGTTGGTGGAAAACCTTGGGAAGATCCGGATGCTCCTGGAGGTGCACCAGGGAAGAATAGAACAGCTAAGAATTGAGGAGGAGCAGATCAACAGACAGCTGCAAGAGTTGGGGAAAAACAGGCAGCCACCTTCAATCGTAATATAGAGAGGCGCAGAAGTTCGCTTCAGAGTGAAAGTCATCGAAGTGGAACTAAGACAGGACATAGATGGCCTGAAATGAGAGGTAGAGGCAGTGACACCTCAATTAGCTCAGGACTCAGTGACCTAAGCCAAACTGTGACAGACCAGTTAATTGTGGAGACGACTGAAAAGAGTTTCTAGTTGGTGAATGAAATGTGCCAAGCCCACGGCTTTAGGCAGAGGGGGGAGGTATGTAGCGATATGATGAACACATAGACAGATGGGAGAGTAGGGCATCACTATACCTTTGTATGTGGTTTGAGGACCTGTGATGAGGTCATGGCCACATGACCAGTCATGTGTTCTGTGTTAGCTGGATGTCTGCGATATAAATGAGCCTACTGCTGACCACAGGTGTGTGTGGCTGGAGGTGTGGAGACCTCCAGTGTGTGTGCTCTGAGGAGACTACTCTGCTAGAGTACCAGGACTGTATATATGCCTTTTTGTTACTTTGTGCCAGAGAAGGCTGTTTTTGTTTTCTGTTGTAAGCAGTTTATGAAGTTTGAATAAACTTGCTTGAAGAATCGAGTGAAGTCGCCTCCTGCTTACCTCCGGTCGCACTCAAGCGAGGCCTAATCCTTACAATATATATACATGTCATTGAGACACATATATATATATATTTATAGTTCATACAGTTCTACATAGCATAATAGTTGCTAAATCAGTTGCCGGCTTTAGTAAGATCATTACAGAACCCGACATGAAATGACACATGGTTTACATACAGTAAACCATTTCATTTCATTTATTTATTATTTCACAAACGAAAGAATAAATATATACACAAAGAATGCAGATATATATATATATATATATATATATACACATGTCACTGTGACACATATATATATATTTATAGTTCATACAGCACTACATAATAGCCGCTAAATCAATTGCCGGCTTCTGTAAAATCATTACAGTACCCGACATGAAATGAGACATGGTTTACATACAGTAAACCATTTCATTTCATTTAGTTTGATATATGTTTTAGACTAATAATTAGATGAGTGTATGTGTGCAAAATTTGAGACATGTAACTGTTAATTTAACGGGTAAATTCGTTGTAAAAATGCGTGGGCTCCCGCAGTATTTTCTCCGCCAGAGAGGGAAAGCCAGTGACTGAGGACAGATGTTAATAGCTTTGAGAGGGACCATTGATTTTGCCCCCCCGGCTGCAAACATCTGGCCCCAGCCACCCCAAAAAAGGCACATCTATTATTAAATGCACCTTTTCTGGCACTTAGCCTCTCTATTAGTGGTAGCTCATGGGTTAATTAGGGGTTAAAGTCACCTTGCTATTGTACGGTGACATTTATCTGGGTTAATAATGGAGAGGTTTCAATTAGACAACCATCCATTATTAATCCTATTGTAGTAAAGGGTTAAAAAAACACACATTAATTAAAAATTATTTTAATGAAATAATTACACATTCTACGCTATGAATATCTGTCCTCAGTTACTGGCTTTCCCTCTCTGGCAGAGAAAATACCTCTGGAGCCCATGCTTTTTTTACAATGAATTTACACGTTAAATTAACACCTACATGTCCCAAATTTTGCACACATACACTAATCTAATTATTAGTCAAAAACATATATCAAACTAAATGAAATGAAATGGTTTACTGTATGTAAACCATGTCTCATTTCATGTCGGGTACTGTAATGATTTACAGAAGCCGGCAATTGATTTAGCGGCTATTATGTAGTACTGTATGAACTATAAATATATATATATATATATGTGTCACAGTGACATGTGTATATATATATATATATATTATATATATCTGCATTCTTTGTGTATATATTTATTCTTTCGTTTGTGTTTTAAAACCTGTCAGTGTGATTTTACAGTATACCGCACTCAATTGCCGGCTTTTCTAACGGACACCGGTGCGTATTTCTCGCAATCACACGTGTGGTTCATGTGTAATCTGATTTTTTCTCGCTCCCATAGACTTGCATTGGCGATTCTCGGCTGATATACGGTGCAAATCGCAGCATGCTGCGATTTCACTCGCACTTATACTACGGCTGAGAAAAAATCGGCTGCTGGGAGCTGCCCCATAGATTAACATTGGTCCGAGTGCAATGTGATTTTTTATGGCATTGCACTCGTCCGTATTTCTCGCTAGTGTGACTTCGGCCTAACAGTGACCTACCATAGATGTGTTTAGCTTGTGGTACAAAAACCTGCTGACAGGTTCCTGTTAAAGACCTAAGTATCCTCCTCTAACTATCATCAGGGTATTTTCCACAGGAAGCAGAAATAACAATACCATTAAAGCCACTTTAAAGATCAAATAAAAAGAAATACATGCAAGGTCCCTTTAAATGACCCCAGAGTTATACATGTGTTTACTCATCCATTTATGGAAAAGGAGTAAAAATAGCAACTTCCTGCAACCTCAAGAACAAATAAAAGTTTTATAGATACAGGTGGCAGAAACCGTGACGTGTCACCACTAGAGATGGTGCTTAGTAGATACACTATGCAATGTGTCTGTTGTAGTCAAGACAGCCAGTGTTTCCCTTTGGAGCCTTTGTGAACAGGCATGTGCTTCCCTTTCCTCCACTGTCACACACACCGTCACATCTCACTGCACACGCACCTTGCACGTTCCATTCAGCTTCTTCCTGTTCTAACAGACAATAAAAGCAGCAGACTTCTATATCATCTGATCACTTCCTCTATTTACAGAGACTCACAAAAAAGGATTATGAATCTTGGTGTATTGACTTCCAGAATAAAAATAACCAAGAACATTTGGGATGTTTATAGCACAACCGATACCATCAGAACTGTGCTGAATCAAAGTATCGTGTGTCCGCCATTGTATGGAATAGATGTACTCCTATCATGTGCAGATGGGAGCATTGACTTGCTTCAGTGTAAGCTCATAATTCTGGATAGAACTTGTCTGCATCCATTTGGACCCTTAGGCCGGCGTCACACTTGCGAGTTTGATGCGAGTAAGTCGCACGACTTTCTCACATCAACACCCGGCACGACCGCCCGCTCTTGGACCCGAGTGTGCGGCTGCATGCATTTCTATGCAGCCGCACACTCGGGTCCGAGAGCGGGCTGCCGTGCTGGGTGTTGATGCGAGAATGTCGTGCGACTTACTCCCATCAAACTCGCAAATGTGACGCCGGCCTTACGTAGATGACGCTAAGAAAAGGAACTTACTAATTTATTGCCCTTCATATGAACCCAAGTAAGGGACATATATAGTTCAGAAATATTGCTCAATATGATGTTGAGTTAATACCTAGTAAAGGAGATTAATAAAAATGTATCACCTATCCATGGCATGGCTGATGAATGTCTGATCACTGTAGGCCACACTGTTACCTTCCAGTCCTGACTCCATGCTGTGAGCAGGATCGCTCCACTCTAGTGATGAGCGAGCATACTCTGAAATGCTCGGTACTTGCCCGAACATCGCTGTACTCGTTGTACTCGGCGAGCGCCAAGCATTTCTGGGATTGTTCTGTGGGAATTCGGGTCCCTGCCCTGCATGTTTGGTGCTCTTTAGAGTGCCAATCAACATGCAGGGATTGTCTGCCATGCACTGTAATGCTGCAGCCATCTTGGTTGTGGTATTACAGTGATTGGCTGGCCGCACAGCGTCTCCTGGTCTATAAGAGACCTGGCGCCCCCATGCTCATCATATTCAGCTCCGGAATCAGCTAGTATAGTGAGAGCTGCTGCCGAGATGGGGTCAGATTTGGGGGTTTCAAAGTTAGTGTAGGTATACCATAGTAGAATACATAAATCTAGCTAAATCAACAGTCCTTCTAATGACTAATTACGGAGTATATAGATTGCAGTGCTAGGTAGGCAGGGAGTGTATGTGGGTATATACATATCATTGCAAGGCATTCAGGCACTGTATGTGGGTATATAGATATCAATTGCAGGCAGGCATTGTATTTGGCATACTGTAACAACTCTGCTGGCATCACTGCATGGCCTCCCATCCCCCACACACCAACTTACTCACTGCTTCAGGCCATGCTGTGACTTCTCTCTGCTGCCGGCTCCATGCTGTGTGCCTTTTGCTTCCTGCATGCTCTCTGCATGTTTCCTGGCTGTGTGCATAGGGGGCGCGGCGTCGGCATTCTCTGGTTCTTATGGAATCAGTGTGCACCTGCCTAAGGTGTCCCTGGCCAATTACCAAGAGGCCTCTAGTATTTAGAGCTGCTCCACCCGGTGGAGTCTGCCTGAGCAACGCCTTTACTCAGTTAGTGTCTTGCTGCTGTGTTGCCAGGTCTCTGTATCTCTGTGCCTTGTGCATGTCTCGTTTTGCCCTCCAGGAGGCAGTATATCCTGGTCTCTGTGTCTTTGTTCCTGTGCCTTGTCTCGTTCCTTTCCCTGCCTGTACTCTGTCCTATACCTTTGACTGTTGTAACCCAGGCCGCGGCCTGTCCTTACCTGCCTTGCATTCCCTAGTATTTACTCCCTCTGTCTTGCCTATTGCTGCAGCTCCACTCAGCATACCTTTGCGGTTCCACTTTGCTCCTGCTGCTGCAGAACCACTTGCTGCAGCTCCTCTCCGCATACCTTGAGGTTCCGCTTTGCTTTGCTCCTTCTGCTGCAGAACATCTTGCTGCAGCTCCGCACCGCATACCTTGTGGTTCCGCTTTGCTCCGCTCCTGCTGCTGAACCACTTTCTGCCTCTGCTCCGCACTCCTGCGGGTCTGCTCCGTCCTGCTTTGTTCTGCTTCTGCTGCTGCTGCTGAACCTCTTGCTACCAGTACCTGCACCACCAGTGTGAACAGGTCCAAACCTGTTCCTTCATACACTACTCCTTCCTGCCAGTACCAGTACCTGCATCTCCAGTGTGAACAGGTCCAAACCTGTTCCTTCATGCACCACTCCTTCCTGCCAGTACCAGTACCTGCATCTCCTAAGTGAACAGGTCTCTACCTATTCCATACACCACTCCTTCCTGCCAGTGTCTCAGCCATGCCCACCTGCAAGCGTCTCAGCCATGCCCGCCTGCCAGTGTCTCAGCTGTGCCCGCCTGCCAGTGTCTCAGCAGTCGTGCCCGCCTGCCAGTGACTCAGCAATGACTGACTGCCAGTGTCTCAGCCATGACAGCCTGCCAGAGTACCAGCCGTACCTGTCGTGCTCACATGCCTGTCTGTCAGTCGCATCTGTCCTAGTGTCTTGTTCCCCAGTGGGATCAGCAGCCACAGCCAGACACCACCCTGGAGTGGCACCTGGAAGCTACCTGTCTCACAAGCCTGACCTCACCATCAGAGGCTCCAGAGAAGACCAAGGAAGCTGCATTAGTTAGGCTAAGTTCACACGTTGCGGAATTGCCGCGGAAATTTCCGCGGCAATCCCGCACTTCTCCCGCAGGAATTACGCACGTTTTTTTTATGCTGATTCCCGCCAGAATAATAGCGTTTTGCAAGCGTAATTAGCTTGCAGAATGCTAGCGTTTTCCTAGCGATCTGTAGCATCGCTTGGAAAACTGATTGACAGGTTGGTCACACGAGTCAAACATAATGTTTGACACGTGTGACCAACTTTTTACTATTGATGCCGCCTATGCCGCATCAATAGTAAAAAGATCTAATGTAAAAATAATAAAAAAAATAATAAATAATGATATTCTCACCTTCCGGCGGCCCCCGCAGCCTTCCCGCCTCTCAGCGACGCTCCCGGCAACTCGCGGTCCCAAGGATGCATTGCGACAAATCACACCGATGACGTGCATCTCGCGAGACCGCTATGCCATCTGGGTGATTCTCGCAAAGGACTCTTGGGACCGGAAGTTGCCGGGAGCGTCGCTGAAGGCGGGAAGGCTGCCGGGGCCGCCGGAAGGTGAGAAATATCATTATTTATTATTTTAATTATTGTTTTACCAGGGATATGGTACCCAGGGCCTGGAGGAGAGTCTCCTCTGCTCCAGACCCTGGGTACCATCCGCACATGAACCGCTTACATTGCGCATAGTGGGCATAGCCACATGCGGAAAGTAAGCGGTTCAATGCATTCCTATGGCGGCGGAATCACCGCGGTTACGCTAAATTAATGAACATGTTGCTTTTTTTTCCGCTAAGCGTTTTTTTCGCGGAAAAAAACGCAACATGTGTACAAAACATGCGGAATCAATTAAAACGTATAGAATGCTTAATGCTTGCGTTTTGTTCGCGGTTTAACCGCGGAAAATAGCGGAAAAAACCGCGAAAAAAACGCAATTATTCCTGATCGTGTGCACTTAGCCTTACACCTCTTTCAGGGTAGTCTGGTTTGTGGCACAGTGGGTCCACAACCCCCTCGCTCGCGCCAATCTGCCAAGGCGCGAGGGCGACACATACTTCATTGCATACATCAAGAGGGTCCATTCCATTACTGTCTGCTGCTGCCTATTACATATATCGACGCCAGTGGGACATAGCCCCAGGTATCAGTGGCCAGGAATAATTTTTTTTGCATCTTAATCCTGATTATTTTATTCCAGAGCCCCCTTTTTTTTCTCCATTTGCTTGTTGACCCTGCAGAATACAGCCAAATACGTTTCATAGTACAGTATGAAAATCCAGCTATTTTAAACGGATTTGCCCGTCTCAGCCATCACATCTGTGTGTGCATCAAATTCTGCCATTTTTATGGTACTGTAAAATTTTTTTGGAATGTGTTATACAATTTCTAGACACCATTTTGCTGTCCAAAAAAATATTTAGCTGGCAAAAAAATATTTAGCTACAGAACAGATATTTTACACTGGGTTTTGTCCGCCACACGGATCGCATATCATTGTGCTAAATATTAGGCCTCCATAGAATTTGTTTTGTTATGTCTTAGCCCATTTATTTACACAATAAATGCTGGCCAAAAAAAAAATACATGCCACATATTTAACAGTGTGGTATCTCCGTCACGCGCCTCATCTATCTGTGGACCAAAAATTGTGGCATTTCAGGCCTCCATTCAACTGTTTTTGCTGTGTCTTAACTAATTTCTATACACTTTTTAGCTGTAAAAAAAAAAAATACCAGCCACATATTGAACAGTGTGATCTCTCCATCACAAGCCTCATCTATTTGTGGTCTACAAATTGTGGCATTTCAGACATCCATTCAACTGTTTTTGCTGTGTCTTACCCTAGTTTTATATACTATTTTGCTGTAGAAAAAAAACAAAAAATACAGGCCACATTTTGAACAGTGTGGTGTCTCCATCACACGCCTCATCTATGTGTGGGCTACAAATTGTGGCATTTGAGGCCTATATTCAACTGTTTTTGCTGTGTGTTACACTAGTTCTATACATACACTATAAAGCTGTAAAAAAATACAGGCCACATATTGAACAGTGTGGTATCTCAGTCACACCCTCTCATCTATCTGGGTCTACAAACTGTGGCATTTGGGCCTACATTCAACTGTTTTTACTGTGTCTTACCCTAGTTCTATACACTATTTTGCTGTAAAAAACAAAAAATACAGGCCATAAATTCAACAGTGTGGTATTTACAGTACATCACACACCTCATCTTTTTGTGGACTACAAATTGTTACATTTTAGGCCTACATTCAACTGTTTTTGCTGTGTCTTACCCTAGTTCTATACACTATTTGCTGTAAAAAAAAAAGAAAAATACAGGCCACATATTGAACAGCGTGGCACCTCCGCCACATGCTTCATCTATCTGTGGGCTACAAATTGTGGCATTTGAGGCCTACATTCAACTGTTTTTGCTGTGTCTTACCCTAGTTCTATACACTATTTTGCTGGAAAAAAACAAAAAATACAGGCCACATATTCAACAGTGTGGTATTTATGTCAGACACCTCATCTATTTGTGCGCTATGAATTGTTAAATTTTAGGTTTACATTCAACTGTTTTTGCTGTGTATTACCCTAGAAACCCAAAAAATAGAGGCCACATATTGAACAGTGTGGTATCTCCGTCACAAGCCATAACTATCAGTGCTCTATAAATTGTGGCAATTGAGGCCTACATTTAACTGTTTTTGCTGTGTATTACCCTAGTTCTATGCACTATAAAGCTGTAAAAAAACAAAAAATACCGGCCACATATTGAACAGTGTGGTATCTCCGTCACATGCCTCATCTATCTGTGGGCTGCAAATTGTGGCATTTGAGGCCTCCATTCAACTGTTTTTGCTATGTCTTACCCTAGTTCTGTACACAATTTTCCTGTAAAAAAACACAAAATAGAAGCCATATATTGAGCAGTGTGGTATCTCAATCACACGCCTCATCTATTTGTGGGCTACATATTGTGGCATTTCAGGCCTCCATTCAACTGTTTTCACTGTGTCTTACCTTAGTTTTATACATTATTTTGCTGTAAAAAACCCCAAAAATACAGGTCACATATTGAACAGTGTGGTATATCCGTTACACGCCTCATCTATCGGTGGGCTACAAATTGTGGCATTTGGTCCTCCATTCAACTGTTTTTGCTGTGTCTTACCCTTGTTATATACACTATTTTGCTGTAAAAAAGCAAAAAATACAGGCCACGTATAGAACAGTGTGGTATCTCTGTCAAACACCTAATCTATCAGTGGACTACAAATTGTGGCATTTGAGGCCTACATTCAACTTTTTTTGCTGTGTCTTATCCTAGTTCTATACACTATAAAGGTGTAAAAAACAAAAAATACAGGCCACATATTGAACAGTGTGGTATATCCATCACACGCCTCATCTATCTGTGGGCTACAAATTGTGGCATTTGAGGCCTACATTCAACTATTTTTGCTGTGTCTTACCCTAGTTCTCTACACTATAAAGCTGTAAAAAAAAATACATGCAACATATTGAACAGTGTGGTATCTCCGTCACATGCCTCATCTATTTGTGGGCTACAAATTGTGGCATTTTAGACCTCAATTCAACTGTTTTTGCTGTGCCTTAACCTAGTTCTATACACTATTTTACTGTAAAAAACAAAAAATACAGGCCACATATTGAACAGTGTGGTATCTCCGTCACATGCCTCATCTATTAGTGGGCTACAAATTGTGACACTTGAGGCCTATATTCAACTGTTTTTGCTGTGTCTTACCCTAGTTCTCTACACTATAAAGCTGTAAAAAAAAATACATGTCAGGAGGAGGACCATGGTGCGGAAGTGGAAGACGAGGCCGTGGATGACATAGTAACTGACCCAGTGAGGACAGCAGCACACAGTGGGAGGCAGGTGTAGCACCACAACAGGCAGGAAGAAGCAGTGTGGTGACCACAGACAGAAGGTGGGCAACCGTTCCTCGTAACACCAACATGACGGAAGTTGGTAAGGCTACTTTCACACTTGCGTTTTTTGCGCTGCATTTCGAGCGCACATGAAGCGCATTAAAAAAAACGCATTTCAAACGCTTGTAAACTCGGGGATTTTAGTCGCATTTGCATGCGCATTTTGAAAAAAAAAACCAGCGTTTGTCTGCAATATTTATGCGTTTTTGCATGCGTTTTTTTTTTGGCGCATGCGTTGTCTATGTGTCACATTTTTTATCATCTCTGTCTCCATCATCTCTGCTGTCTCCATCATCTCTGTCTCCCTCATTTTCTGTCTCCACATCTCTGTCTGTCTCCATCATCTCTGTCTCCATCATCTCTGTCTCCATCCATCATCTCTGTCCCCCATCATCTCTGTCTCCATCATCTCTGTCTCCATCCATCATCTCTGTCTCCATCATCTCCCGTCTCCATCCACATCTCTGTCCCATCATCTCTGTCCCGTCTCCTCATTTGTCAATCCATCTTTGTCCATCCATCATCTCTGTCTCCATCATCTCTGTCTCCATCATCTCTGTCTCCATCATCTCTGTCCTGTCTCCTTCATCTCTGGCTCCATTTTTTACAAAAAATTGCGTGCGTGCAAAAGCGCTGACGAGCGCAAAGCCCATGCGCACAAGCCAGCGCCCCCATTGACTGCAATGTTATTTTTTGTGCATAGCATGCGCACACGTGTTTTTTTAAAGCGTTGACACGAAAAAAAAATGCAACATGTAGCGTCTAGCGCGTATGGGCGCACACCGGGAAATGCGCAGCGCACGACAAGCGCACATGAACGCGTGCAAGCGCTAGACCCTGCGCCCGCCCTTAAAGAAAGGGAACATGCGCATGCGTCCTATAAGCGCAAATGCGCTGCGCGATAAAACGCAAGTGATAAGTAGCCTAATACAACTGTTAGGTCTTCCGAGTCTGTT
>JARQOD010000002.1:73503011-73560924 GCA_033576555.1 Oophaga sylvatica | reverse complement strand
GAGCAAAAAATCAGTTTTCATTGAGGTGGGACTTTTTTGTCTTGTACTTTCAAGGAGAAATAGTTTGAAACCCAAAGATCAATTAATTTTATTTTTCAAGGCATCTTTACATTTTGGTTTTCTTAATAAATTTGTGTTTTTTTCAAATATTAAAAAAAAATTTTTGTATCAATTAAAATTTTCTGTACCTTTTTTATATACTCATATCAAACTATAAAATTATTTTTTCTATCTCCCAATAAATAAATTATATCAATCTCCCTTTTTCCTCTATCGACAGAAAATAAAAGCAGCATTTTTAAATGCAAAAGGGGGTTTTGCAAAGCCTTCAAAGGTATCACAAAAACCCATACAGAAATCAAAAAATGGGGGCATCGCCCCAAATTCGGGGGGGTTAAGAAATTTTTTTTAAAACTTTTCTACAGTTACGCCCAAATTTTTGGACTTTTGCCCAAAATCCCCCGAGATTTGGTCTCTGCATGCCATTTTTTTTTTATTTAAAAATGGAAAAAACTGGGGTGCAATTGAAGTGTTCCCCTTTCCGGGTTTTAAAATTAAAAAGGGTTTGACTAAAAATATCCTGTAAAACATTTGGGAATTGTAACCATTTTTTTTCCAAAGCCCTTTCCCCTTTTTAGGGCCCAAAAATAATTAAAAAAATTTACTTTACCATAAACAAAATGTTCTTTTTTTTAAAATTTTTTTTTAGAGAAAACATTTTCAGGGAATGACTGTTGAAGTTGGGAAATCAAGCCTGGGTTTTTCCTTTTTTGATGCTTTTCCAGGCCTTTTTCTGCAGATGATTCATTGTTTTCTTTTTTGTGGGTCTTTTTGCCTTAAATTTTTCTTAAGCATGTGGGAAAGCTGCTCGATGGGGTAAAGATCTGATGATTTACTCGGCCATTGCGGGGAAAATATTCCACTTTTTTGCCTTAAACTTCTGGTTTGCTTTTGCACAATGTTTTGGGTCTTTGGCCATCTGTACTGTGAAGTGCCGTCCAATGAACCTTGCTGCATTTGGCTGAATCTGAACATAAGGTATAGCTCTATACACTTCAGAATTCATCCGGCTGCTTCTGTCATCAGTCACATCGCCATCGGAAGCCATGCATGTCCATGCCATTACACTTGCCTCTACAATGTTTTTCAGAGAATATGATGCATTATGGATCTTGAGTCATTCCAAGCCTTTGCCATGTTTTCTTCTTCCCATTATTCTGGTACAGGTTGATTTTAGATTCATTTGTCCAAAGAATGCTTTTCCAGAACTGAGCTGGCTTCATAGGATTTTTTTGGCAAAGTCTAATCTTGCCTTTCTATTTTTAAGGCTGATTAATGGTTTGCACCTTGTGGTGAACTCTCTGATTTACTCTCATGAAGTCTTCTCTTTATGGTAGAGTTAGATACTAAACCACCTACTTCTTGGAGAGTGTTCTTTACTTAGGTGTATGTTGTCAAGGGGTTTTTCTTCACAATGGAAAGGATTCTGAAATTACCCACCACTGTTGTGTTCCATCGACATCCAGGCTTTTTTGAGTTCCCATGATCACCAGTGTGCTCTTTTTTTGCAAGCATAATGATGGTCTGTTTATCATTCATTGAGAGCTCTTTTGATCGCATGTTGTGGGTTTACAGCAACAGCTTCCAAATGCAAATGCAAAACCTGGAATCAGTTGCAGACCTTTTACCTGCTTAACGGATGATGGATTATTGAGGAAATAGCTCATGCAGCCCATTAAAGAAAATTTGAAATAATTGTCTAATAACCCTTGATCCCTTTAAAAAGATGCAGCTACATATTAAACAGCTGTAATTCCTAAACCTTTACTCCAATAAGTATTTGAATACCCTCAAATTAAAGCTGATATTCTGCACTTTAAGCCCAGATTGATTATATAACTGTATCTTGAATATGTTTTGGTAAACTTGTGTCACTGTCCAAATCTATCTATCTAATGTAAAAAAGAAAAAAAGAGAGGCAGCACTCCATAGCTTCAGTGATAGAAAAAAGTGGTTTTATTCAGACCCACATGTCTAGGCAACGTTTCGGCTCACACTGAGCCTTTCTCAAGCCTACAACAAAGCAGCACCAATCCAACATTGTGGGTGCAAAACTCCTCTATCTGATAGTCTGTCTGTCTATCTATTTATCTGTCTGTTTTTCTGTCTGTCGATCAGTCTATCTCTTGGAGATGAAATTCAGTTTGATAGATCCACTCAAAATTCCACTCTTATGTCCAGGAGATGGCTGCCACCAAGTTGGGTCTTGAACAATTGGGACATATTATAGAAAATCTAATTTATTTTGCCCCTACTACTGCAGCTTCTGAGGAAACCACACTTGGTAGCAGTGATACAGGGTGTTTCTTTACTCCTGGTCCTTGTTTTCGCTTAAAGGGAATCTGTCACCCCATTTTCGCCCTATGAGATAGGGCCACCGCCATCAGGGGCTTATCTACAGCATTCTATAATGCTGTAGATAAGCCCCCGATGTTACCTGAAAGTGAAGAAAAACGAGTTATATTATACTCACCCAGGGGCGTTCCGCCGTCCGTTCGGGTCAGATGGGCATTGCGGTCAGGTCCGGGGCCTCCCATCTTGTGACGAAGCCGGCGTGTTCTTTCTGTCCCGTCGCGGCTCCTGCGCAGGCACACTGCTCTGCCCTGGGGAGGAAAGAGCAGAGTGCTACAGTGCGCAGGCACCGGGAAAGGTCAGAGAGTACTGTAGTACTCTGCTCTGCCCTCACCAGGGCAGAGCAGTGCGCCTGCGCAGGAGCTGCGACGGGACAGAAAGAACACGCCGGCTTCGTCACAAGATGGGAGGCCCCGGACCTGACCGCAACGCCCATCTGACCCGAAAGGACGGCGGAACGCCCCTAGGTGAGAATAATATAACTCGTTTTCAAAATCAAAATGAGCATATACCTTTAGTAAGTAAGTAAATTAATAAATAGTAATAGTAGATGTAAATAACAGAGTATTTAGTTAACACTATTTTATTTAAAAAAGTGTAACAGACATCCCACTGTGACAAGGTGTACACAATCGGGACAGTCATATCTCTGGTATTAACACCTTACCTTGTGTCAGCTGAAATCAAGATAGATGGAGATAGAGCCTCTGACCATGCCTCTGCCCATGGGAAACTTTATAGATAATTTACTAAACTATTCTTGCTAATTTACAGTATTTGTGTATTGTATGCTTGTTGTTCTCTAGACTTTAAATAGTTTAATATTTTTAGATTATTTTTATCATTTGTATTCTTATTTTTGTTCATGTTCCCGAGTTTTTGGCACAAGTGCATTAATACTTAATTGTCCTCTTACATAGGACATTGATGTTTGTTTCTGGAAGTGTTCCATCATACTGAGATGTGACCAACATTGGCTTAGTTTTAAATGGTTTTAACACATGACAGTATCTACTTCTAATTAATAATAAAAATGATATGCTATATAATAAGTGTGCTTCAGCTCTGTTCCTCTTTTGATTTTTTCCTGCATTTTCTAGACCAGTGATACCCAGACTGTGGTTCTCCAACTGAGTCAAAGTTGGCGTGGCAGCCAGATGTGAGCAGTTGTGGAACGCACTACAAAGCTACTACAACCTTTACAGTGGTTACAGCCAGGTACTACAAATCCGCTCTTATTTGAATAAACCACTATAAAGTCAACAAAGCTGTTTTGCTCTACAACTGATCAAATCACATCAACTAACGATAGGCCATCAATATAAAGTCTTGAATAATCCCTTTAAATAATGTGTCCTGTTGTGTTCTGCTGTTATTGGAAAATGTGGAATATTTCTCTATTCCCTTACAGATAACATCTGGCTGCGGTGGATTTTTTGCTAGTAAATTTTGGCAAGAACTCCTGGAAAAATGCTGTGAAAGATGTAATATTGATACAAAAAAACATTGAATGTTTTGATAATTAGCTGATCACAAAGTGTTCCCCCACTTGGATCCCTAAGGATATGCTATTTTCTCGTGAGGGAAACCTGTTAAAAAGTATTCAGCTTTACTTCATTGTCACTACAGCGGAAATTAACCATTACACGGTGTTCGTTGATATCAATAGTTTGTCTATGAAATGCAGGACAGGACAGTTTTTCTATAGAGTAAAAATAATCTTTATAGCCACTATGCACTATTGCACAATGGTGCCAACTAGAGTTGAGCGAAACAGGTCGGTCACATTCAAAAGTCGCCGATTTTCGCCAAAGTCGGGTTTCGCCGATCGAAACCCGACCATAGCGTGAAGTTGGCCATGCGGTCGTCGACCTGAGCGCCAAAGTCGGTTTTCCCAGAATGCTTTCAGGCTCCATTTTTCAGCCAATGAGCAAGGACGTACACTGTGGGCAACGAGATGACATGGGCAGCGGCCACCACCATCTTAGAGAAGGGCATTGCAGTGATTGGCTTGCTTTGGGGGGCGTCATAGTGTCTATAAAAGCCCTGACCGCCAACCGCCATTTTACTTCTGCCGATCTTAACAGTAGGGAGAGGTTGCTGACGCTGTTTATCAGTAGGGAGAGAGTTACAGCTGAAAAGAGAAGTTCTTCTGTGCTTGTGCTGATAGCAATTGTGCTGTACAGTTAGTGTGCAGTGACAGGGGAGGATTTTCTTGTGTGCAGCAGTGCTGGTTATTAGGCTGCCTGCCAGTGACAGGGGAGGATTTTCTTGTGTGCAGCAGCGCTGGTTAATAGGCTGCCTGCTAGCTGTATTGCTGTGTGTACACTGCTGTGCAGACTGCTTTATACACAGCACTAATACTTTTATTCTTTTTTTCTGCACAGTTACCGAGCGTTCATTTTTTCCCACACCGTACAGACTGTATGCTCCTCACACACTACCGTGTACCGGCTGGTATCACGGACAAATACATGCTGACTATCTGTGTGTGACTCCGCAAATATATACGGAGATTTCAATTTTGCCCTACACTATATACACCTGGTATCTTCTGATACAGTACCATTTTTCTGCCTTTTGTATTCTGGTCAAATCTATACTGAGAGAGCGTCTGTGTGTGACTCCAGAAATATATACGGAGATTTACAATTACCCCTATACTGTGTACAGCTGTACGCTTCTTATACAGTACCCTTTTTCTGCTTTTTATATTCTGGTCTAATCCATACTGAGTGAGCGTCTGTGTGTGATTCCGGAAATATATACGGAGATTTCAATTTTCCCCTACACTATATACACCTGGTATCTTCTGATACAGTACTTTTTTTCAGTTTTTTGTATTCTGGTCACATCATACTGAGAGAGAGCCTGTGTGTGACTCCGGAAATATATACGGAGATTTACAATTACCCCTACACTGTATACAGCTGTACGCTTCTGATACAGTACCTTTTTTTAGCTTTTTGTATTCTGGTCAAATCCATACTGAGAGAGCGTTTGTGTGTGACTCCAGAAATATATACGGAGATTTAAATTTTACCCCATACTATATACATCTGGTATCTTCTGATACAGTACCTTTTTTCAGCTTTTTGTGTTCGGGTCAAATCCATACTGAGTGAGTGTCTGTGTGTGACTCCGGAAATATATACAGAGATTTAAATTTTACCCTATACTATATACACCTGGTATCTTCTGATACAGTACCTTTTTTCTGCTTTTTGTATTCTGGTCAAATCCATACTGAGTGAGCGTCTGTGTGTGACTCCAGAAATATATACTGAGATTTAAATTTTACCCTATACTATATACACCTGGTATATTCTGATACAGTACCTTTTTTCAGCTTTTTGTATTCTGGTCAAATCCATACTGAGTGAGCGTCTGTGTGTGACTCCGGAAATCTATACGGAGATTTAAATTTTACCCTATACTATATACACCTGGTATCTTCTGATACAGTACCTTTTTTCAGCTTTTTGTATTCTGGTCAAATCCATACTGAGTGAGCATCTGTGTGTGACTCCGGAAATATATACCGAGATTTAAATTTTACCTTATACTATATACACCTGGTATATTCTGATACAGTACCTTTTTTCAACTTTTTGTATTCTGGTCAAATCCATACTGAGAGAGCGTCTGTGTGTGATTCCAGAAATATATAAGGAGATTTACAATTTCCCCTACACTGTATCCAGCTGTATGCTTCTGATACAGTACCCTTTTTCTGCTTATTATATTCTGGTCTAATCCATACTGAGCCTGTGAGCTTCTGTGTGTGACTCCAGAAATATATACGGAGATTTACAATTACCCCTTCACTGTATACAGCTGTACGCTTCTGATACAGTATCGTTTTTCTGCTTTTTATATTCTATGATAATCCATACTGAGTGAGCGTCTGTGTGTGACTCCGGAAATATATACGGAGATTTACAATTTGCCCTTCACCGTATACAGCTGTACGCTTCTGATACAGTACCATATATCTGTTGGTATTTTTGGTACATTTTCCCAAACATGAGGAAGTATGGTGGAAGAGGCCGCGGACGTGGGCAGGGGGGGTCAGCTGGTACTGATGGTGGTGGTGGTGCATCTGCTGGTAGTGCCAAAAGCACAATAGCACCTAAGGCAGGAGGTGTTGAGCCTGCATCATCATCTGGCTCCAGAAGGCCTGGAAGGCTCCCTTTTCTGCAAGTAGGTAAACCGCCTTTAAAGCCGGAGCATCAGGAACAGGTTTTGGCTTACATCGCCTCTTCTTCTGAAGTTTCAAAAATTGCAAGCACTGAGTCGTCAGTGCAGGCTCCTGGTCAGGAACAACACCTTTCCTTGTGTCCTTCACCCCCACCAAAACTGAAGGATGCGGCAGGCCACACTTCAGATTACTCCATGGAGCTCTTTTCACATACCATGCCTGGGTTATCAAGTCAAATTCTGAATTCCCCAGTCCAAGATGAATGTGACATGGAGTGCACTGATGCACAGCCACTGCTATATGATTCTGCTGGTACATTCACCCAGAGCACTACATTGCCCTCTCAGTCTACTGAGCCAGAATGTGACCATGATGAAACTCAGGTGCCCCTTCCCGCATACTATACCACCTTACACGGTGACACAGAGTAAGGTGCAGATGAAATTGAAGAGGAGGTGATGGATGACCCAGTTGTTGACCCGGATTGGCATCCATTGGGGGAAGAGGGTGCTGCTGGCAATAGCTCAGAAGAGGAGGGGGATCCGCAGCAGGCATCGACATCGGAGCTGTGGGTATCTGGCAGGCCCGTAGCAGTCCAAAAACGTGTTAAAAAAACAAAAAGTGTTGCAGGACAGCTTGGCCAGACAGTCAAATTAGCACAGCGTGCAAGCCCTGAAAATTTATCCCATAGTAGGAAGAGTGCAGTGTGGCACTTTTTTGACCAAAATCCTATTGATGAGGCAAAGGTTATCTGTAAGAAGTGCGGAAGGACCTTTAGCCGAGGGAAAAATCTCAGAAATTTGAATACCAGTTGCATGCTTAGACATTTAAACACCATGCACTTGCAAGCATGGGCGGACTTCAGTACCTCAGGTAGCACATGTGCACCTGCTCCGACTGAAGGTAGCCAGGAACGCTACATCGCTTCCCCCACTGTAAGCCACCGGTTAGTACACCACCAGCAAGAAATGTTGAGGTGTTGTTGCAAGGCCAAAGCAGTCAGCGAATCACAATGTTTTTGTAACCAAAAACTGAATCTAGGCCATCACCACCACCATCACCACCATCACCAACACCAACCCCCTCTCAGTCCGCCATGTCCACCGCTAGTTCCCCATATGCAGCTCTCAAGTCCAGCTCACCCTAGCAGACACTCTGAGTAGGACAAGAAAGTACTCATCCTCTCATCCGCGTACAATGGCTTTGAACGCCTACATTGCCAAACTGATCTCATTAGAGATGATGCCCTTACATTTGGTTGAAAGCGCAGCGTTCCGAGAGATCATGGCCTATGCTGTCCCATGCTATGACCTACCCAGTCGGCACTTCTATTCTAGAAAAGCCATCCCTGCCCTCCACCTGCATGTGAAAGACCACATTGTCCATGCATTCAAACAATCAGTGAGTGGAAAGGTGCACCTCACAACAGATGCATGGGCCAGTAGGCATGGTCAGGGCCGTAAATGTGTCCTTCACTGCGCACTGGGTTAATGTGGTGGATGCAGGGTCCACAGGGGACAGCGGCGGTGGGACAGTGATGCCTAGCCCACGGTATAGGCAACAGTTGGCTGTAGGCATTCGACCCTCCTCCTCCAGAAGTGAAAGCTCGTCGACAGAGCGCAGTCGCACGAGCAATCCATCCGCAGCTGACAGTGTTGCACACGAGGTGTCCCACTATCGACCAGCTAGTGGTAAGCATCAGCAGGCTGTTTTAAAGATGATGTCTTTGGGAGACAAGAGACACACCGCGGAGGTACTGGCCGACTACTTGCAGAGAGAAACTGAGTCATGGCTGGGCGGTCTACATCTTGAGCCAGGCAAGGTAGTCAGTGATAACGGCCATAATTTTGTGGCGGCCATAGCCCTGGCAAAACTCAGACACATACCTTGCCTGGCTCACACCTTGAACCTGGTGGTGCAGTGCTTCATAAATAACTATCCGGAATTACCAGCCCTGCTCCATAAGGTGCGAAGACTGTGCTCGCACATCCGTCGCTTGCCCGTAGACTCTAGTTGTATGCAGAGGCTGCAGTGATCGCTCCACCTCCCCAAGCACCACCTAATCATAGACATTACAGCAAGGTGGAATTCCACCATGCACATGGTTGAGAGGCTGTGCGAACAGAGGCAGGCTGTAATGCATTTGTGGGAGGATACACGGGCAGGCAGTTTGAGGGCAGACATGGAGTTGTCAGGTGTGCAGTGGTCAAAGCTGAAAGACGACAACGCCATCATAAGCATGAGCATCCCACTTATGTATCTGCTCATGCAAACTTTGACGCACATTAAGGATCAGGCGTCTGCAGCGGAGGAGGAGGAGGGAAGCCTTGATGACAGTCAGGCATTGTCTGCTCAGGGAACTGTCCTGGACGAGGTGGAGGAAGAAGAGGAAGAGGAGGAGGAGGATGAGGTGCATGATTATTTTGGGGAGGAGGATGCTTATCAGGGGGCAAGAGAATATGTTGGCTTTACAAGGTCAGGTACAGGGTTTGTGCGTGATTGGAGGGATGTGGATTTGGAAGAAAGTGCTCCTCCACCCACCACTGGCAGTGCATCATTGACACCTGGACCATTGGCCCACATGTGTTATTATGGCTTGCGGATCCTAAAATGGGACCCCCGCACTGCCAAAATTATGAAGGATGATGACTACTGTTTGGTCAGCATCCTCGATCCATGCTATAAAGGCAAATTACAGAACATCATGCCACAAGAGCACCTAGAGCTAATATTGGCAAACAAACAAGCAACTCTGGTAAACCGTTTGTTTGAGGCATTCCCAGCACACAGCAGCGGTGTAGGTTCTACCACGAGCCAATGTCCACAGCAATAAATTTGTACTCCGCATCAGCAATAGCCGTCAGGACGACCGAAAAATATTTCTTGTAGTTAAAGAATTCTGATCCGGTTCCTGCAGGCTTTTGAATGCGTATGTGTTTGCCATCCATGTGTTTGCCTCTACCCCAAGAAATTAGGACTATCCACAATTTGCATGGTTTCAGGCGCTCCCTCAAAACACATTTGTTCAGAGTGGCCTATCACATTAACTAACCAAAGTCGTTCTATGTTTAAGTGTGTATGTGTAGCCCAGAAAAATATTTAGAGTTGAGAGTCCTCAGTGGTTGATACCTTTTAATGGCTAACTGAAAAGATGGTAACAAATTGCAAGTTTTCGAGACTACTCAGGTCTCTTCATCAGGCGTAGACTAATACAAAATCTGAAGAATAACATATTTATACACAAAGCAGCACAGAATTAAATTCTCCTTTTTGCATTTAGATAAGAAAAAAATATCGCTGTCCATTTGTGCGCGTTTCTTCAGAAGTGGTTTTAGTTCCATAAAGATGCGGTACAGTCTATGTGTAGCCCATTCACTATCTCCATCCATCCCTCACTCCCTCAAGATGGCTGGACCATCATTGTAAATGCACCATTGTATATACACACCTGTACTTTGTATCTCCCCCACCTCATTGTAGATTGTAAGCTCTCACGAGCAGGGTCGGCTTATTTTGCTTTAATTATTGTATTGTTAACGTTGTTACCTATGATTTGTGTTTTGAAACTGTTAAACTGTAAAGCGCTGCAAGATATGTTGGCGCTATATAAATAAAGATTATTATATTATTATTATTATTATCCACAGCGCCCAGGCAATTTGGAAACTGGCAGATACGGAGAAACTGGTCCGCTATTTCAAGTCACCGGTCTGTAGTTGGCTCTGGAAGAAATTCTCCAACCAAATAGTCCCACAGAGCACGACAAGTATACTTAATGATGCCTGATAGCGTAGAAATTCCAAGGCGATACTGGAAATGGACCGATGACAGCGTTTCTCCAGTTGCCAGAAATCTGTAAACAAAATTGAAAAAATGAATGTTAGGAGTCGAGTTCCCGCTTCTGCACAGGGGAATCTCGAGCCATTCCGGCTGCGGTCTCCCATTCGTCTCCAACCGCAGTGGACTCTGCTCAGCTTAGACATCAGTCCCAGCGTCTCACCCAGTCTGGCAATGTGCAGAGGATTACTGCTGCTCCTCCAGACTCTGCTATTGTGGCCAGTACTGGTTAGTGGCGAGCTGATGTCTTAAGGACAAAGTCCTTGTTTTTCCCTTCTGAGCATGCCCAGGGTGAGATCTCTCATTGGAGATCAGGGGTCACATGCTCAGGTACTTCAGCAGCTCCTATTGGTCTGCCAGGAAGGTCCTGTGACTACTGGTGTTCTGGAACAGGTTTCATTGGTCCTTGTTTCTGGCAGGTCCTGTAGCTGTTATTATAAAAGGGTGGCAATGCTGAGCCGCCATGCGCTAGTATCAACCATTATATGCTTTGCACCAGTGTGGTCATGCGTGTGTGTGGTTAGGGCCCGGCTGAAATAAGCCCCTAGAATACCGACTTAATCGGTGAGGAGTTTGGTATTCTAGTTGGTCAGGGTCGGTGTCCTAGATGCCCTAGATTACCGGCATAACCGGTGAGGAGTTTGATTGCCGTATTCAGGGTCTGACGTTCAGACGCCATAGATTGCGGGTGACTTCCGCGAGGACATTAGCGCCTGATCACGTTCTATGTTCGCTTAGCACTTACTGTGTACCTGGGTGCCTGACAGGACACAGAACTTTTTCTCAGCGGCTCTGTGACGTAACAGGGTTCGCTTTCAATGCTAGACAGCGCCCTAGCGTGTTTATTTTGCGACTCAGTTGTGTTTAGTGAGTTTGCACACATCGCCATATAGCGCTGCGGCACTCCTTCTAGCGGCTCTGTGAAATAACAGAGTTCGCACATATTGCCACAGCGCATTGCGGTGTTTATTTTGGCGACTCTGCGGGATAACAGAGTTCGCGTCTTGCGCCATTTTACTAGCAGCAGGTTCCGCCTGCACGGTGGACCCCGGGTTGCGAATGCACCTCCCTACCTCATATATTTGGTGCGTTCCACAGACCCTAGCAATAAATTAGTTCACAATCACAGCATTACATAGCAGAACTCAGCTATAACTATTGGAGATACCAAAAATAAAAAAAATCAAGGAAAAACACACTGTTTTTGACCATGTTTTATTGTACTGATATGTTTCCCTTGTTGTCCTGTGATGTTAAAAAAATAATAACAACAATACAAGTGTGCTCAAGCAAGCAGATCCAATACATATAGCTTACCTTATAGTGACCATGAGACCCTCCGCCGGAGAAATCGAGAAGCGACAATAGGTGTCGGATCTTCGGATTTGTTCTCCAACACGCTCCAGCAAAAACTCAAAATTCTCTTTCTTCATCTGAAGATAGGCAAAAAATTTCTCAGGGTTTTCTCTCAGCTCCATGTTGAGTGTAGAATACACACCACGGGTTAGTCTCTGTGCTGTGATGGGGTGGATCCACATACGGCGTCGTCGGTGGCGCTGACGCATAATGTGCTGCTCTATCTTTCTCTCATTCTCCATAACGATAATCTTCAAGCGATTCGCCTCCGCTGTAAAATCCACCAGATTCTTGAATATATTGCCAATAATAACATCCATGTTCGCCAGTCACTTGCTACTTGCTCTTCTCTCCAACCTGCACTTGCTCCTCTACAACCTGTCAAAGATGGGCTGTAGGAACAGTGTATATATAGGATTACAGTAGCCAATCATGTTTGGAACCCCAAAAAAGGGCGTTTTTAAAAACCGGATCCGGCATAATCCGTCGATAAACGGATAAAAAACCGGATACACCGGATGAGACGGATTCGGTTTTTGTTCGGATGCCCGAGACGGATCCGGCAAAAAACCGGATGCGTCTCATCCGGTTTTACATACTAGTTGCCGGATGTGGCGATCCGGCAAAACGCCGGTGGCGCCGTCAGGTGCAAAACGGATGTGTGAAAGAGGCCTAAGAAAGCAATTGTAACATCAACTGATCCTCATGGTGCCATCAAAGGAATAAAAGAATCCACACTATCTATAAACAGAGAGATGGTGAGGGAACTCTTAGCTAATTTAAATTAATTTAAATCTCCTGGTCCAGATGAATTACATCTTAGGGTGCTGACAGAGTTAACAGAGGAAATTGCAGAACCACTAGCCAGAATCTTTGAAAAATCATGGAGAACAGAAGTCCCAGAAGATTATAGAAGGGTAAATGTTGTCTCTATCTTCAAAGAAAGAAAGAAGATGGAGCCAGGACATTACAGGCCAGTGAGCATAACTTCTATAGCATGAAAGATCTTTGTACAAATTATTAAACAACATGCATGTAAGTACTTGGATAAAAATACAGTAATTAACCAGAGGCAGCATGGGTTTATAGCAAACAAATCATGTCAGACTAATCTAATTTCCTTCAATGATGGAATCACTGACTGTGGATCAGGGAAATGCGGTAGATATAATATATCTCGACTTCAACAAATCATTTGATAAAGTATCTCAGACTATCCCTGTTGAAAAAATTACCAAGTATAGGATGGACAAGGCTGTGGTTAGGTGGATTCATAACTGTCTCAGTGATTGTGCTCAAATAATGGTAATAAATGTTTCAAGTGGGGTACCACAAGGCTCTGTCCTGGCTCCAGTGTTGTTCAGCATTTTTATAAATGATCTAGATAAGGGAACTGAAGGTAAACTGTTCAAATTTGCAGACAATCCAAAGCTAGGAGGGATGGCTGACATTAGAGAAGACGGAAAGTATCTAGATTAGCTTGAACAATGTGCAGCGACTAGTAGAATGGCATTTAACAGGGAGAAATGCAAGATTCTACATCTGGGCAAGAAAAATGAAAATTACATCTTTAGAATGGGAAGAATAAAACTAAAGAACAGCAGGTGTGAAAAAGATATACTAATAGATCACAGACTGCACATGAGTCAAAAGTGTGATGCAGCAGCAAAAAAGGCAAACAGTTCAGCAGGTGTGAAAAAGATATACTAATAGATCACAGACTGCACATGAGTCAACAGTGTGATGCAGCAGCAAAAAAGGCAAACACAGTTCTAGGATGTATTAAGAGAAGCATCGAGTCTAGATCACGTGAAGTAATTATCCACCTTTTCTCCATCTTGGTCAGGCTGCATCTGGAATACTGTGTCCAAAAAACTGGAGCAAATTCAATGAAGCGCTACCAGGATGGTGAGTGAACTGCAAAGTATGTCCTACGAGGAATGGTTAAAGGATCTGGGAATATGTAGCTTGCAAAAAAGAAAGCTAAAAGGAGATTTAATAGCCATCTACAAATATCTGAAGGGATGTCACAGTGTAGAGGGATCATCCATATTCTCATTTGCATATGGAAACATGAGAAGCAATGGGATGAAACTTAAAGGGATAAGATAGATATTAGAAAAAAAAACTTTTTGAGAGTGATCAATGATTGGAACAGACTGTCATGAGAGGTGGTGAGTTCTCCTTCCATGGAAGTCTTCATACAGAGGCTGGTCGACATCTGTCTGAGATGGTTTAGTGAATCCTGCATTGAGAAGGGGGTTGGGTACAATAACCCTGGAAGTCTCTTCCAACTCTAACATTCTATGATTCTTTGATTCTATTTCTTTTAATGGTACCATATTCACTAATAAGGCATGTCCATAGGGGTTGTCCTGTTCAGAAAATATATTTCATTATTGCTGCTGGTGGCAAAGGGACATCAACCACACTCACACCAGAAACTGGGCCCCATCCACTTAGAAACTTTTCTGCTAGATATGAGAATATAATCACAACCAACTGCCCACAATATATATAATTGCAATCTCCAGTCAAGATTTAATATACCACAGACTAATAGATTCACTTTTATGGTAACCAGACAGTACAAAAGAATGGTACCACACAATTGTATAAAGATTAATAAAATTACATGCCGTACTTTATTACAAAATTAAAAACAACATAAAAAAGAAAGGTGCAAGAAAAATAGAGGGACAAACATTCCATAGGAAAACCCCACTACAGCCATATACAGAATATGTATTCTCATATATTCTCATGTGTGATCATAAACACCCATAGAGTTAATGGCACAATCACATGGATAAAAAACAGCCCGCAAAAAAACAAATTCCCTATAAGATTAAACTAACCACAATGGGCGTAAGTATATTATAAAGGGATAGTTGTTCGGCTAATTTCTCATATGCTCTCAAAGCAATTGCCACTCAAGAATTGATACTAGGGTGTAAAAAGGCTTGTTCCTAATACATACCAATGTATGCTGGTGGGGGTCCATGGACGTCCCACTGCCCCGACGCTCGTTTTGCTCAGCTTCTTCGGGAGCGTGTCATCACATGAGGCATGTCAACCAATGGGAGAGAAGGTAAGCGGTCATGTGGACCGGCAACACTAGGTCCTCAAAGAGGATGTGCACGCACCGAAACCACTTAAGACCGCAGTATATCTCCCTACAGCTCAATATACTGCGCATGCGCACCACCTTGAAAAAGGGGGAAGTTGATATAATTTCTCACTATAAGTTAGAACGTAATTCATGGACGTCCCCTTTTTTCAAGGTGGTGCGCATGGTTATCATAAAAGTGAAGATATGAAAATATATAGCATACCGTCCAACTTAGAAAGAAAGGAAATTGGGACACATACTAGAGTGCCACTTCTCTGCCCAGCCCTTTTTATGTTCCCACACTGCAATATTGGTCCAAATGAATTCTATTATTGTTCCCACATAGAACAGTACCACTTTCATGGTCACCCATAGTATTCTCACACACCGAGTTTAATGCCCCCCAAAGCACATTTCCCCACACAATATGAGGTCTCCACTGCCCCAACACAATATATTCCCACAGCCCATAGTATACACATGAACAGTAGGATGCCTCCACAGTATATCACCCAACACAGAGTGATGCACCCACAGTCACCCACACATAATATCCTCTCACACTCTCATTACATGGTATAATGCCTCCACATTCCCATACACAAAGTATGATGTCTTCATATGCCCCCCCACAGTATGATCCCCACAGTGCCACATATACAATATGATAACATCATAGTATGATGACCCCAAAGCCTTTCAAATACAATATTATGCCTTCACAGCCCCTCACACACAGCTCTACCCTTTCCTAGTGTATTCTCACCCATCCCTGCAGTCTGTGAGCCCTCGCGGGCAGGGTCCTCTCTCCTTCTGTACTTGTGTGTCCCTTGTCCAGCACATGTTTAATGTACCTGTCTATATTTTTCCCCTTTTCATATGTAAAGCGCCATGGAATAAATGGCGCTATATAAATGTATAATAATAATAATAATAATTTATTCCATGGCGCTTTACATGTAAGATGTGGTATACATAATAAATATAAGTACAGTAATCTTAGACAATACAAGTTACGACTGGTACAGGAGGAGAGAGGACCCTGCCCGCGAGGGCTCACAATCTACAAGCGATGGGTGAGGATACAGTAGGTGAGGGTAGAGCTGGTCATGCAGCAGTTTGGTGGATCAGTGGTTACTGCAGGTTGTAGGCTTGTCGGAAGAGGTAGGTCTTCAGGTTCTTTTTGAAGGTTTCCATGGTAGGCGAGAGTCTGATATGTTGTGGTAGAGAGTTCCAGAGTAGAGGGGATGCGCGGGAGAAATCTTGTATGCGATTGTGGGAAGAGGAGATAAGAGGGATAAGAGGGGAGGAGAGGAGGAGATCCTGTGAGGATCGGAGATTGCGTGCAAGTAGGTACCGGGAGATAAGGTCACAGATGTATGGAGGACACAGGTTGTGGATGGCTTTGTATGTCATGATTAGGGCTTTGAACTGGAGTCTTTGTGTAATGAGGAGCCAGTGCAGGGATTGACAGAGGGTAGAGGCCGGGAAATAGCGGGGGACAGGTGGATTAGTCGGGCAGCAGAGTTTAGAATAGATTTGAGGGGTGCGAGAGTGTTAGAGGGGAGGCCACAGAGCAGGAGGTTGCAGTAGTCGAGGCGGGAGATGATGAGGGCATGGACTAGGGTTTTTGCAGATTCTTGGTTGAGGAATGTACGGATTCTTGAGATATTTTTGAGCTGAAGTCGGCAGGAGGTGGAGAGGGCTTGGATATGTGGTTTAAAAGAGAGATCAGTGTCAAGGATAATCCCGAGGCAGCGAGCTTGTGGGACTGGAGAGAGTGGGCAATCGTTTACATTAATTGATAGGTCCATTGGAGGGGTTGTGTGAGATGGGGGAAAGATGATAAATTCTGTTTGTCCATATTAAGTTTTAGGAATCTAGCGTAGCGTAGAAAAAGGATGAAATAGCAGACAGACATTGAGGGATTCTGTTTAGTAGGGAGGTGATTACTGGCCCAGAGATGTAGATGTGTGTCATCAGCATAGAGGTGATATTCAAAGCCGTGAGATTTAGTGTTGAGCATTCCGATACTGCAAATATCGGGTATCGGCCGATATTAGCTGTATCGGAATTCCGATTCCGAGTTCCGATATTTTCGTCTTATCGGATACCGGAATCGGGATTGTCACTGTCACTGTCAGTGTCCGTCGGTCGGGTCTGTCAGGAGTCAGCGGCACTTACCCGGCAGAAGATCTCCGGCGGTCACGTCCTGCACTGCTTCATGGCCGCCATCTTCTTTCCCCGGCGGTCACATGCAGTTTCTCGCGATAACTGCAGTGACTGCTGGGTAATCGCGGCCGTAAAGCAGTCAGTCCGATGACGTCACCGCCGGAGAAGCAGGTAATCAGCTGTGCTGCGTTGCAATGACAGGCTCTGCCTGTCATTGCGATGTAGCAGAGCTGGATCGTCGTGGGACTGTCGTTATGGACTGCGTCGGACAGGTGGTATACTGTTGGTTTGTTTTTTTTCTTTTTTTACAGGAGATCGATGGCGTCGCAGGAATGAGAGTATAATAAAATTAATGAAAACTGTGTTCTCTTTTATTTCATTAAAAGACTTTTTTCTTGCTGTCTTTTTTTTAAACATTTAATAACTTTGGATTAATAATGGATCGGTGTCTTATTGACGCCTCTCCATTATTAACCGGGCTTATTGTCACCGTGCAATCAACGGTGACATTAACCCCTTATTACCCCGCTTGCCACCGCTACAGGGCAAGTGGGAAGAGCCGGGTAAAGTGCCACAATTGGCACATCTTTTGATGCGCCAAATGTGGGGCTGCTGTAGCCTGGTATTATCAGGCTGTTGAGGGCCAAAATCCATGGGCCTTGACAGTCTTTTAATACCAGGCCGCAGCAGTCTGCATTTTACTTGGCTGGTTAACAAAAATAGGGGGGATCCCCACGCCGTTTTTTTTTTCGAGGGGATCCCCTATTTTTGTTAACCAGCCAAGCTAAGCAGACTGCTGTGGCCTGGTATTATCAGGCTTGCAAGGTCCATGGATATTGGATCCTTACCAGCCTGAAAAACCAGCCTCAGCGGTCTGCTTCATCTGGCTGGTTAACAAAAATAGGGGGGACCCCACGCCAATTTTTTTCGAGGGGATCCCCTATTTTTGTTAATCAGCCAAGATATGCAGACTGCTGTGGCCTGGTATTATCAGGCTGGCAAGGTCCATGGATCTTGGCTCCTTAACAGCCTGAAAATCCAGGCCTCAGCGGTCTGCTTCATCTGGCTGGTTAACAAAAATAGGGGGGACCCCACGCCAATTTTTTTCGAGGGATCCCCTATTTTTGTTAATCAGCCAAGATATGCAGACTGCTGTGGCCTGGTATTATCAGGCTGGCAAGGTCCATGGATCTTGGCTCCTTAACAGCCTGAAAATCCAGGCCTCAGCGGTCTGCTTCATCTGGCTGGTTAACAAAAATAGGGGGGACCCCACGCCAATTTTTTTCGAGGGGATCCCCTATTTTTGTTAATCAGCCAAGATATGCAGACTGCTGTGGCCTGGTATTATCAGGCTGGCAAGGTCCATGGATCTTGGCTCCTTAACAGCCTGAAAATCCAGGCCTCAGCGGTCTGCTTCATCTGGCTGGTTAACAAAAATAGGGGGACCCCACGCCATTTTTTTTTCGAAGGGAACCCCTATTTTTGTTAATCAGTTCCCTCTGACGTCACTGATTGTGTCCCTGGCTGACCTGAAGTGAAAGTGGAAAGCAATCAATTAAGCTTTCCACTTAAGGGCCCGTCTCACATAGCGATATCGCTACCGAGATCGCTGCTGAGTCACTAGTTTTGTGACGCAGCAGCGAGCTCACCAGCGATATCGCTGTGTGTGACATTCAGCGACGATCAGCCCCCCTGCCGGGTATCGCTGATCGTCGCTGAAATGTCAGGACCTTTGATCGCTGGTTTCCCGCTGACAGGCACACATCGCTGCGTGTGACAGGCGGGAGACCAGCGATCCGCTGGTAACCAAGGTACACAGCGGGTTTCCAGGCGCGGGGCTGTGCCTAGAAACCCGCTGTGTACCTTGGATACCAGCGCCCTGATGCAGGGAGCTGGTATCCAAGGTACATAGCGGGTTTCCAAGCGCTGCGCGGTGCCTGGAAACCCGCTGTGTACCTTGGTTACCAGCGGATCGCTGGTCTCCCGCCTGTCACACGCAGCGATGCGTGCCTGTCAGAGGGAAACCAGCGATCAAAAAAAGGTCCTGACATTTCTGCGACGATCAGCGATACCCGGCAGGGGGCTGATCGTCGCTGAATGTCACACACAGCGATATCGCTGGTGAGCTCGCTGCTGCGTCACAAAACTAGTGACTCAGCAGCGATCTCGGTAGCGATATCGCTATGTGAGACGGGCCCTTAAGCGATGTTACCCGCAGTGTCGCTGTCCCAGATCGCTGCCTGAGCTGCCTGTTTGGCAGCTCAGCAGCGATCATGTAGCGATACACCAGCGATCCTGACAAGTGCATATCGTTGTCGGGATCGCTGGTGTATCGTTATGTGACACCCAGCCTTTACTCTCCTGTCAGGCAGGAGAGGAACTCAATCATTTGGGGTTTACTGTGAGGCTGCAGCATTAGCTGCGGTCCCTGCAGTAAACATTAACCCTTTCTGAAGGATTACACCGTGGGACCTGACTGTGCATGGGATAGGTAAGAATAATTTTGCTTTTTTATTTTATTTTTATTACAGGAAATGGTTTTTGCAGTAAAATAAAAGATGGTCAAAAACATGTGTCTTTATTTCATTAAAATGATTTTTAATTAAAGTGTGTGTGTTTTATTTTATTTCATGCAATAGGATTAATAATTGATAGTTGTCTAATTGACAGCTCTCAATTATTAACCTGGCTTAAGGTCACCTTTCAATAGCAAGGTGGCTTTAACCCCATATTAACCCATTCGCCACCGCTACAGGGCAATGGGAATAGACGGGCAAAGTGCCAGAAAGGGCGAATCTAATTATAGATTTGTCTTTCCTGGGGTGTCTGGGGGCAGATGTTAGTAGCCGGGGGGGCAAAAATAATGGTCCCTCTCTGGGCTATTATTATCTGACCCACTCACTGGCTTTGTCTGTCTGGTTGCGAAAATAGGGCGGGAGCCCACGCATTTTTTTTCAGCAATTTTACACCTCATATATATATATACATGTCATTGAATTTGTGACACATATATATATATATTTATATTTGTAGTTCATACACTTCTACATAGTATAATAGCCGCTAATTCATTTGCCGGCTTTTGTGAAAATGCAGAACCCGACATGAAATGACACTTGGTGTACATAGGGTTAACCATGTCTTTTCATGTCCTTTGCTATCTAATTTGCACAAACAATTAAATCAGACTATGTGTGCAAAATTTCACACCTGTAGGGGTTAATTAAAGGTGTAAATTAGTAGCAAAAAAGTCCGTTTTTTTTTACAACGAATTTACACCTTTAATTAACCCCTACAGGTGTGAAATTTTGCACACATAGTCTGATTTAATTGTTTGTGCAAATTAGATAGCAAAGGACATGAAAAGACATGGTTAACCCTATGTACACCAAGTGTCATTTCATGTCGGGTGACCCGACATGAAATGACACTTGGTGTACATAGGGTTAACCATGTCTTTTCATGTCCTTTGCTATCTAAGGCCGGAGTCACACTGGCGACAAAATCGGACGACTGCAATGCGATGAAATATCGCATTGCAGTCGGACCTATGTTAATCTATGGAGCAGCTCCCAGTATCAGATTTTTTGTGGTCCGTTTTTAAACGTCCGTGTACAATCGCAGCATGCTGCGATTGTCACCGATTGTCGGTCGACAATCGCCAATGCAAGTCTATGGGAGCGATGAAAAATCTGATTACAAACGGACCACACTGTGTGACTTGCGATGAAATCGCATCGGTGTCCTTTAGAAAAGCCGGCAATTCATCCCCGCCTATACTGTAAAATCACACTGACAGCTTTAATAAAGACTAGAAAGAATAGATATATACACATAGAACACATACATATATATATACATGTCATTGTGACATGTATATATACATATATTTATGTTCATACACTTCTACATACTGTAATAGCCGCTAATTCAATTGCCGGGTTTTGTGAAATCACAGAAGCCGACATGAAATGATACATTGTTTCCACACATTTAACCATGTAATTTCATGTATTTTTATATATGTTTGAAACATACAATTACATGAGTGTATTTGTGCAAAATTTCAGACATGTAGGGGTTAATTAAAGGTGTAATTTCGTTGAAAAAAAATGCGTGGGCTCCCGCTGTATTTTCTCCACCAGACAGACAAAGCAAAGCGAGTGGGGGCAGATAATAATAGCCCAGGGAGGGTGCATTTTTTTGTGCCCCCCCTGGCTACTAACATCTGCCCCCAGACACCCCAGAAAGGGCAAATCTATAATTAGATTCGCCCTTTCTGGCACTTTGCCCGTCTATTCCCATTGCCCTGTAGCGGTGGCGAATGGGTTAATCTCACCTTACTGTCACCTTGCAATTGAAAGGTGACCTTAAGGCAGGTTAATGATTGATAGCTGTCAATTAGACAACTATCAATTATTAATCCTATTGAAGTAAATAAAAAAACACACACACTTTAAGAATAAATAATTTTAATGAAATAAAAACACATTTTTTTGACCATATTTTATTTTACACTAAATCCGTGCGAAGCCATTGATCTCCTAAAATAAAGAAAAAGAAATAAAACAACATTATTCTTACCTATTCCGCCGATCTGTCACGTCCCACGCTGTAATCCTTCACAAAGGGTTAACTAGCTTTGAGCCAAGCAGTGCAAGTAATCCTGCATGCTCAGCTCAAAGCTCATGAATGAATAAGTTCCTCTCCTGGCGACAGGAGAGGATGTGTTTCATGAATGAAGCTTAATTGATTGTGTCCACTTTCCCTTTAGGTCAGGTCACTACAGTTAAATTGGCAAGAAATCAATTAAGCTCCATTCATGAATCTATTCCTCTACTTTCGCTGGGAGAGGAAGTTATTCATTCAGGGGAATACAGGTCTGAGACAGCATTATTAGCTCTCTGCGACCTTTAACCTGTTAACCCTTTCTGATGGATTACACCGTGGGACCTGACTGTACATCGGATTGGTAAGTATAATTTTGCTTTTTTATTTTATTTTTATTACAGGAAATGGTTTTAGCAGGAAAATAAAATATGGTCAAAAACTGTGTGATTATTTAATTAAACTTATTTTTTATTAAAGTGTGTGTGTTTGATTTTTCTTTCATACAATAGGATTAATAATTGATAGTTGCCTAATTGACAGCTATCAATTATTAACCTGGCTTAAAGTGACCTTTCAATTGCAAGGTCATTTTAACCCCTTATTAACCCATTCGCCACCGCTACAGGGCAATGGGAATAGACGGGCAAAGTGCCAGAAAGGGCGAATCTAATTATAGATTTGCCCTTTCTGGGGTGTCTGGGGGCAGATGTTAGTAGCCAGGGGGGGCACAAAAAAAATGTACCCTCCCTAGGCTATTATTATCTGCCCCCACTCGCTTGCTTTGTCTGTCTGGTGGAGAAAATACAGCGGGAGCCCACGCATTTTTTTTTAACGAATTTACACCTTTAATTAACCCCTACATGTCTGAAATTTAGCACACATATACTCATGTAATTGTATGTTTCAAACATATATAAAAATACATGAAATTACATGGTTAAATGTGTGGAAACAATGTATCATTTCATGTCGGCTTCTGTGATTTCACTGAAGCCGGCAATTGAATTAGCGGCTATAACAGTATGTAGAAGTGTAAGAACTATAAATATATGTATATATATATATGTCACAATGACATATATATATATATATATGTATATATATATATATATATATATGTGCTCTATGTGTATATATCTATTCTTTCTTTTGGCATTTAAATACTATTCTTTTGGATCCATTATATGTCAGTTTGCAAGCCTGCGAGAAAATCTCGCAAGTCGGATGAAAATCGGATGTTACAAGGTACACACACATGCGATTAAATCGCATCTTTGAAGGAAAATCGGATGCCAGAAGGATGTGTGATGTTTTTATTTTGATCCGATTGTCGACCGTCTAAAACGGACCGATTTTTTGTGGTTGTGTGTGACTCCAGCCTAATTTGCACAAACAATTAAATCAGACTATGTGTGCAAAATTTCACACCTGTAGGGTTAATTAAAGGTGTAAATTCGTAGCAAAAAAAGTCCGTTTTTTTTACAACGAATTTACACCTTAATTAACCCCTACAGGTGTGAAATTTTGCACACATAGTCTGATTTAATTGTTTGTGCAAATCAGATAGCAAACGACAATGAAAAGACATGGTTAACCCTATGTACACCAAGTGTCATTTCATGTCGGGTGCTTCTGTCTTTTCACTGAAGCCGGCTTTACCCGGCAATTGAATGAGAGGATATTTTACTATGTAGAAGTGTATAAACTATACATATATGTATATATATATGTCACAATGACATGTATATATATATATGTATTCTATGTGTGTATATTTAGTGTTTACAAGGAAAGAATGGTTTTTTTTTAGTTGCGATATTTTGTTCCCATAGACTTACATGGGACTTCCGTATCGGTATCGGGTATCGCCGATATTTTAGTGATATCGGCGATACCATTCCGATTCCGATACTTTAGGATATCGGAAAGTATCGCTCAACTCTAGTGAGATTCTATGAGCTGTCCGAGGTCGAAGATGTAGATGGAGAAGAGCAGGGGCCCTAGGACTGAACCTTGCGGGACTCCGACAGATAGAGGGTGCGGTGAGGAGGTGGTGTGTGAGTGGGAGGCGCTGAATGTCCGGTCTGTTAGGTATGACGCAATCCAAGATAGGGCCAAGCCTGTGATACCAAGAGATGAGAGGGTCTGTAGTAATAGGGAATAGGGAAATAGTATGATGCCATCACAGTCCAAAAATATAGCCTCATGCCCCACAGTCCTCCAACTCACTGCTTTATGTATATACAGTCCTTCCCACACACAGAATGATGCTCTCACAGTCCCTCCACACACACTTGTTTTGCCTCCATGGTTTCTTCCACACACAGTATGATGCCTTCACAGTTCCAAACCATATTATGATGTCCTGACAGTCCCTACAAGCACACAGTAGTATGCCCTTAAATCCCCACATGCAGAATGAAGTTCAAACAGACCCAAACACAAAGTATCCTGTTTCCACAGTCCCTCCCATACAGTATGATGCCCCCCAGTACATTCTTCACACAGTATAATGACCCAACAGCCCCACCTCACAAACTATCTTGCCCTACAGCCACACACATGCAATATAAGGCCCTCACAGTCTCTCACACAGTATGATACCTCCACAGCCCCCCCACACAATATGATTTATTCACAGTCCCCTGCTCATCATAGATGATGCCCCCAAAGACCACATAACACACAGTAGGATCCCTTCAGTCCTCTCATGCAGTATGCTGTGCATACAGTTCCCAAACACACAGTATGATACTCCCACAGTCCACCACACATACAGTATGATTCCTCCAAAGTCCACACAATCACAATATAATGCCCCCACACAAACATCACGTTTACCAGTCCACTGCCCCTTGGACTGGTCACTAATGCAATCCATGCCTTAAGACCTGTCAAGACCTTCAGGTTATGTGACCTAAAGGTCATTGCAGAACCTTCAAGTAGACAGAATGGTGACATGTCACCTGTCTGCTCCTTGCTCTACCATTACATGTGTTCTGAGGACACAGACGCAGTTGAAGTTTGAACATTCACCCAACCTCCTGGGACTGCTGGATAGTTCCCCAAATTCTGGACTGTCCCACTGAATCTGGGACAGTTGGGAGGTATGTGTACAGAAATATAAATAGCAGTGATCCCAATATAAACTCTATATATTATCTAATATACTAAATCCCAGGTTGTATAATATTACAATTTGGTGGCTACTCAATTGAGAGAAATGTATATTTCAATAGAACCCAGAGAATGAAACAAACCAAAAAAAAATCAAGGATATTTTTGGTATGAAAGCAACAGTATAAACCCAAGAAACAAAAATAGCTGCATAAGTTGTCAGGTGTAACATTGCTTGTGCTGTATATTAGACAGCATGCATTTCTTCCGCTGAGTAGCTATAATTAATTGCTATTAGGAAGTGTAATGATTGCAGATATCAGAGAATACAGCACACAGCGGAACATACATTAGTTTGATTCATTTTAGCTTTACTGCCTGCACAGCATGTATCATTCCCTTGTCACTTAACTTATCTAGCAGTGTTTACAGGCATTTAAATTAATGTATAAAGTGTTTGCTAGCAGGGTAAATAGAGTAAATGGTAAGCTCAATGACCATCAAGCTGTGAGAGCTTTAGTAACTGCGGATTCCCCATGTTTTATTTAGCACCTAATCCTTCGCTACAGCAAGTGGTTTTAATCCTGAAGTTCCATAAACTAATTGTTTTCAATGGACTTTAATGTAGCAAACTGTAATGCAGTTGGATCACCCTCCAGCCGGGTTCATTGCACTCATGCGGGGCTGCTTTTAACTGGAAAACACTTTTTTTTTTCCATTGTACTGCAAAGCAGCAAACCAAAATACATTGCTTATTTAAATGCATCCAGTGCTGGAATGGGGTTCTACATTTTATCTTTAAAGGGCTATCCTCTTTCAGTTAAAATTTGTTCCCACGTGTAGTTGGATATAAAAAAAACCCACTGTACTCCCAATCCCGGGTCTACTGGACTGAATGTCCCACTCAGAGTCACTAAGCTCACTGGCAATAGCCAATACCAGACACCAGGAGCAGTGGGAGAGACCCACTGGTGAATACAGGGAAGTTGAGTACAGTGGTACTGTTTGTTTTTTTTATACCAAACTGCACCTGAGGACAACCCTTGTAACTCCTTAACGGGAAAGGTCCATGTTGAGCCCTGACGAATCATTTGTGAAACGCGCGTCGGGTGTTTGGTGGGTGAACTCCTTTGTTATTGATCACTTACATTCATTACTAGTGATATCTGCCGTGGGTTATTTACATATTGGTATTTTTGTATGGACACATGCATGTCTATATATTTGTATACTATTGAATACTGATTAATGTTTATCATTAAATTATATTATATGTAGCATATAATTATGTGATATACATTACAGACCAAAAGTTTGGACACACCTTCTCATTCAAAGATTTTTCTGTATTTTCATGACTATGAAAATTGTACATTCACACTCAAGGCCTAAAGGCATCAAAACTATGAATTAATACATGTGGAATTATATACTTAACAAAAAAGTGTGAAACAACTGAAAATATGTCTTATATTCTAGGTTCTTCAAAGTAGCCACCTTTTGCTTTGATAACTGCTTTGCACACTCTTGGCATTCTCTTGATGAGCTTCAAGAGGTAGTCATCGGAAATGGTTTTCACTTCACAGGTGTGCCCTGTCAGGATTAGTAAGTGGAATTTCTGGCCTTATAAATGAGGTTCGGAACCATCAGTTGTGTTGTGCAGAAGTCTGGTGGATACACAGTATGGCGCTTCCCACAGCTGTGGGGCGTCGGGACATGGCATAGCTTGCCTAGCTAGCCAATGCTCCCACGCCGCCAGTCCACGATGACGTGAGGCATGGGTCCCAGATGATAAGAGAATGTGGACCCACTGGACCACGGAGGGAGACCCGGGCCTGCCCGGACTAGGGAAGGGCAGCGACCGGATCCGTGGCAGCTGAGCATGTGGGCAAGGTGGCGACCTGCAGGACTAGACAACACCGCACAACTTCAGGTAAGAAGAAACATAAAGTTTACTTAAAGAAACACAGTACATAAACAGAACATAAGACCGGGCTCCCGATTCCGTACATCAGAGAAGGGTACACGACTCAGGATCACAGACGAGTGCTGGAGGACATCACGGGTAGATGCAGTCCAGGGTTATCTGGCACGGGCATACTTGGACGGCCTCTCTCTCAGGCCTTAGGCGTAGCACAGGCTCAGCAGGAGAACATCAGACACCGACCTCAGACAGACTTCAGACAATGGCGGGGTCATCACGGGTAGATGCAGTCCAGGATCATCTGGCACGGGCATACTAGTATGGCCTCACTCTCAGGCCTCGGGCGTAGCACAGGCTCAGCAGGAGAACATCAGACACCGGCCCAGGACGAACGTCAGACGATGGCGGGGTCATCACGGGTTGATGAAGTCCAGGGTCATCTGGCACGGGCATACTAGGACGGCCTCTCTCTCAGGCCTCAGGCGTAGCACAGGCTCAGCAGGAGAACATCAGACACCGACCCAGGACAGACGTCATCACAGGGTCAAGAGACCCAGAAAGGAACCAGGCAGCGAACATCGGACATCAGGAACACGGATGGATCTCAGGGAGTCAGGAACACAGACAGGAACACGGACTGGAACACAGGCATCGGACTCCGGACATCTGGCACCGATCGGCAGGCTCCGGACATCAGGTAGAGATGGATAGGATCCGGACATCTGGAAGTGGTCATCGGACATCGGATATCAGGCAGTGGTCATCAGGGAGGACACGGACAGGAACATCAGGAACACGGATTGGATCTCAGGGAGTCAGGAACACAGACAGGAACATGGATTGGATCTCAGGGAGTCAGGAACACGGACTGGAACATCAGGAACACGGATTGGGTCTCAGGGAGTCAGGAACACAGACAGGAACATGGATTGGATCACAGGAACACGGACTGGAACACAGGCATTGGACTCCGGACATCTGGCACCGATCAGCAGGCTCCGGACATCTGGCAACAATCGGCAGGACCCGGACATCAGGCAGGGAGGATAGGATCCGGACATCTGGAAGTGGTCGTCGGACATCGGACATCAGGCCATGGTCATCAGGCATAGGATCCAGACATCTGACACCGATCAGCAGGCTCCGGACATCTGGCAACAATCGGCAGGACCCGGACATCAGGCAGGGAGGATAGGATCCGGACATCTGGAAGTGGTCGTCGGACATCGGACATCAGGCCATGGTCATCAGGCATAGGATCCGGACATCTGGCAGCGACCTGAAAAGGAACCCCAGCGGTCTGGTGCAAGCCCCGCCAGGCTCAACGGGAGCTGGCCGGGGATTGCACAGAAGCTGAGCACAGAGTAACAGAAACTCAGCACACACCGGACTCCTCCTTCCAAGATGAACTCAGGTTATATAGCAAGGATTCACAGTCACTGGCACAGGGTTCTGGACACAGCAGGATTTCAGGAACATAACACAGAGGACACAGTTCAGACAGTCAGGTACAGGATGCGATCCAAGATCAGGGGTTCAGGTAATTAGACACAGCAGGAACAGGCCTGGATATACAGCCTCCAGGAACGGCGATCTGGGTAATCAGCCCCCAGCATAGGCGGAAACACAAGACACAGTTCAGACATTCAGGTACAGGATGCGATCCAGGATCAGGGGTTCAGGTAATTAGACACAGCAGGAACAGGCCTGCATATACAGCCTCCAGGAACGGCGATCTGGGTAATCAGCCCCCAGCATAGGCGGAAACACAAGACACAGTTCAGACATTCAGGTACAGGAACGGCGATCTGGGTAATCAGCCCCCAGCATAGGCGGAAACACAAGACACAGTTCAGACATTCAGGTACAGGATGCGATCCAGGATCAGGGGTTCAGGTAATTAGACACAGCAGGAACAGGCCTGGATATACAGCCTCCAGGAACGGCGATCTGGGTAATCAGCCCCCAGCATAGGCGGAAACACAAGACACAGTTCAGACATTCAGGTACTGGGTTAGATCCAGGATCAGGGAACAAGACACAGCAGGAACAGGGAATCAGCTCTCCAGAGCTGATCAAATTCAGAGCAGGAGCTGAACACACAACCACATACGGCTAGGTTCAGGGATTCAATGTGGATTCAATGTGAAGCTCTGGCAACGCCCATTAGGGCTGGGGAACTTTATATATGAGCTGCTTCACAGCGATAGGCTGGAGCAGTAATTCTAGTAAACACCCAATCCACATAAAAGCAGGACAGGTGTGGGCCGCACCCCCTATGCAGAGCCAGACAGCTCAACACAGAGGGAACCCAACAATGGCTGCTGCCACACACGTAGTAAGTCATGCACCACTGCAGAGGACTTTGCAAGCTACGGACGGCTTTTACAGCAGGTCAGGGACCGCACATGCGGGCGGTCATGCAAAGCAGCGGAGCCACTCACGCAAGTACGGGTACGCAGCAGAGCCGGGAACTGAGCAGCATCCATACAGGTAACAGACAACAGTATCCCAGCTGGTTAGGGGGAAAGGAGCAAAAGGGTTAATGCAAAAGACATGCAGAGTAACGCTGGAAAACAAAGTACAGAATACCAGCGTTACACACAGCTGATAGTCCTACTGAATAGACTTTTAGAATTTGTATTATGGCAAGAAAAAAGCAGCTAAGTAAAGAAAAACGAGTGGCCATCGTTACTTTAAGAAATGAAGGTCAGTCAGTCCGAAAAATTGGGAAAACTTTGAAAGTGTCCCCAAGCGCAGTTGCAAAAACCATCAAGCGCTACAAAGAAACTGGTTCACATGAGGACCACCCCAGGAAAGGAAGACCAAGAGTCACCTCTGCTTCTGAGGATAAGTTTATCCGAGTCACCAGCCTCAGAAATCGCTGGTTAACAGCAGCTCAGATTAGAGACCAGGTCAATGCCACACAGAGTTCTAGCAGCAGAGACATCTCTTCAACAACTGTTAAGAGGAGACTTTGTGCAGCAGGCCTTCAAGGTAAAATAGCTGCTAGGAAACCACTGCTAAGGACAGGCAACAAGCAGAAGAGACTTGTTTGGGCTAAAGAATACAAAGAATGGACATTAGACCAGTGGAAATCTGTGCGTTGGTCTGGTGAGTCCAAATTTGAGATCTTTGGTTCCAACCACCGTGTCTTTGTGCGACGCAGAAAAGGTGACGGATGGACTCTACATGCCTTGTTCCCACCGTGAAGCATGGAGGAGGAGGTGTGATGGTGTGGGGGTGCTTTGCTGGTGACACTGTTGGGGATTTATTCACAATTGAAGGCATACTGAACCAGCATGGCTACCACAGCATCTTGCAGCGGCATGCTATTTCATCCGGTTTGCGTTTAGTTGAATCATCATTTATTTTTCAACAGGACAATGACCCCAAACACACCTCCAGGCTGTGTAAGGGCTATTTGACCAAGAAGGAGAGTGATGGGGTGCTAAGCCAGATGACCTGGCCTCCACAGTCACCAGACCTGAACCCAATCAAGATGGTTTGGGGTGAGCTGGACCACAGAGTGAAGGCAAAAGGGCCAACAAGTGCTAAGCATCTCTGGGAACTCCTTCAAGACTGTTGGAAGACCATTTCCGGTAACTACCTCTTGAAGCTCATCAAGAGAATGCCAAGAGTGTGCAAAGCAGTCATCAAAGCAAAAGGTGGCTACTTTGAAGAACCTAGAATATAAGACATATTTTCATTTGTTTCACACTTTTTTGTTAAGTATAATTCCACATGTGTTAATTCTTAGTTTTGATGCCTTCAGTGTGCATGTACAATTTTCATAGTCATGAAAATACAGAAAAATCTTTGAATGAGAAGGTGTGTCCAAACTTTTGGTCTGTACTGTATGTTGTTTACTTTTTAGGCTAAGTGCACACGTTTGCAGAATGTTTGCAGAATATTCCTGAGCAAAACCGGACTTTTTTCGCGGCAAAAACGCGCGTTTTTTTGCGCGGATTTTGCACGTTTTTGGTGCGTTTTTTGCGCGGTTTTGATGCGTTTTTACCGCGATTTTTTCCTGAACTTTCTAGGTCAATAATAAAGCGGGAAAAACGCTAGAAATCCGCAAAATTAATGGACATACTGCTAGATTTTCCGCAATGCGTTTTTTTTGCGGAAAAAAACGCACCATGTGCACAAAATTTGCGGAATTCATTCTAAATGATAGGATGCTTAATACATGCGTTTTTGACGCGTTTTTTCCCGCGAAAAAACGCGAAAAAAACGCAAATATTCCTGAACGTGTGCACTTAGCCTTAGGGTTCCCACTGCTGCTCACCCATTAATTTTAGCGTTCGTCTGCATTGCTGGAATTATTGGTATTTCATTGCTTTTAGGATCTGCATCAATAAAGTTTATTATACTTTTTTGGTAATTTGCATTATATGTTGTCCTGGCACATATTTCTCCTATTCGATTATATCTGTTGTTCCAATGCTTTGTGGGGACATCAATATTTACTACGCTCTAGGATTATAATCTACAGTTTCTCATGTTGAACAGCAGGTACCAGTGGCAATTTATTATCAGTGTAAAATGTATCTCGAGATGTACTGGCTCTGTGAGACAAGGGCGAATTTACCGTTGGTGAAACCTGTGTAGCATAACAGGGCTGCCACTAGGAATTAGAGGGCCCCGTACTAGCAACATTTTCAGGGCCCCCTTGAGACTCCACCCCGGCTTCACCCCAGCCCCGCCTTCACCACTGTCCACAGTCTCACTGCTCTCTCTTAGAAAAACTCAGCTTCTTACTAATCACACATTAACAGTTCCCATCACCAGTTCACACATATAGACAGCAGCTTTTCTTTTGGCCAAAATATTTTTTTAATCCTTCCACCACAACAAGGTAGACTCTTTTCGCAGGGCCCTACTCTAACCTATTAAACATTTGTTAAAATATGCAATAAAATTTAGGTATATTTTTATTTATTTTTCAATTTTTAAAATGACCAATAATATCACATACAAGGGACAAATATCACCGCACCATGACCAGACACCATATTACCACTACATAGTGACTTATAATAACACATACAAGGAACAAATATCGTCACATCATGTTCAGACCACATATTACCTCCACATAGTGACTGAATAATAGCACATACAGGGGACAAATACCACCACACCATGACCAGACCACATATTACCACCACATAGTGACCAAATAATAGCACATACAAGTAGAAAATACCACCACACCATGGCCGGACAACATATTACCACCACATAGTGACTGAATACTACAATACTGATCATTAATAAAAAAACACAATACTATCACCATAAGTGCCATTATACACAGGAGATCTATACTTGGTATGCTGTCCATGTGTACAGGTAATACAGTGATTACTGGTGACATTATACACAGGAGCTCTGTACATAGTGTCAGTGTACAGGTAATACAGGGAGCGCTGTATATAGTGTATAGTGTTAATCCCTTCACTGGCTCCCCATTGCCAAGATACTCCAGTTCAAAACCCTAACCATTACATACAAAGTCATCCACAACCTGTCTTCTCCATACATCTGTGACCTCGTCTCCCGGTACTTACCTGCACACAACCTCCGGTATTCACAAGATCTCCTTCTCTACTCCCCTCTTATCTCCTCTTCCCACAATCGCATACAAGATTTCTCCCGTGCATCTCCCTACTCTGGAATTCTCTACCCCAACATATCAGACTCTCGCCTACCATGGAAACCTTCAAAAGAAACGTGAAGACCTACCTCTTCCGACAAACCTACAGTCTACCCATGGCTGCTGTTTTTTGGCACAAGGTTAGAGGAGGCTGGGTCTTTATAAAGGTGGGAAATTTGCTAACTATGAAAGTGAACAAGCCATAACCCTAACAGGCTAATTAAGGTATAAAACCTTTTTCTTTTTTAATTTTTAAAATGTAGAAGATGAATATGAATATATATATATAGTTGCCAAAAATACCAAGGACATGTGTTATCTTTAACTTTAGGCCTTTTAGAGATCATTTCATTCTCAACTTGCTTAACTGTTCACAATAACAGAAATTCTGACCAGGGGTGCCCAAACTTTTACATATCACTGTATATATTTGTTGTGTCTGTCTTTGTCTGTTTATAGGGGAACTCTTTTAATATACAGTATATCTATTAAACTTTAATTTTTATGGGGATTTTGGATGTTAAAAAAACATTTTATCAGCAGGAGATTATCGTAGAGGTCTACAAAACCTTCCGCCATGTTGTCCTCCATATTGATGAGATCTGTGTAGCCCCACCCCAAATTGATCGGCAACTTTCTGCCTATACACAGCTTATACGGAACAGCTGAATCGATGACGTAGGCGGGTTTCGAGCTCAGCATCCAGAGAACTGAACTCAATAGAAAAAAGTTTACAGCTATTTATTACTACAAAAGAGAATGAAAGGCTTCATAGATTTTAACCCCTTTCTGTCATCTGACGTACTCTCCCGTCCATGTGACCCTGGACCTAATTCCCAAGGACGGGATAGTACGTCATACGCGATCAGCTGCGCTCACGGGGGGAGCGCAGCTGATCGCGGCCGGGTGTCAGCTGATTATCACAGCTGACACCAGGCACTATGTGCCAGGAGCGGTCACGGACTGCTCCCGGCACATTAACCCCTGGCACACTGCAATCAAACATGATCGCGGTGTTCCGGCGGTATAGGGAAGCATCGAACAGGGAGGGGGATCCCTGTGTGCATCCCTGAAACCCTCAGAACAGCGCAATATGATCGCGCTGTTCCGAGGGCCTCCTCCCTGCAGGACTCTGGATCCAAGATGGCCGTGGGGTCCTTCCGGGTCCTGCAGGGAGGTGGCTTTCTCAGTGCCTGCTGAGAGCAGGCGCTGAGAAAGCCTCCTTCACTGCCTGTCAGATTGCCGATCTGACACAGTGCTGTTCACAGTGTCAGATCGGCGATCTGACACTATACAGTGATGTCCCACCCTGGGACAAAGTAAAAAAGTAAAAAAAATAAAAATTAACATGTGTAAAATAAATTCCTAAATAAAGAAAAAAAAATATTCCCCAATAAATTCATTTCTTTATGTAAATAAAAAAAGAAAAAACAAAAAAGTACACATATTTAGTATCGCCGCGTCCGTAACGACCAGCCCTATAAAACTGTCCCACTAGTTAACCCCTTTAGTGAACCCCTTAAAAAAAACAAGGCAAAAAAATAATGCTTTATCATTTTACAACCGAACAAAAAGTGGAATAACATGCAAAAAGACGGATATAAATAAACATGGTACCGCTGAAAACATCATCTTGTCCCGCAAAAAACTAGCCGCAATACAGCATCATCAGTGAAAAAATAAAAAAGTTATAGTTTGCAGAACAAAGTGATGACAAAATAATTATTTTTTATATAAAATAGTTTTTATTGTATAAAAGCGCCAAAACATAAAAAAATGATATAAATGAGGTATCGCTGTAATTGTACTAACACGAAGAATAAAACTGCTTTATCAATTTTACCACACGCGGAACGATATAAATGCCTCCCCCAAAAGAAATTCATGAATTGCTGGTTTTTGTTCATTCTGCCTCCCAAAAATTGAAATAAAAAGCGATCAAAAAATGCCATGTGCCCACTATTTAGGAACATCAGGGGCTCTCCATGACGCCCGCAGACTATTCCGTCAAAGTCTGCAATGCAAAACGTCACTACTTCCCTTCCGAGCCCCGAAGTGCCCATAGAGTAGTTTTCTCCAACATATAGGGTATCAGTGTACTCAGGACAAATTGTAATTAACTTTTGATGTCCAATTTCTCCTGTTACCCTTCGGAAAATAAAAAACTAGGGACTAAAAGATCATATTTGTCGAAAAAATATGATTTTTTTATTTTCACGCCCGTGCCTTATAAACTTCTGTGAAGCACTTGGGGGTTTAAAGTGCTCACCACACATCTAGATAAGTTACTTTGGGTGTTAGTTTCCAAAATGAGGTCACTTGTTGGGGGTTTCCACTGTTTAGGCACATCATGGTCTCTCCAAACGTGACATGACACCTGCAGACCATTCCATCAAAGTCTGCATTACAAAACGTCACTACTAGTGTTGAGCATTCCGATACCGCAAGTATCGGGTATCGGCCGATATTCGCTGTATCGGAATTCCGATACTTAGTTCCGATATTTTTCATATATCGTATACCAGAATCGGAAGTTCCCATAATTCTTTGAGAGGCAATGTGATTTTAGACAGCCAATGAGGAATCCTACGAAGTGTGGGCACATCCTGTAATGCTGCGGTCATGTTAACTAATGGCATGGCTGTGATTGGATGCTGAAATGATGTCAGAATGCACTATAAAAGGCGCCGCCGCCATTTTAGCGTCACTGTGCTGTGAATTCAGTTAGGGACAGGACGCTGCTCTGCTGACTCTGAGGGACAGTTACAGATAGCGTTTTTGTGAATTGCTGTGTAGGCAGGCTATTTGAGAAACCGCTCTGTAAATCATCCTTTTTCCTTGCAGTGTTGTTTTCACAGCTCTGTGCAAGGTGTGTGTGTGACTGCAGGTGACGCTGCAGTTTGCTCTGCATCCAACGCTGTTTGTAGTCATCTGCACGTGTCACTCACTGACTCTTTTTGTTTTTTATTTTGTGGAATTGGTGCTGCTCCATTCAATTGAATTTAACAGTGATCTATTAGTGTGACGTGCTTCCATCCGTATCCAATACATTGGTTGCAAACACTATAGAAGTACACAAAGGAGCCTTTCACAGCTAGTGAACAGTTGTGTGCAGTGTTCACTGTAGTCTGAGGTTTTCATTTTTTGAGTGCAGATCACGCTACAGTTAGTTCTTCAACCACTGCTGGTTGTAGTCTGCTAAGCGTGTGTCACTGCCTCATCCTTGACATTTTTCTCTAATTGGTGCTGCTCCATTCTATTTAAAAAAACTCCAATCTATTAGTGTGACGCACTTCCATCCGTATACAATACATTGGTTGCAAACACTGTAGAAGTACACAAAGGAGCCTTTCACAGCTAATGAACAGTTGTGTGCAGTGTTCACTGTAGTCTGAGGTTTTCATTTTTTGAGTGCAGATCACGCTACAGTTAGTTCTTCAACCACTGCTGGTTGTAGTCTGCTAAGCGTGTGTCACTGCCTCATCCTTGACATTTTTCTCTAATTGGTGCTGCTCCATTCTATTTAAAAAAACTCCAATCTATTAGTGTGACGCGCTTCCATCCGTATACAATACATTGGTTGCAAACACTATAGAAGTACACAAAGGAGCCTTTCACAGCTAGTGAACAGTTGTGTGCAGTGTTCACTGTAGTCTGAGGTTTTCATTTTTTGAGTGCAGATCATGCTACAGTTAGTTCTTCAACCACTGCTGGTTGTAGTCTGCTAAGCGTGTGTCACTGCCTCATCCTTGACATTTTTCTCTAATTGGTGCTGCTCCATTCTATTTAAAAAAACTCCAATCTATAAGTGTGACGCGCTTCCATCCGTATACAATACATTGGTTGCAAACACTATAGAAGTACACAAAGGAGCCTTTCACAGCTAGTGAACAGTTGTGTGCAGTGTTCACTGTAGTCTGAGGTTTTCATTTTTTGAGTGCAGATCATGCTACAGTTAGTTCTTCAACCACTGCTGGTTGTAGTCTGCTAAGCGTGTGTCACTGCCTCATCCTTGACATTTTTCTCTAATTGGTGCTGCTCCATTCTATTTAAAAAAACTCCAATCTATTAGTGTGTCGCGCTTCCATCCGTATACAATACATTGGTTGCAAACACTATAGAAGTACACAAAGGAGCCTTTCACAGCTAGTGAACAGTTGTGTGCAGTGCTCACTGTAGTCTGAGGTTTTCATTTTTTGAGTGCAGATCACGCTACAGTTAGTTCTTCAACCACTGCTGGTTGTAGTCTGCTAAGCGTGTGTCACTGCCTCATCCTTGACATTTTTCTCTAATTGGTGCTGCTCCATTCTATTTAAAAAAAACTCCAATCTATTAGTGTGTCGCGCTTCCATCCGTATACAATACATTGGTTGCAAACACTATAGAAGTACACAAAGGAGCCTTTCACAGCTAGTGAACAGTTGTGTGCAGTGCTCACTGTAGTCTGAGGTTTTCATTTTTTGAGTGCAGATCACGCTACAGTTAGTTCTTCAACCACTGCTGGTTGTAGTCTGCTAAGCGTGTGTCACTGCCTCATCCTTGACATTTTTCTCTAATTGGTGCTGCTCCATTCTATTTAAAAAAACTCCAATCTATTAGTGTGACGCGCTTCCATCCGTATACAATACATTGGTTGCAAACACTATAGAAGTACACAAAGGGGCCTTTCACAGCTAGTGAACAGTTGTCTGCAGTGTTCACTGCAGTCTCTGAGGAATAACCACACTTAGGCCTTATAACTTTTCTGACTTTCTTTATCAATCTACCAAGATGAAGAAGGCAGGGAGTAAGGCACGTGGTCGTGGCCGTGGAGTTTCAGTAGGGAGAGGACGTGGGGATTCTGTGGCTGCTGCCGCCCCCAGTGACACAGCATCCACCAGTTTTCCCGTGAGCGTTCCTTTATGCGCACTTTTGGAGGAGCTTGGCGTACCCCCCTGCTGCGGGAAGAACAAATTGAAGCTGTTGTTGGTTGGATGGCAGCCAATGCATCGACTTCAATTGCTTCCACCTCCTCTCAGGACCACAGCACTGTTGAACAACCATCTGTCTCTTCACCGCCTGCCAAATTGCCCAGGCAGTCAGAGAGCTCTGTACAGGAGCCAGCTGAGTCTCTGCTTCTGTTCTCAGAATCTGTTGGCTTGCAAACAGGGGCCCAGCCAAGCAGCATTCTGGAATGTGAAGAAGAGGGAGTATGCAGTGATGCGCAACAGCTGTGTCTCTCTGAATGTGAAGAGGCGGGTGAGCCAGTGCCGATGTTCAGCACACCGCAGAATGCATCTGATGATGATGAGACTCAGGTGCCAGTTTCTGTTGAGCATGGTGCTGGCCAGACCACCCAACAGCAGCAGGTGTTGGAAGAGGGTAGTGGAGATGATGAGGTCCAGGACCCAACATGGCGTGAGGAACAGGAAGGTGGTGGGAGCAGCTCTGAGGAAGAGATTGCCCCAACGGTCCAAACAGGAGGGAGAGGTAGGCTGCAGACTCGGTTGCCTGTAGCCTCCACTTTGGCACCCGTTCGGAGCAGTTCTCTTCCAAAAGCCAAAACGGGCGCTCCCAGGACTTGCACTGCGTGGTCCTTTTTTGACACACTTGCAGATGATATTTGCTATGTCAAATGCAAGCTGTGTAATCAAAAAGTTAAAAGAGGTAAAAGTGTCAGTAACCTCAATACCACAAATATGTGGAAACATGTGCGGACAAAGCACGTGGTTGAGTTACAAAGACACACTGGAGATGTAGGTCAACCTACAGCAGCACCTACATCTTCAGCTCGTGTTGGAGCCTCTTCCTCCAGCTCACACACAGCTGGTTCGGCTTCCTCACAGGATCGCCATGGAAGAACCTCTGTCACTGTTGTCCAGAGACCCAGTGTTATTCCACCCACAGCTGCAAGTTCCCTGTCATCCTCACACTCCCAGGCCACAAAACAGCCATCGGTAGCACAGGCATGGGATAAAAACGGCCATACTCGGCAAACCATCCACGAGCACAGGCTCTGAATGCTGGCATTGCAAAACTCCTGTCCCTTGAAATGCTGTCATTCAGGCTGGTGGAGACTTACAGTTTCCGTAACTTAATGGCATTGGCAGTCCCACAATACAATGTGCCCAGCCGATTTTATTTCAGCAGGCAAGCCGTCCCTGGTCTGCAAAAGCATGTTGAGGGAAAAATTAAACATGCGCTACTAAATGCCGTCAGTAGCAAGGTCCACCTGACCACCGATGCGTGGACCAGTACCCATGGCCAGGGACGATACCTTTCCCTCACTGCCCATTGGGTCAATGTTGTGGAGCCGGGTACAGATCTTGCGAGTGGCGCTGTACGTGTTCTGCCAACTCCAAGGATTGCAGGAATCCAGTCTGTACACATTGACTCCTCCTCCTACTCCAGTTCCTCAGAATCATCGCTGCAGGAGCCGCCACGGTCTACCTCCACATGGACCCGTGAACGCTTACCTGTTGCGACCGATATGAGCACAGCCGTGGTCAAACGTCAACAGGCCATCCTGAAATTAATTTCCATGGGGAATCGAAGCCACACAGCGCAGGAGCTCTGGAATGCCATCAAGCAGGAGAGCGACGTGTGGTTTTTGACAGCGAATCTCCAGCCAGGCTTGGTAGTGTGTGACAATGGCCGAAATCTGGTGGCAGCTCTGGGCCTTGGCAACCTCACTCACATACCATGTCTGGCACATGTGCTCAACTTGGTCATGCAGAGTTTTTTGAGGGACTATCCGGATGTTGATGACTGCTGCACAAGGTCCGCCTAGAGTGCGCTCACTTGCGACGTTCCAGCATGGCCAGATCGCGCATTGCAGCTCTGCAACGCAGATTTCGCCTTCCTGAACATCGCATCATATGTGACGTACCCACCAGGTGGAATTCCACGTTACATATGTTGGAGCGGTTGTGTGAGCAGCAGCCAGCAGTAATGGAGTATCAGCTGCATCAGGCGCAATCAACTCGCAATTTGCGCCGTTCACACTTCACCACTACTGAGTGGGCCTCTATGAAGGACATCTGCCACGTTTTGCGTGCGTTTGATGAGTCAACGCGGATGGCGAGTGCAGATGATGCACTAGTCAGCCTGACTGTCCCCCTTATCTGCCTGCTTCAAAAAACACTGCAAGCACTAAGGGATGAGGTTTTGGAAGAGGTGGAGGATGACGAGTCACAAATTCCATCACCTTCTGGACACTCAGCGCAACGTGGTTCCTTACAAAGGGCTGGGCAGGGCTCACTTTGTGAGGAGGATGACGAGGAGTCAATGGAGGAGGAAGACATCGCTCCAGAGGGAGGTACACAACGCTCTAGTCAGTATGTAGAGCGAGGGTGGGGTGATGCACAGCAGGCAGAGATGACGCCTCTTGCAGGGGACATCGGTTCTTGGCCAGTTGGGAGTCTGCAGCACATGGTTGATTTCATGCTGCAGTGCCTGAGAAATGACCGCCGCATCGCCCACATTCTCACCACGTCTGATTATTGGGTGTACACCCTCCTAGACCCTCGCTACCGGGACAACTTACAAAGCCTCATCACATCGTTGAACCGGGAGCGTAAAATGCGGGAGTACCAAGACACACTGGTGCAATCCATAATGTTCTTCATTCCAGCCGAGAGCAGTGCTGCTGCTACTGCTTTACAAAGCAGCTCTGTGCGTCGAGGCAGTGGAGACAGCTCTGCAACAAGAGGGAGCACAAGCAGCGCCTCTGCACAGGGCAAGACCAGTATGTTCCAAATGTGGCGAAGTTTTGTGGCAGTGCCACAAATGTCTACACCATCCGAGACGGCTCCAGTCAGCAGGAAGCAACGTTTCCGTAAGATGGTGACAGACTACATGTCTTTCCCTCTCAGTGTACTCCCAGATGGCTCTTCCCCATTCAAGTTTTGGGTCTCTAAGCTGGATACATGGCCAGAGCTTAGCCAGTATGCATTGGAGGTGCTGGCTTGCCCTGCTGCCAGTGTATTATCGGAGCGCGTCTTTAGTGCTGCAGGTGGTGTACTAACAGACCGTCGCATGCGACTATCCTCCGATAATGTAGACCGGCTTACTTTTCTGAAAATGAACAAGGCATGGATCTCGCCTGAATTTGCCTGTCCGTTTTCCGATTAAATAACTGGTTGGCAACGTTATCCATGTCTCCTGTTTGTTCCTTTCTACCACCTGAACTCTACTCCCTGGGCTACAACACTGCCAGTTGCTGCTCAGACGTGTCGTGTCCACAGAACAATACACAAGCTATAGTGTTAGTGGGGTTCAGTAACGCCAGCTGTTCCCCTGCTGTGTGTCCGGCAAGAAGTCTCCTGTTCCCTACACATGCACAGAAAAACTCATGTGCAACATGCTCCAAATAGGGAAGAGCCGTCACCCTGATTGTTATGCTTGAAACAGGAAAGTTTGAAGTTTTCCAGGCCTAGAATAATAAATTTTTATAAGAAATATTGACAAATAATAATTTGTCATCACAGCGCATATCTGCACATGTCTATTAGAAATGGTAACAAAAACTAATACATAGTGTTCACTTTTGGTAATTAATGCATAAAAGTACATTTCATACTTATCAATTAATGCTTTTTAAGGAACTTTATCTGTACCTGTAAGATAATGCAGTCAATGGATGTACGAATCATAAACATCATCATCATCATCATCCTCACGAGTTATATTTATGACAGACATAATAAAATACACAGAGTGATGCCAACTGTAACTTCACACACCATATATGAAATGGGCAGCATATAAACCTGGTAATAATGTGCAATAATAAATTAGTACATCTAGAAAGTGCATCATACATACTGACAATAGATAGTTATACCTGAAAGTGCTGGTGAAACAACCACAACAGATATAAATTAATAATGGTATATAGGTATCACAGTGCATAGTTACTCATGGACAATGTCGATGTAATACTGTACCTCAATAAAGGCAGCGTCAACCATCATGCTTGTTAGTCTTGTAGATTGTTAAAGAGGGAACGTGCTTTTTTTGTTGCTCATAGGTCGAGTATTATACAGTAAATGATTACTGCTGTCGTATTTTTGGCGTCCCTAGGGCAGAATAACGCTGCGTAAGGTCACATTTTATAGAGAGTCATATAATAGACACACGCTACCCTACCCTACGCGTCACAGTAGGAAGGTAGTGTGGACTGTTAAAGCCTTGCGCAACCAGACATGCTGTTACCCTCTTCAACACTGTACAAGCAAAAAATGCATGATTGCAGCCGCAGACTTTATTGACGTACAGTATAACATTGTAAGGTTCTGTGTACATGTTCCTGAAACTCAGTTTGTTCGTCAGCCATTTTACTTTCTGTCTTGCTGCAGCTATCTTGCCCTCAGTCAAAATGGAGTTTCCAGCTTGCATGTTCCCGCCCTGATTCTCTCCTTTTGCTTCTTAAGCAGCCACAGCTGAGCAATCAGTGCTTCAGAATCTAGCCTGCAGTGAACCTGTGACCTGACTCCTAAAGCCTTGGACCTTGTACTCCAGCTATTCCTACTGAGGAACTCTGAAGCACTTGTGGACTCTGAACCCTGCTCTTTGAAAGACCCACGTTTGCATGGACTTACGGTAACAGAGAAGAAGATCCTGAACCTGTTGTGGAGAGTGATTGCTGAGCTTAGATTACTCTGGCCTGCTGTGTCTCCTGCTTCTGTGTCTGCAAACTGTGTGACTATTTTTGCCAACTTGTATGAAGTAATACAAGACTTTCTATATCAAACCTGTGTCTCATGTATTTTCATCGCACCCAAGCACAAGACGCTATATGAACTGTACCACATACATTACAAGATTCTGAAGCCAAAACGTTAGTGTCTGCTGGGTCTGGAAAGGCTGTGTCTGCTGTAACTGTGGATATCGGATGTCCGGTTGTACTTTCTGTGATGACAGTGGTTGTGACTTCTCACAACCATTCCAGGTGAGCAATTCCCTTAAGTGTTTTTTTTTCTGCAGTGTTACCACAGGTAAACACTATTGTTTTTTTTTTTTTCTTTTCTCTTTTTTGTCTGCTGTAACTGTGGATATCAGATGTCCGGGTGAACTTTCTGTGATGATAGTGGTTGTGACTTCTCACAACCATTCCAGGTGAGCAGTTCCTTAATTTTTTTTTTTCTCTCTGCAGTGTTACCACAGGTAAACACTATTGTTTTTTTTTTTCTCCTCTCCTCTTCTTCCAGTACTCCTGTCTTAAAAGATCTGGAAAATGGAGGCCCGCATAAAGGAACTTTGCGGAGTGACTGATAATATCCTTGCAGATTTGCAGAATATAAAGACCCGTTTTTCAAGCCTACAGGACCTCACTAATCACAATTTGCAAGTGTTTGGACAGACTGCCCAGGATGTGCGAGCCAGGATTGAGGTTCTAGAAGAGCGAGTCCAGGCTCCTGCCGTAGCCCCGAGTTCTGGGATTCCCAAGTTGCCCCCTTTTCGTTTTGGCGGTGAACGTGAGAAATTCAGGGGATTTATTAATCAATGCAATCTTTTTTTTTCTGCACATGCTTCACAATTTCCCACTGAACGATCTAAGGTGCTTACTATAATTATGTTGCTTACCAACAAGGCTTTGATGTGGGCAAACCCTCTGATTGAGACTGAGGATGATTGTTTGAATCACCTTGATGCTTTTATTTCAGCCATGGGGCAGGTGTTTGATGACCCCAATCGAGGTGCAACAGCTGAAGCAGCCATGTTAGCTTTGCGCCAAGGTAAGCACTCGGTAGCTGAATATGCCTTGGAGTTCAGGAGATGGGCCCTTGATACCACCTGGGACAGTTCCGCCAAAAAATCTATTTTTCGAAAGGGGTTATCTCCACTGATTAAGGATGAACTTGCTCGTGCCGACCCTCCCACTGCGTTAGGTGACTTTATTAACTACTGCATCCGTATTGATACTCATCTGACTGAACGCAGGCAAGAGAGATGGTTCGAAAGCAATCGCACTAACCTTTTCCTACCTTCCTCTCCAGCTAAGGAACCTTTGAGTAGGATTACACGGGAACCTGAACCTGAACCCATGCAGGTAGACTCTTTACAACGACGGGTTAGTGATGCACGCAAGGAACATCGTTTTAAGGAGAATCTATGTTTCTATTGTGGTAAGTCAGGGCACTTCATTATAAACTGCCCCAGCCGTTCTCGTAAGACTACTGCAGCACTCATTCATTGTGAGTGTTGCGAGAGGGGATCTGTCAGGTCCAGCCTCAGGCTCCAGAGAGATCTGCAGCAACCAGATATTGATTTCTCGGACTTAAACTCCGTTACTCTGAGGACGTTGACTGTGTAAACGCTGCCATTTTTCAAGTTTCCTCAGCGGTGTCCCAGCTGAGTTGTAAGAAAAACAATTCTCATTGCTTTCTTTCCATCAAACTCTGGGTTGACTCAGCTTGGGTGTCTAGCTCTGCTATGATCGACTCAGGGGCAAGTGGAAATTTTATGGATGTCTCCTTTGCTCTGAAACAGGGGATACGTTCAGTGAAGAAGGCTACTCCAGTACAGATGGAAACTGTGGATGGCTCCCTGCTGACCTCTGGACCAGTGGATCAGGAAACAGAGCCTTTGAGGGTTCTTATGGGTAAAGATCATCAAGAGAAACTGTCCTTTATGCTTATCTCTTCTCCCCACTTTCCCATTATTCTAGGGCTACCATGGCTGCAGGCTCAGAATCCTACCATTAACTGGGAGACCAAGGAATTACACTTTCCAGAGAAACAGATGAGTCCAAAAGTTTCAGCTTGCTCTGTTCCTAAAGGAACCATGTCAGTCCCTGAACTACCAGCTGTATACCAGGACTATGTGGATTTATGTGACAAGAAGAACGCTGACCAGCTTCCTCCTCACCGTCCATATGATTGTCCAATTGAATTATTGCCTGGAGCAGAGATACCTTTTTTTAAGATCTACCCCTGGCGGGGCCCGAGCTAAAGGCTTTAAAGGATTACATAGACGAAAATCTAGCCAAGGGCTTCATACGCCCCTCTTCATCTCCTGCAGGTGCACCCATCTTCTTTGTAAAGAAGAAAGATGGATCTCTGAGACCATGCGTAGACTATAGGGAACTCAATAAGGTTACTATTAGAAACCGTTATCCATTGCCTTTAATCCCTGAGTTATTGGAGAGAGTGCGACATGCCAAAATTTTCTCTAAACTAGATCTTCGTGGGGCCTATAACTTAGTCCGTATTAGACCTGGGGATGAATGGAAGACTGCATTCAGGTCACGCTATGGACACTTTGAATATCTAGTTATGCCTTTTGGTCTGAGTACCGCCCCAGCCACTTTCCAACACTTGGTGAATGACATCTTCAGGGATCTCCTAGATACATTCGTGGTAATTTATTTGGATGATATTCTAATTTTTTCTAACTCCACAGAGGAACATCATGGACATGTGAGAATGGTCTTGGAACGTCTAAGACAAAATCATCTTTACATCAAACTTGAAAGTGTGAATTCCATAGGACCGAAATTCAATTTCTGGGGTATGTACTGTCTACACAAGGAATTAGTATGGATGGAAGCAAAACCCAAGCCATCAAGGATTGGCCAAGTCCTAGAAATGTGAAGGAGGTACAGCGCTTCATCGGGTTTGCCAACTTCTATAGACGTTTCATTAGAAATTTCTCTGAGGTAGTGTCACCTATCAGCCAACTTACCCGGAAAGAGTCTAGGTTCTCCTGGACTCCCCAAGCCCAGGAAGCATTTTCCCGTCTAAAAGATAAATTTACCACTGCACCTATCCTAGTACATCCCAACCCCGAGCTTGCCTTCATAATAGAGGTGGATGCTTCAGACTGTGCCGTTGGAGCTATACTCTCTCAGAGAACAGGTGAGAAGAATGTCTTGCATCCCTGTGCCTTCTTTTCCCAGCAGTTGTCTTCGGCTGAGAGGAACTACGATGTGGGCAATAGAGAGTTGTTGGCCATTATTGCCGCCTTCAAAGAATGGAGACACCTTCTTCAGGGAGCTGCACAGCAAATAGTCGTCCTGACAGACCATCGTAACCTTGAGTTTATCAGGTCGGCTAAGTGCCTGACTCCTCGCCAGGCTCGCTGGAATCTTTTCTTAAACCAATTTAATTTTATCATTTCTTATAGACCAGGATCGCGCAATGGAAAGGCTAATGCACTCTCTAGGATTTACTCAGCAGAGACACGTCCAATTACTCCTCCTAAGACTATTCTTCCTGACTCTAGATTCCTAGGAGTAATTCATAATCAAGACCTACTTAAGGACATCAAGGAAGCATACCATGCGGATTCCTTTTTGGCACAACCCCCAAGGGACGTAAGTCTTGTCTTTAAGAATGGTGTGTGGATTCAGGGACAACGCCTGTATTATCCTGAAACAGTCAGATTGAGAGTATTGCAACTCATTCACGATTCCAAGATAGCTGGGCATAGGGGAATTCTAAAGACACAGGAATTTCTCTCTCGTTTCTTTTGGTGGCCCACTTGCAGGAAGGATGTTTTAAACTATGTCACTTCATGTGAAGTCTGTGCAAGATGCAAAACACCTCGCTCCTCACCAACTGGTCTGTTACAGCCTCTTCCCACCCCGTCCCGCCCGTGGGGATCCATTTCTATGGACTTCATTGTGGAGTTACCAACCTCTCAAGGGAAGAACACCATTCTAGTGGTGGTTGACCGTCTAACAAAGGCAGCTCATTTTATCCCTTGTGTCGGCTTACCCACTGCAAAACAGACATCAGATTTGATGATTAAAGATGTGTTTCGCTTACATGGAGTACCGGATGAGGTTATTTCGGATCGAGGGGTGCAATTCACTTCTAGGTTTTGGCAAAATTTCTGTGCAGCATTGGACATTAAAGTAAACCTTTCTTCTGCTTTTCATCCTCAGACTAATGGACAGACCGAACGAACCAATCAAACCCTGGAGCAGTATCTCCGCTGCTTTATCTGCCACCTACAGGATGATTGGGTGGATCTACTTCCATTAGCTGAGTTCTCGTATAACAACTCTCAGAGTGCCTCCACTAAGCAGTCTCCTTTTTACTCTAATCTAGGTTATCATCCTAACATTCTACCACGATTTCCCATAGAAACGCCTTTACCAGCAGTGGCTGAAAGAATCACGTCTTTACTAGAGTTGAGCGATACTTTCCGATATCCTAAAGTATCGGAATCGGAATGGTATCGCCGATATCACTAAAATATCGGCGATACCCGATACCGATACCGGAAGTCCCATGTAAGTCTATGGGAACAAAATATCGAAATTAAAAAAAACCCATTCTTGCCTTGTTGGTTAATTGTACATGAAGGAAAACAAGAAAGAGTAATGTAGAATGTATTGGGGAAGGTTGAGGAGACATTAAAGGCATAGATGTTTAACCCAATCAAATGGAATAGCATAAATATTTTTTTTTTTAAAGATGTTCGGATTGACGAAGAAATTGACAATGTTAACATTTTTTATATTTTGGCAAATATGTATATTACACAACTTCCATGCTCTTCATCTTCACCTTTTTAACTTTTCACACACTTTCTCCTTCATAATCTTCTGCAGCATCATCTTTTTCATCAAATTATTCTTCATCTTCACCTTCTTTATCTTCTTCTTAAACTTCTTGCTATTCATCTTTGTTAACATTACTCATATTCTTCTTATTAAACTATTATTCTTATTCATATTCTGCTTCATCTTCTTCATCATATTCTTATTTGTGACAGAGAATCCTGTACTTGTAATCTGTCAAAGTATGAATTTTTCATCCTTCCGTTCTTGCTGTCACAAAAGATTTAAATTACAACAGTATTTGTCCGTGTTCAGTTTAGCCTGCAGCAGCAGGCATTTTCCAGGGGCACCACGAGGAGGAACGGACTCACCCCCATACACTGCTTAGTCTTCTTCTGCTTAGAATTTAGAGCATATATTTTGCTCTTCATTTTGGTCTTATACTTCATGTTCTTCTGCTTTTAGATCTTCTGCTTATTGTTCTTGTGTCTCTTGTTCCGTATCTTGTATTTGTAGCACAATCTTGTACCAGCTGATGTTACTGGACACGGTTACTAAGCAGGAGGTACCTGTGCTCCAAAGCACTACCAAGGACCAGCAGACGTTGCTGGAACTCGGATACCGAGATGGAGGCACCTAGGCCAAAGGCACTGCGGAGAACCAGTTGACGGTACTGGAACCCGGACGGGTAGCAGAAGGTACAAGAGCCAATGCAAGTAACGAGGACCAGCTGACTGTGCTGGAACCCGGAGGGGCAGCAGAAGGAAAAGAGCCAATGGCACAACCGAGGACCAGCTGACGTTACTGGGACACGGTTACTAAGCAGGAGGTACCTGTGCTCCAAAGCACTACCAAGGACCAGCAGACGTTGCTGGAACTCGGATACCGAGATGGAGGCACCTAGGCCAAAGGCACTGCGGAGAACCAGTTGACGGTACTGGAACCCGGATGGGTAGCAGAAGGTACAAGAGCCAATGCAAGTAACGAGGACCAGCTGACTGTGCTGGAACCCGGAGGGGCAGCAGAAGGAAAAGAAGCCAATGGCACAACCGAGGACCAGCTGACGTTACTGGGACACGGTTACTAAGCAGGAGGTACCTGTGCTCCAAAGCACTACCAAGGACCAGCAGACGTTGCTGGAACTCGGATACCGAGATGGAGGCACCTAGGCCAAAGGCACTGCGGAGAACCAGTTGACGGTACTGGAACCCGGACGGGTAGCAGAAGGTACAAGAGCCAATGCAAGTAACGAGGACCAGCTGACTGTGCTGGAACCCGGAGGGGCAGCAGAAGGAAAAGAGCCAATGGCACAACCGAGGACCAGCTGACGTTACTGGGACACGGTTACTAAGCAGGAGGTACCTGTGCTCCAAAGCACTACCAAGGACCAGCAGACGTTGCTGGAACTCGGATACCGAGATGGAGGCACCTAGGCCAAAGGCACTGCGGAGAACCAGTTGACGGTACTGGAACCCGGACGGGTAGCAGAAGGTACAAGAGCCAATGCAAGTAACGAGGACCAGCTGACTGTGCTGGAACCCGGAGGGGCAGCAGAAGGAAAAGAGCCAATGGCACAACCGAGGACCAGCTGACGTTACTGAGACACGGTTACTAAGCAGGAGTTACCTGTGCTCCAAAGCACTACCAAGGACCAGCAGACGTTGCTGGAACTCAGATACCGAGATGGAGGCACCTAGGCCAAAGGCACTGCGGAGAACCAGTTGACGGTACTGGAACCCGGACGGGTAGCAGAAGGTACAAGAGCCAATGCAAGTAACGAGGACCAGCTGACTGTGCTGGAACCCGGAGGGGCAGCAGAAGGAAAAGAGCCAATGGCACAACCGAGGACCAGCTGACGTTACTGGGACACGGTTACTAAGCAGGAGGTACCTGTGCTCCAAAGCACTACCAAGGACCAGCAGACGTTGCTGGAACTCGGATACCGAGATGGAGGCACCTAGGCCAAAGGCACTGCGGAGAACCAGTTGACGGTACTGGAACCCGGACGGGTAGCAGAAGGTACAAGAGCCAATGCAAGTAACGAGGACCAGCTGACTGTGCTGGAACCCGGAGGGGCAGCAGAAGGAAAAGAGCCAATGGCAAACCGAGGACCAGCTGACGTTACTGAACCCCAGTAACACAGGAGCAAGTGTTGACTGTGCTAACAGCACTTCCGAGCAACAACTGGCGGTGTTGGAGCCCAGGGTCAAGGAGGATGTTTAAATACTAGATCAAGTAATTTCCTTGTTACCTGTCAATTTTAAATGTCTATACTTCAAACAAGAGAAAGATAACCTTTACTACCATAAGATGATGATTTCATTTAAACTAATATCTAGATAAATAAAGAATTGACAAACATAAACACATACATTAACATGTTGAACAGCAATGCAAACCACAAAATAAATTAGTTAAGGAATCTGCTTTACGGTTGTACATAAAAGCATACAAGTACATATCTGAATCCATTAATGATGGATAAGTAACAGTATGTACACCATTTTTATTGTATAGACAATGAATGTCTGACTTCAAAACATCATCAGCATTACAAGTTATCTGTGATATTACTAAAATGTTCCATTTGCTGAATAATGTCACTAAATATTTTATACAAAATTATACAATTTCCATCATGTAATACTCATAATATGTGGCAATAATCATTTTTATTAACAAACATAACCTTTAAAAAGTGCATAGTGCATAGTGAAAATTGCTATTTATGGCTGACTGTGACTGTCGACTTGGAAGCATGACAACAGATAGATAAGGTATATATAGATGAGACTGCATAGCCACAGATGGTGAATTGCGATGTAATACTGTACCTCAATAAAGTGTGCGTCACTACTACATAATTTTTTTTATATAGCTTTATAAACAGGGTACATGGATGTATGCTTGTGCCTTTGTTTTGACGCACAGACTGCCTTCCTGCTGAGACGCATTGGGTAGTGAACAGTTGTGTGCAGTGTTCACTGCAGTCTCTGCGGAATAACCACACTTAGACCTTATAACTTTTCAGACTTTCTTTATCAATCTACCAAGATGAAGAAGGCAGGGAGTAAGGCACGTGGTCGTGGAGTTTCTTCAGGGAGAGGACGTGGGGATTCTGTGGCTGCTGCGGCCCCCAGTGACACAGCATCCACCAGTTTTCCCCGTGAGCGTTCCTTTATGCGCACTTTTGTAGGAGCTCGGAGTACCCCCCTGCTGCGGGAAGAACAAATTGAAGCCGTTGTTGTTTGGATGTCAGCCAATGCATCGACTTCAATTGCTTCCACCTCCTCTCAGGACCACAGCACTGTTGGGCAACCATCTGTCTCTTCACCGCCTGGCAAATTGCCCAGGCAGTCAGAGAGTTCTGTACAGGAGCCAGCTGAGTGTCTGCTTCTGTTCTCAGAATCTATTGGCTTGCAAACAGGGGCCCAGCCAAGCAGCATTCTGTAATGTGAAGAGGGAGTATGCAGTGATGCGCAACAGCTGTGTCTCTCTGAATCTGAAGAGGCGGGTGAGACAGTGCCGATGGTCAGCACACCGCAGAACGCATCTGATGATGATGAGACCCAGGTGCCAGTTTCTGTTGAGCATGGTGCTGGCCAGACCACCCAACAGCAGGTGTTGGAAGAGGGTAGTGGAGATGATGAGGTCCAGGACCCAACATGGCATGAGGAACAGGAAGGTGGTGGGAGCAGCTCAGAGGAATAATAATAATATTTATTTATATAGCGCCATCATATTCCGCAGCGCTTTACAGTTTAGCAGTTTCAGAACACAAGTCATAAGTAACAACGTTAACAATACAATAATTTAAGCTAAATAAGTCGCCCCTGCTCGTGACAGCTTACAATGTACAATGAGATGGGGGAGATACAAAGTATAGGTGTTTATATACAATGGTGCATTTACAATGATGTTCCAGCCATCTTAAGGGACTGAGGGATGGAGATAGTGAATGGGCTAGAGACACACACACACTTACACAGAATACATAGAATGACTTTGATTAGTGAATGTGATAGGCCGCTCTGAACAAATGTGTTTTGAGGGAGCGCCTGAAACCATGCAAATTGTGGATAGTCCTAATTTCTTGGGGTACAGCATTCCAGAGGATTGGCGTAGAGCAGGAGAAGTCTTGGAGTCGGGAGTGGGAGGTACGTATTAGTGCAGAGGTTAGTCGAAAGTCGTTTGCAGAGCGCAGCAGTCGGTTAGGCCGATAGATAGAAATGAGGGAGGAGATGTAGGAGGGGTGCTGCACTGTGGAGAGCTTTGTGGGTGAGAACCAGTACTTTGATTGAAAGCTGGGAGAGGCCCAGAGAAATGGTTAGTGATAGAAGGAAGATAGAGGAAGACATTGCCCCAACGGTACAAACAGGAGGGAGGTTAGGCTGCAGACTCGGTTGCCTGTAGCCTCCATTTGGCACCTGTTCGGAGCAGTTGTCTTCCAAAAGTCAAAATGTGCGCTCCCAGGACTTGCACTGCGTGGTCCTTTTTTCACACACTTGCACATGATATTTGCTATGTGAAATGCAAGCTGTGTAATCAAAAATTAAAAATAGCTAAAAGTGTCAGTCACCTCAATACCACAAATATGTGGAAACATGTGCGGACAAAGCACGTAGTTGAGTTACAAAGACACACTAGAGATGTAGGCCAACCTACAGCAGCACCTACATCTTCAGGTTGTGTTGAAGCCTCTTCATCGAGCTCACACACAGCTGGTTATGCTTCCTCACAGGATCGCCATGGAAGAACCTCGGCCACTGTTGTCCAGAGACAAACTGTTATTCCACACACAGCAGCAAGTTCCCTGTCATCCTCACACTCCCAGGCCACAAAACAGCCATCGGTAGCACAGGCATGGGATAAAAGACGGCCATACTCCGCAAACCATGCACGAGCACAGGCTCTGAATGCTGGCATTGCAAAACTCCTGTCCCTTGAAATGCTGTGATTCAGGCTGGTGGAGACAGACAGTTTCCGTAACTGAATATCATTGTCAATCCCACAATACAATGTGCCAAGCCGATTTCATTTCAGCAGGCAAGCCGTCCCTGGTCTGCAAAAGCATGTTGAGGGAAAAATTAAACATGCGCTACTAAAAGCCCTCAGTAGCAAGGTCCACCTGACCACCGATGCGTGGACCAGTACCCATTGTTATGATCTGCTACAACCAGTAAGGAAAGAAGGGAATTCTGTCCCTACAATACAACTAAGCTGAATCCCTACGATGTAACGGGGAACCTGATCCTGCGACCAGACCCGCTAAAGTCCTCATCTAGTGTGAACGAAGACCTATAGTTGCGAGGGAGTAATCCCTACAAGATCTAGGGACTGTGAGAAAAGGTGGACACCTCCTAACATAAATTGTAGCATGGATAATTAAAACAGAAAAAATAAATACTTTGTGATCCTAACATCAAGCAAAACTGACGATTAAGGCACCTAAGCACCCGGCTAGCTATACAGTAGATAATACAATGAAGTCAAGCAAAGCCAGAAGGGCGGAGCCAGACTAAATAGGGAAAAAAGGTCATGTGACCAGCAAACTGAAACAAAACCTAACAAGAGGGTTCTAACACCATGGCCAGGGACAATACCTTTCCCTCACTGCCCATTGGGTCAATGTTGTGCAGCCGGGGTACTGATCTTGCGATGTGGCGCTGTACGTGTTCTGCCAACTCCAAGGATTGCAGGAATCAAGTCTGTACACATTGATTCCTCCTCCTATTCCAGTTCCTCAGAATCATCGCTGCAGGAGCCGTCACGGTCTACCTCCACATGGACCCGTGAACGTTTACCTGTTGCGACCGATATGAGCACAGCCGTGTCCAAATGTCAACAGGCCATCCTGAAATTAATTTCCATGGGGAATCTTAGCCACACAGCGCAGGAGCTCTGTAATGCCATAAAGCGGAGAGCGACGTGTGGTTTTTGGAAGAGAATCTACAGGCAGGCTTGGTAGTGGTGACAATGGCCGAAATCTGGTTGTCAGCTCTGGGCCTTGGCAACCTCACTCACATACCATGTCTGTCATATGTGCTCAACTTGGTCGTGCAGAGTTTTTTGAGGGACTATCCGGATCTTGATGCACTGCTGCACAAGGTCCGCCTAGAGTGCGCTCACTTGCGACGTTTCCGCATGGCCAGTCGCTGATTGCAGCTCTGCAACGCAGATTTCACCTTCATGAACATCGCATCATATGTGACGTACCCACCAGGTGGAATTCCTCGTTAATATGTTGGAGCGGTTGTGTGAGCAGCAGCCAACAGTAATGGAGTATCAGCTGCATCAGGCGCAGTCAACTCGCAATTTGCGCCGTTCACACTTCACCACTACTGAGTGGGCCTCTATAATAAGAATAATAATATTATTTATTTTATATAGCGCCATAATATTCCGCAGTGCTTTACAGTTTAACAGTTTCAAAACACAAGTCATAAGTAACAACGTTAACAATACAATAATTAAAGCAAAATCAGCCGCCCCTCTGGTGAAAGCTTACAATCTACAATGAGGTGGGGGAGATACAAAGTACAGGTGTTTATATACAATGGTGTTTTTACAATGATGGTCCAGCCATTTTAAGGAAGTGAGGGAGCATGGAGATAGTGAATGGGCTACACACACAGAATTACACAAGAATGACTTTGATTAGTGAATGTGATAGGCCACTGTGAACAAAATGTGTTTTGAGGGAGCGCCTGAAACCATCCAAATTGCGGATAGTCTAATTTCTTGGGGTTAGAGCATTCCAGAGGATTGGCGCAGCGGGGTGTAAGTCTTGGAGTTGGGAGTGGGAGGTACGGAATTAGTGCAGAGGTTAGTCGAAGGTCGTTTGCAGAGTGCAGCAGCGGTTAGGCCGATAAATATAAATAAGGGAGGAGATGTAGGGGGGTGCTGCGCTGTGGAGAGCTTTGTTGGTGAGAACCGTAATTAAATTGGATCCTATAATGAATGGGCAGCCACTGCCATTGTAATGAGTGGCGAATAACTCTATGAAGGATATCTGCCACGTTTTGCGTGCGTTTGATGAGTCAACGCGGAATGGCGGTGCAGATGATGCACTAGTCAGCCTGACTGTCCCCTTATCTCCTGCTTCAAAAAAACACTGCAAGCACTAAGGCATGAGGTTTTGGAAGAGGTGGAGGATGAGGAGTCACAAATTCCATCACCTTCTGGACAGTCAGCGCAACGTGGTTCCTCACAAAGGGCTGGAGGACTTTCAAAGTACCATCTGTATCAACAATTGAACCTCCAGAGCGCTGTCTATATTTTCATAACCATTACAAACTTTTAAATGTTTTACAAAGCACATAAATGTACATTTTTTGTCTATCCTTTGTAATGCTATTGTGTTTCCATAAACTGATGTTACAGAATTATGATACAAAGTTTTTAAATTTTGAGTTTTAAATTTTGTAAATTTATATTGTATTTGAAGACTTGTGGAGGAGGATGAGGAGGAGTCAAGGAGGAGGAAGACATCGTCACAGAGGGAGGTAGACAATGCTCTTAGTCGTATGTAGACCAAGGGTGGGGTGATGCACAGCAGGCGGAAGATGACGCCTCTTGCAGGGGACAACGTTTCTTGGCCATTGGGAGGTCTGCAGCACATGGTTGATTTTGCTGCAGTGGGCTGAGAAACGACGCGCATCGAAACATTCACACCACGTCTGATTATTGGGTGTACACCCTCCTAGACCCTGCTACCGGGAAAACTTACAAAGCCTCATCACAACCGTTGAACGGGAGCGTAAAATGCGGAAGTACCAAGACACACTGGTGCATCCATAATGTTCTCCATTCCAGCCGAGAGCACTGCTGCTGCTATGATTTACAAAGCAGCTCTGTGCTGAGGCAGTGGAGCGCCTGAACAAGAGGGCCAGCAGCGCCTTCCCCCCCCCCCCCCCCGGGCAAGAACAAGTATGTTCCAAATTTCGAAGTTTTGGGCGCCCACCAAAAGTCTCACCATCCGAGCAGCCCAGTCACAGGAGGAAAAATTTCCGTAGGGGACAGACTACATGTCTTGCCCTCTCAGTGTACCTCAGATGGGGCCTTCCCCATTCAGTTTTGTGTCTCAAGCTGGTACATGGCCAGAGTTGCCGTATGCATTGGAGGTGTGGCTTGATCTGCTGTCAGTGTATTACGGGGCGTCTTTATGGCAGGTGGGTTTAACAGACCGTTGCATGCGACTATCCCGTAATGTAGAACGGCTTATTTTCTGAAAATAACTAGGCATGGATCTCGCCTTAATTTGCCCGCCGGTTTCAGATTAATAATGGTTGGCCGTTTTTCCATTTCTGTTTTTCATCTTTTACCACCTGAGTATACTCCGGGCTACAAACTGCCAGTTGCTGCTCAAAGGTGGCCACGACCAATACACAAGCTATAGTGATAGTGGGGTTCAGTAACGCCTGCGTTCCCCTGCGTTTGTCCGGCAAAAATTATGAACCTACTACAATTTGAAAAAAACATGACATGAAAGTGGCTGTGCTACACATGTATCAGGCTACACCCTTATTTCTAAGCTGTAAAAAGGAAACGTCAAAATTTAAAACACCCCAATGTTAGTGTTGGAAACAAAACTGTAACAAATAAATTGTGAATATTATGGCAGATACCACATGTCAACACAAAGGCTAACACAAAAGCATACTTTGATAGGGTTGATGGTAACCTTCTCCTCCAAACTTTGCCAATCCAACTCACCTGCCTCAAATGCTGCAATTTGGAAGTGATAAGGTGGGTTGAATTTGACAACAGCTGCGGCGAAGGTTATCCTTCTGTGTTCTTGGCTTTTAAAAAAAGCAACAAGAAAAAAAATAAAATTGTTGATTAAGGGAAATATTACACCTGTAAAATTGGCAAACAATGGAGTGGAATTTTTCAACATTACTTATTTTTTGTGTCATTTAAAAAATACATATTTTAGTTAAAAATTTTAAAAAACCCTTTTTCAGGCTGGAAAGGCCCGTTTGTGTACTTCTATATTGTTTGCAAAAATGTATTGTTACGGATGGGAAGCACGTCCACTGAATAGATTGAATTATTTTAAAAGAATAAAGCAGCACCAATTTTAGAAAAAATGACAAGGATAGCCAGTGACAGACCTGCAGAGTACACCAGCGGTGGTTGAAGAAGAAAGGAGCGGATCGCATTTTAAAAAAAAATAAAAAAAAAAAATACCTCACAGCGCAGTGAAACACTGAAACAAAACTATTCACAACTTGAAAGGCTACTCCTTGTGTACTTCTTAGTGTTTGCAACCAATGTTTGATACGGTGGAAGCGCTAACTAATGATTAGATTTATTTAAATGGAATGAGCAGAACCAATTGGAGAAAATGAAAAAGGATGAGCCACTGAAACCGCTCAGCAATACAAGCAGCAGTGCTGAACAAGTAACGGAGGGATGTGCACTCAAAAAATAAAAAAAACAGGACTGAAGTGAACACTGAAACACAACTGCCACAAGTTTAAAGGCACCCTTTGTATTTTAGTGTTTGAACCAATGTTTTGTATACGGTGAAGCGGTCCATAATAGATTAATTTATTTTAAATGGGAAAGTAGCAGAAAATTTGGGATAAATGAAAAGGATACCACTGAGACCCTCAGCAGATACAAGCAGCAGTGCTTGAACAAGTAACTGGAGGGGTGGCCTCAAAAAAGTAAAAAAACACAGACGAAGTGACACCTGAAAAAACTGTCCAAAAAACTGTGAAAGGCTACTCCTTTTGTATTCAAAGGTTTCAACAAAATTTTTGTATAGGAGGAAGGCGTCACATATAATTAGATTTTTTCCACTAAAATGGAGCAGCAAAATTAGAGAAAAATGTGAAGGATGAGGCAGTGACCACGCTCAGCAGACAACAACCACAGTGGTTGAAGAAAAACTGGAGCGTGATCTGCACTCAAAAAATAAAAACCTCACAGACTGAGGAAAAGAAAAAACTTTCACTATCTGTGAAAAGTCCTTTCTGTATTCTATAGTGTTTGCAACCAATGATTGTATCGGAGGAAGCCGTCACACTAAAGATTTGATTTTTTTTTAATATAAAGGAGCTGAACCAATTCCACTAAATAAAAAAAAAAAAAAAAAGGTCAGTGACACGGCGATGCCTACAAAAGCGGTGGATCGAGCAAATGCGCGTCACCTGCACTGTCACACACCACCTTGCACAGAGCTGTTAAAACAACACGGCAAAATAAGCTTACCAGCGGTTTGGTAAACTACCGCCTCAAGAACAGTAGACACAAAATGCAATATCTAACTGTCCCTCAAGTAGACGCACGTTCGTCCCTAAACTGGGTTCACGCACGTGACGAAAATGGCTGCGGCCCTTTTAGTGCATTCGCACTTTCAGAGCCAATCACCCATGCCATTGTTAAGAATGCCGCTTCATTACGGATGGCCACACTTTCGTAGGATTCTTTATTGGCTGCTAAAACAATTGCCCTCAAAGAATTATGGGGGAAATTCCATTCCGGTAACATATTAAAAATTGGAATTAAACGGGGAAATTTCCCAAAACGAATATCGGCCGATACCCGATACTTGCGGATCGGAATGCTCAAACTATTTTACAGAAGAAATTTGTCTTCTAAAGGGGAATTGGAATCGGCTAGGAAAAGGTACAAGAAAGCAGCAGAAAAATTTGAAACCGCACCAGCTTTCAAGGAAGAAAACTTGGCTGGCTGTCAACCAGAAAATTTATTTAAGGAAATGTCTAAGGGGGCCTTTCTTTAGAAGGGGCCGGCCATCTGGTCCGAACCATGGGGGATGGATAGCACGGCCTACCGGAGATTTTGGCCAAGAAACCTCCGCTCCTCCCATCAAGGATTTAAGATGGGTCGTAATTTATCTTCCAACAAGACAACGACCCAAAGCACACAGCCAAAAACCAAGGCCTGGTTCAAGAGGGAAAAAGTCAAGGTGTTTTGGGGGCCTAGTCTCTCCTACTTAACCAATTGAAAACGTGGAAGGAGTCAAGATTAAAGTCCCATGAGCACCC
>JARQOD010000002.1:73427794-73502911 GCA_033576555.1 Oophaga sylvatica | reverse complement strand
ACTAAACAATCCCGCTAGCGATCACGATAACGACGCATACTAATGCGATCGCTAGCGGGATTGTTTCTATATCGCTAAATGCGGCCACATTTAGCGATATAGTTAACGACGCTATCGCCATTAGCGATCTTCTTAACGACTTTAGCGGTACAAAAGTACCGCTAAATCGCTAAGAAAAGGTGCCACACAGCGATTAGATACTTACCCAGCGGGAGCGCCGACGAGAAAATAGGGTCCGGAACGATTCCAGCGACGAGCGAGATCACAGCAGGAAGCTCGTCGCTGGAAGCTGCCGCACTGAACAACATCGCTAACAGGATTGCTAAATAGTGACGTTTTTTAGCGATCCGGTTAGCGATATTGTTTATGTGTGGCATACCCTTTACACTCATGTAATTGTTTGTGCAAATCAGATATCAAACTACATGAAAAGACATGGTTAACTCTATGTAAACCAAGTGTCATTTCATGTCGGGTTCTGCATTTTCACAAAAGCCGGCAATTAAATTTGCGGCTATTATACTATGTAGAAGTGTATGAACTATAAATATAAATATATATATATATGTGTCACAAATTTAATGACATGTATATATATATATGAGGTGTAAAATTGCTGAAAAAAAAGGCGTGGGCTCCCGCCCTATTTTCGCAACCAGACAGACAAAGCCAGTGAGTGGGGGCAGATAATAATAGCCCAGAGAGGGACCATTATTTTTGCCCCCCCCCCGGCTACTAACATCTGCCCCCAGACACCCCAGAAAGGGCAAATCTCTAATTAGATTTGCCCTTTCTGGCACTTTGCCCGTCTATTCCCATTGCCCTGTAGCGGTGGCGAATGGGTTAATAAGGGGTTAAAATGACCTTGCAATTGAAAGGTCACTTTAAGCCAGGTTAATAATTGAGAGCTGTCAATTAGACAACTATCAATTATTAATCCTATTGTATGAAAAAAAATCAAACACACACACTTTAATAAAAAAGAAGTTTAATGAAATAATCACACAGTTTTTGACCATATTTTATTTCCTGCTAAAACCATTTCCTGTAATAAAAATAAAATAATAAAGCAAAATTATTCTTACCAATCCGATGTACAGTCAGGTCCCACGGTGTAATCCTTCAGAAAGGGTTAATGTTTACTGCAGGGACCGCAGCTAATGCTGCAGCCTCACAGTAAACCCCCAAATGAATGAGTTCCTCTCCTGGCTGACAGGAGAGGAAGTGGAAAGCTTAATTGATTGCTTTCCACTTTCACTTCAGGTCAGCCAGGGACACAATCAGTGACGTCAGAGGGAACTGGTTAACAAAAATAGGGGATCCCCTCGAAAAAAATTGGCGTGGGGTCCCCCCTATTTTTGTTAACCAGCCAAATGAAGCAGACCGCTGAGGCCTGGATTTTCAGGCTGTTAAGGAGCCAAGATCCATGGACCTTGCCAGCCTGATAATACCAGGCCACAGCAGTCTGCATATCTTGGCTGATTAACAAAAATAGGGGATCCCCTCGAAAAAAATTGGCGTGGGGTCCCCCCTATTTTTGTTAACCAGCCAGATGAAGCAGACTGCTGAGGCCTGGTTTTTCAGGCTGGTAAGGATCCAATATCCATGGACCTTGCAAGCCTGATAATACCAGGCCACAGCAGTCTGCTTAGCTTGGCTGGTTAACAAAAATAGGGGATCCCCTCGAAAAAAAAACGGCGTAGGGGTCCCCCTATTTTTGTTAACCAGCCAAGTAAAATGCAGACTGCTGCGGCCTGGTATTAAAAGACTGTCAAGGCCCATGGATTTTGGCCCTCAACAGCCTGATAATACCAGGCTACAGCAGCCCCACATTTGGCGCATCAAAAGATGTGCCAATTGTGGCACTTTACCCGGCTCTTCCCACTTGCCCTGTAGCGGTGGCAAGCGGGGTAATAAGGGGTTAATGTCACCGTTGATTGCACGGTGACAATAAGCCCGGTTAATAATGGAGAGGTGTCAATAAGACACCGATCCATTATTAATCCCAAAGTTATTAAATGCATAAAAAAAAGACAAAGCAAGAAAAAAGTATTTTAACCCCTTCACCCCCAAGGGTGGTTTGCACGTTAATGACCGGGACAATTTTTACAATTCTGACCACTGTCTCTTTATGAGGTTATAACTCCGGAACGCTTCAACGGATCTTCGCGATTCTGAGATTGTTTTCTCGTGACATATTGTACTTCATGTTAGTGGTAAAATTTCTTCCATATAACTTGCGTTTATTTTTGAAAAATACGCAAATATGGCGAAAATTTTGAAAATTTAGCAATTTTCAAACTTTGAATTTTTATTCCCTTAAAACAGAGAAATATGTAACACAAAATAGTTAAGAAATAACATTTCCCACATGTCTACTTTACATCAGCACAATTTTGGAATCAAAATTTTTTTTTGTTAGGAAGTTATAAGGGTTAAAAGTTGACCAGCGATTTCTCATTTTTACAACAAAATTTACAAAGCCATTTTTTTTAGGGACCACCTCACATTTGAAGTCACTTTGAGGGGTCTACATGACAGAAAATACCCAAAAGTGACACCATTCTAAAAACTGCACCCCTCAAGGTACTCAAAACCACATTCAAGAAGTTTATTAACCCTTCAGGTGCTTCACAGGAACTAAAGCAACGTGGAAGGAAAAAATGAATATTTAACTTTTTAGCCACAAAAATGATCTTTTACAAACTTTTTTTTTATTTTCACAAGGGTAAAAGGAGAAAATGGACAGATAAGGTTGTTATGCAATTTCTCCTGAGTACGCCAATACCCCATATGTGGGGGAAAACCACTGTTTGGGCACACGGCAGAGCTCGTAAGGGAAGGAGCGCCGTTTGACTTTTTCAAACTAAAATTGGCTGGAGTTGAGATTGGACCCATGTCGCGCTTGGAGAACCTCTGATGCGCCTAAACAGTGGAAACCCCCCACAAGTGACACCATTTTGGAAACTAGACCCCTAAGGTACTTATCTAGATCTGTTGTGAGCACTTTGAACCCCCAAGTGTTTCACAAAAGTTTATAATGCCTGGGTGTGAAAAAAAAAAAAAAAAAAATTCCACAAAAATGATTTTTTAGTCCTAAATTTTTGAATTTTCCCAAGGAAATTGGACCCCAAAAGTTGTTGTCCAATTTGTCCTGAGTACGCTGATACCCCATATGTGGGGGTGGAAAACTGTTTGGGCGCACGGCAGGGCTTGGAAAGGAAGTAGTAACGTTTTGGAATGCAGACGTTGATGGGGGTCATGTTCCGTTTGCAGTGCCCCAGATGAGCCTAAACAGTGGAAATCCCCCACAAGTGACCCCATTTTGGAAACTAGACCCCCTAAGGAACTTATCTAGATCTTTGGTGAGCACTTTGAACCCCCAAGTGCTTCACACAAGTTTATAATGCCCGGGCATGAAAATAAAAAATCCTGTTTTTTTCCCACAAAAATTATCTTTTAGTCACTAATTTTTTATTTTCCCAAGGGTATCAGGAGAAATTGGACCACATAAGTTGTTGTCCAATTTGTCCTGAGTACGCTGATGCCCCATATGTGGGGGGGAACCACTGTTTGGGCGCACGGCAGAGCTCGGAAGGGAAGGAGCACCATTTGACTTTTTCCAACCAAAATTGGCTGGAATTGAGATTGGATGCCATGTTGCATTTGGAGAGCCCCTGATGTGCCTAAACAGTGGAAACCCCCCACAAATGACCCCATTTGGGAAACTAGACCCCCTAAGGAACTTATCTAGATCTTTGGTGAGCAATTTGAACCCTCAAGTGCTTCACACAAGTTTATAACGTAGAGCCGTAAAATTTAAAAATCATATTTTTTCCACAAAAATGATCTTTTCACCCCAATTTTTATTTTTCCAAGGGTAACAAGACTCCAAAAGTTATTGTGCAATTTGTCCTGAGTACACTGATACCCCATATGTGGGGGTATACCACTGTTTGGGTGCATGGCAGAGTTTGGAAGGGAAGGAGCGCCATCTCACTTTTTCAACGCAGAATTGGCTGGACGCCATGTCGTGTTTGGAGAGCTCCTGATCTGCCTAAACAGTGGAAACCCCCCACAAATGACACCATTTTGGAAACTAGACCCCTCAAGGAACTTATCTAGATGTGTGGTGAGAACTTTGAACCCCCAGGTGTTTCACTAAAGTTTATAACGTACAGCCTTAAAATAAAAAATCCTTTTTTTTTTTTTACAAAAATGATTTTTTCGCCCCCAATATTTTATTTTCACAAGGGTAACAGAAGAAATTGGAACCCAAAAGTTGTTGTCCAATTTGTCCTGAGTACGCTGATACCCAATATGTAGGAGAAAACTACTGTATGGGTGCACGTCAGGGCTCGGAAGGGAAGTAGTGACGTTTTGGATTGCAGACTTTGATGGAATGGTCTGGGGGCGTCATGTCGCATTTGGAGAGCCCCTGATACGCCTAAACAGTGGAAACCCCCACAAGTGACCCATTTTGGAAAATAGACCCCACAAGGAACTTATCTAGATGTGTGGTGAGCACTTTGAACCCGAAGTGCTTCACAGAAGTTTATAACGCACAGCCGTAAAAATAAAAAATCCTTTTTTTTTTACAAAAATGATTTTTTCGCCCCCAATATTTTATTTTCACAAGGGTAACAGGAGAAATTGGACCCCAAAAGTTGTTGTCCAATTTGTCCTGAGTACGCTGATACCCAATATGTGGGAGAAAACTACTGTATGGGCGCATGTCAGGGCTCGGAAAGGGAAGTAGTGACGTTTTGGATTGCAGACTTTGATGGAATGGTCTGGGGGCGTCATGTCGCATTTGGAGAGCCCCTGATGCGCCTAAACAGTGGAAACCCCCCACAAGTGACCCCATTTTGGAAAATAGACCTCACAAGGAACTTACCTAGATGTGTGGTGAGCACTTTGAACCCCGAAGTGCTTCACAGAAGTTTATAACGCACAGCCGTAAAAATAAAAAATCCTTTTTTTTTTTTACAAAAATGATTTTTTCGCCCCCAATATTTTATTTTCACAAGGGCAACAGGAGAAATTGGACCCCAAAAGTTGTTGTCCAATTTGTCCTGAGTACGCTGATACCCAATATGTGGGAGAAAACTACTGTATGGGCGCATGTCAGGGCTCGGAAAGGGAAGTAGTGACGTTTTGGATTGCAGACTTTGATGGAATGGTCTGGGGGCGTCATGTCGCATTTGGAGAGCCCCTGATGCGCCTAAACAGTGGAAATCCCCAACAAGTGACCCCATTTTGGAAAATAGACCCCACAAGGAACTTATTTAGATGTGTGGTGAGCGCTATGAAGCCCCAAGTGCTTCACAGAAGTTTATAATGTACAGCCGTAAAAACAAAAAAATCTTATTTTTTTTACAAAAATAATATTTTCGCCCCCAGTTTTTTATTTTCCCAAGGGTAACAGAAGAAATAGGACAAATTTCACAATAACTCTTGGGGTCCAGAGTACGCTGATACCCCATATGTGGGGATAAACTACTGTTTGGACGCATGGCAGAGCTCAGAAGTGAAGGAACACCGTTTGACTTTTTCAACGCAGAATTGGCTGGAATGGAGATCAGACGCCATGTCACATTTGGAGAGCCCCTGATGTGCCTAAACAGCGGAAACCCCCCAATTCTAACTCCAACCCTAACCCCAACACACCCCTAACCCTAGTCCCAACCCTAATCCCAACCCTAACCCTAATCCTAACTCTAACCCTAATCCTAACTTTAGCGCCAACCCTAACCCTAACTTTAGCCGAAACCCTAACCCTAACCCTAATGGAAAATGGAAATAAATACATTTTTTTTATTTTATTATTTTTCCCTAACTAAGGGGGTGATAAAGGGGGTTTGATTTACTATTTATAGCGGTTTTTATGATTGGCAGCTGTCACGCTAAAAGACGCTTTTTATTGCAAAAAGTAGTTTTTTGCATCGCCACATTTTGAGAGCTATAATTTTTGCATATTTTGGCCCACAATGTCATGTGAGGTCTTAATTTTTGCGGGACGAGGTGACGCTTTTATTGGTACCATTTTTGAGCAGGTGACATTTTTTGATCGCTTTTTATTTCGATTTTTGGGAGGTTAGAATGAACAAAAATCAGCAATTCATGAATTTCTTTTGGGTGAGGCGTTTTTATATGTTCCGCGTGTAGTAAAATATATAAAGCAGTTTTATTCTTCGGGTCAGTACGATTATGGCGATACCTCATTTATATAATTTTTTTATGTTTTGGCGCTTTTATAGAATAAAAACAATTTTATATAAAAAATAATTATTTTTGCATCGCTTTATTCTGCGAGCTATAACTTTTTATTTTTTTCGCTCATGATGCCGTGTGACGGCTCGTTTTTTGCGGGACAAGATGACGTTTTCAGCGGTACCATGTTTATTTATATCCGTCTTTTTGATCGCGTGTTATTCCACTTTTTGTTCAGCGGTATGATGATAAAGCACTGATTTTTTGCTTCGTTTTTATTTTTTATTTTTTAAGGGGTTCACAAAAGGGGTTAACTAGTGGGACAGTTTTATAGGGGGGGTCGTTACGGACGCGGCGATACCATATATGTGTACTTTTATTGTTTTATTTTTTTTATTTACAATAAGTAATGAATTTATTGGGGAATATTTTTTTTTTTTTTTTGGATTTTTTTTTACACGTTTATTTTTACTTTTTTTTACTTTTTTACTTTGTCCCAGGGTGGGACATCACTGTATTTCATCAGATCGCTGGTGTGACAGTGTGCACAGCACTCTGTCACACCAGCGATGTGACAGGCAGTGCAGGACGCTTCCTCATGCCTGCTCTCGGCAGGCACTGAGGAAGCCGCCTCCCTCCAGGACCCCAGCGCCATCTTGGATCCGGGTCCTGGGAGGGAGGAAGCCCTCAGAGCAGCGCGATCACATCGCGCTGGTCTGAGGGTCTCAGGGGGGCGCGCAGGGAGCCCCCTGCCTGCGCGATCCTCCCCTGTGCCCCCAGTACACCGCGATCATGTTTGATCGCGGTGTGCAAGGGGTTAATGTGCCGGGAGCGGTCCGTGACCGCTCCTGACACACAGTCACGGTGTCAGCTGTGATAATCAGCTGACACCCGGCGGCGATTAGCTGCGCTCCCGGAGGGAGCGCAGCTAATCGCCTATGACGTACTATCCCGTCCATGGTCAGAATGGCACGGGTTTTATGGACGGGATAGTACGTCTAATGTCAGAGAGGGGTTAATGAAATAAAAGAGACAACACACTTTTCATTTCTTTTATTGTACTCTCATTCCTGCGACGCCATCGATCTCCTGTAAAAAAAGAAAAAAAACAAACCAACAGTATACCACCTGTCCGACGCAGTCCATAGTAACGACAGTCCCACGACGATCCAGCTCTGCTACATCGCAATGACAGGCAGAGCCTGTCATCGCGACGCAGCACAGCTGATTACCTGCTTCCCCGGCGGTGACGTCATCGGACTGACTGCTTTACGGCCGGGATTACCCAGCAGTCACTGCAGTTATCGCGAGAAACTGCATGTGACCGCCGGGGAGAAGAGGATGGCGGCCATGAAGCAGTCCAGGCCGTGACCGCCGGAGATCTTCTGCCAGGTAAGTGCCGCTGACTCCTGACAGACCCGACCGACGGACACTGACAGTGACAGACCCGACCGACGGACACAGACAGTGACAGTGACAAATCCGATTCCGGTATTCGATAAGACGAAAATATCGAAACGAATTATCGAAAGGCCGATAGAGCTAATATCGGCCGATAGCCGATATTTGCATTATCGTATCGCTCAACACTACCTGTAATATTATATTTATCAAGAAAGGCATCCAGGCCCTCCATGTACTTTTGTAGTGAATCAACCATTATAACATCATACGGCAGAGAGTTCCATAGTCTCACTGCTCTTACAGTAAAGAATCTCCGACTGTGATCATGACTAAACCTTCTTTCCTCCAGACGTAGAGGATGCCCCCTTGTCACTGTCACAGGCCTAAGATCATTAGAAAGATCTCTGTGCTGTCCTCTCATATATTTGTACATTGTAATAAGATCGCCCCTAAGCCTTTGTTTTTCCGAACTGAAAAGCCCCAAGTTTAACAATCTATCTTGGTATTGCAATACACCCATTCCCTTAATAACCTTGGTCGCTCTTCTTTGCACGTGCTCTAGCAAAACTATATCCTTCTTATACACTGTAGACCAAAATTGTGCACAGTATTCTAAGTGTGGCCACACTAGAGATCTGTATAGAGGTAAAACTATGTTCTGGTCTTGAGCATCTGTTTAAATTCATCATATGATTTTATTTAATAACACCAAATACCACTCCCGCCTGGACTACTGCAATGCTCTATTACTTGGCCTCCCCATTACTCGACTATCCCCTCTCCAGTCCATCCTTAATGCAGCAGCCAGGGTCATCCATCTGGCTAATCGGTACTCGGACGCGTCCGCTCTTCGCAAGTCCTTACACTGGCTGCCCATTCATTATAGGATCCAATTCAAAGTACTGGTTCTCACCCACAAAGCTCTCCACAGTGCAGCACCCCCCTACATCTCCTCCCTCATTTCTATCTATCGGCCTAACCGACTGCTGCGCTCTGCAAACGACTTTCGACTAACCTCTGCACTAATCCGTACCTCCCACTCCCGACTCCAAGACTTCTCCCGCGCTGCGCCAATCCTCTGGAATGCTCTACCCCAAGAAATTAGGACTATCCACAATTTGCATGGTTTCAGGCGCTCCCTCAAAACACATTTGTTCAGAGCGGCCTATCACATTCACTAATCAAAGTCAGTCTATGTGTAAGTGTGTATGTGTAGCCCATTCACTATCTCCATCCATCCCTCACTCCCTCAAGATGGCTGGACCATCATTGTAAATACACCATTGTATATACACACCTGTACTTTGTACTCCCCCACCTCATTATAGATTGTAAGCTCTCACGAGCAGGGGCGGCTTATTTTGCTTTAATTATTGTATTGTTAACGTTGTTACTTATGACTTGTGTTTTGAAACTGTTAAACTGTAAAGCACTGCGGAATATGATGGCGCTATATAAATAAAGATTATTATTATTATTATTTTTATATAGCAAAAACTAATATCAAATGAATAACACCAAAGAAATAGTATAAATAGCAAAAGTAAAATAATTTTTATTACAACAATTCGTTAAAATACAATAACATGGACAAAATTAGTGAGAGATGCTGCTAATCCAAACGGGGAGCAAAAAACATGTGGCCCATGCGCACAGACGTGCAATCAAAGACTTATTCAATAAGGGTAAGCAAGTCCCTAACCAAATTCTCATGTAGTATATTCAGTAGAAACCCCTAATATGAATGCCATAGTCCACTAGGGACATCAACCATAAGTAGAAGGCTTAAATAGAGAAAATACTGAAATAAAAGGAGAGTTCCTAAGGGCACTTACATGATAACGTGTGCTGCACTCCGGCTACCCCGTCGCCCCAACGCGTGTTTCGCTTTTTCGTCAGGAGGCGATGAAGAAGCAAAACGTGCGCTGGGGCGACGGGGTATCCGGTTTTTCACATTTTAAACTGGCTTATTAGCCAAATAAAGTTTATTATTTTAGAAGGTTGGTGTGCGGACATTTTCTCTTCTTCTTGTGGATTTATGCTGTGCTCACCAGCGTAATACACACCCACCTGTGCATGATTGGACCCAGCCTAGAGTGGTTTCTATCTGGATACGATGAAAGCTCCCATCCCTCTCTCTCTTCTGCAAAACCACAGCCAGTAACACTGTACAAGATAACAGCCAGGACTTCATGGCCCCATCATAAGGAACACAGATTGACAGACACAAGGGTCTTCAGCAGACATCTTATTATAATGGTAACCTATCAGCACCCTGAGATCACATCACAAGTGCACCGATAGGCATGTGGAAAAAAGCGCCCCCCCTGCCAGCTCATGTTAAATACCGATGTAAGAAATTGACAGCGACATTCAACATGTTGACAGCTGTGGGAGGAGCTCCGTTCCTCTTGTGGCTGTTACAGACAGCTGATGGCTGAATAACACAGCTATCATCTGCTGGGAAATATGTTGGCTCAGCATGCAGGACTGCAACAAAGTCAGGGATCCAGAATATGACATACCAGTACATCATATGTCAGTAAAGAGTCAAAAATAATACACAGTGTACGTCATAACGTGTTGATTGGTGGGAGTCCAAACAATGGGCTCCATACTGATCACAAGAATGGGTTTATGCAGATCCCTGTCTTAATAAAGCATGCGTACCACCACTCCTATAATTCTCTGTGGGAGAATGTGTAGTAAAAAAGTAAGCAAGGTACGAAGCCAACTCCAGTAGTCCAATTAAAGAATGAATGGAGCAGTGGTGCCATGTCTATCGGCATAGCCGCTTGGGATTGGTGTCGGATTCCCACAAATCAGAAATTTATCACATAAAACCAAGAGATTATTCCTAATCTAGGCAGCAAACACATCCGATAGTTGTAATTTATATTCTCACCAAAGTTCAGGCAAATAGAGAGAATTGGTTTGCCTTCAGTGTTCTAGAACAAGAAAAAGGGCAGGACAAGTCCTCTCATAGAGATGCACCATGGGAGATTCGCTATTGCAAAGAATTACAATATATCATATAGCCAAGATCCTCTTTACAATGCCAAAACATGTGTAGAAAGGTCACACGCCTTACTCTGATTCTCATCAAGTTGGCATTATAGGCTTTTCTATGCAGGTAGTGCAAGGTTACACAATATTACTGAGAAGACTGGTGGAAGCATTTTAGCCAAAGTCTAGCATATAATACGATCTTTGAAGGTATTGGTAAATGTCTAAAAAAGATATTCATTTTCACACATTTCAGAAGCAGACTTAAAGGGAACCTGTCAGCAGGATTATGCATAGTAACCTATACACAGTGTCAGGTCGGCACCGTTATACTGAATAAAATGATACCTTGGTTGATGAAATCCGTCTTGTGGCTGTTTCTTAATCTTTATTTTCAGTTTTGTGTTAATGATATGCTCGTGTCCTAAGGTGGGGCTGGGGTATGTGGTGCTCTGATTAGCTATTCATAATGCAGCCCGCTGACAGGTCACTGCTCCCTCACTGACCCGCCTCCTAGTTTACATAATGAATACCATCTAGTGATGGCCGAGCACTAAAATACTCAGGTGCTCGTTGCTCGGGTCAAGCATATTGGAATGCTCGGGTGCGCGACGGCCCCTCTGGCGGTCTGCAGATGGACTAAAAATTGCGGAAATCAATGGGAACAGTGCTCAAATGGCATAGGAACAGCATGGAGGAGACCCCTGGAAGCATTTCTGACTCCTAGGTCACTGCTGGGAACAATGTTGTCAGAGTCTTACGCCACTTTTACAGACTCACAATAAAACATACAAAAAGAAAAACAAAATGGATTTTCCTGGGAAATATGTTAAGAAACATCTTTTCCAGGGCAATGACTTGTATATAAGGCAAAATAAATAACCATAAACAAAAATGCTCCTCCACCACTTGGGCTATGTTCACACGTAGCGTTTTTGATGCGTTTTTCAACTTTAGCATTGTTTTCAAACAAAACAAATGCATTCACTGGGAAATGTCTGTTACACTCGGTCCCAGCGCTGGCTCTGCACTCCGTTCTGCTCACTCACCTGTCCCATCTGCTCCTCGGCATCCTGTGTCCTCCTCCACTTCCTGGCACGCTGCTGGCAGGCCTCCAGATAGTCTGCTTAGGACGCGAGGCCGCGCCCACCGTCTCTCTTAAAGGGGCAGCGTGCATTTTTTGAAATACTAATTAACCAATGGCTGCGCACTCAGTACTATATCTGGTCACTCCACCATTAGGGGAGTGCCGGAGCAACGTGTTCTATCATTGCTACATCTGGTTCTGTTCCTGATCTGTCTGCGCTGCGTCTGCAGTCTCTGTGCTTCGCTGATACTGTTTGTCTCCTCAGATCATTGCTAACCCGTATCTGGCTAACCTGGACAATCTCGGCTATTACTGGCGCAAGTGTCATCCCGTTCCGCCATCAGCCATCCATACCCGTGGAACGTGACAAGGTCACTGGAGCCAGCCTACTACCATCCGTTCTGGACCAGGACCTTACCCTTCTCCGTCAAGAACCCTCCACGACTCTGTAAATACCTGTTACCCTTTTGGTCCCTCTGGGACAGCTGCCACGTGTCCGGGGTCTAACTGGAGGTAGCACCTGTGTCCTCCGGTATTCCATTCTGGTCCTGTTCGAGGGGCCTTACTACGGGTACCCGGGGCTCACTAGTTACGCCCCCTTCGGAGCCCCCCGGACCGCGGTCTCGAGGTTCCACATTAAAAAATAAAAACGAATGTGAACTTCACCACCTCTGCCTCCGCTTCCATTCGTTACAATGTCATTTTAACATTTTACAACCTTATCTGGCCATGTGGTGTGTGACACATCATCAGACACATCCTGTTTCATTTATGAAGGAGGGACTCTGAAAGTCACAAAGCCTATTTTATAGGGCCATCAGGAGGCCTTTACTATTCTTAAAGGGCCAGCGGTCAGCCCTCACTATTCTTAGAGAGCCATCAGCCGGCTATGCTTTGTTGTTCCCATTATTATTAAACAGTGGGTCTCCTATAACGTTGTTGCGTATGCAGTGAGTGGCAGGGCTGCTCAAAGTTAGGACGCACCCCAATACCCCTTTGAAGAGACGTACAGGAGGGCCTCCTGAAATCAATGTTCCCATTATTAGGAAGTTGGTACTCCCATACTGTTTGCCTATGCAGTGAATGCAAGGGCTGCCAAAAATTTGGACGCTTCATAATACCCCTTTGAAGAGAATATCATCAAAAAGTTAATTTATTTCAGTTCTTCAATACAAAAAGGGAAACTCATATATTATATGGAGCCATTAACAGAGTGATCTATTTCAAGTGTTTATTTCTGTTAATGTTGATGATTATGGCTTACAGACAATAAAAACCCAAAAGTCATTATCTCAGTAAATTAGAATACTTTATAACACCAGCTTGAAAAATGATTTTAAAATCCGAAATGTTGGCCTACTGAAATGTATGTTCAGTAAATGCATTTAATACTTGGTCGGGGATCCTTTAGCATCAATTACTGCATCAATGCGGCGTGGCATGGAGGTGATCAGCCTGTGGCACTGCTGAGGTGTTATGGAAGCCCAGGTTGCTTTGATAGCAGCTTTCAGCTTGTCTACATTGTTAGGTCTGGTGTCTCTCATCTTCCTCATTGACAATACCAGTAGCGTAGCTACCGGGGGGGGGCAGAGAGGGCGGTGGCCCCGGGCTCTGAGGGGGCCCACCCGGAGCTACGCTACTGTAACACACACACAGCGCGCCCATACAGTTACATTCTGGGGCAGAGCAGGGAGAATCGATCTCCCTGCTCTGCCGCCTGGCCGCTATGGGGCCCCTGAGCAGGCGGTGGGGGCCCTGTGCCAGCAGTGGGCCCCCCGCCCATCATCGGAGGGTCAGGTGTATCTGCACCTAGCCGATACAGCTGACCGCATTCTCTCCCATAATCCCCCTCTCAGCGTCTGACAGTTGGCGCACTGACGTCACTGCCCGGCGCCCGCTGTCAGGAGACGAGAGGGAGAGCAGTGAGCAGCGCAGGAGCCGGGAGGAAGAGAGGTGAGTACTGGATTTATTATTTTTGTAATGGGGTGGTGCATTATACTACAGGGGCTCCATATGGGGGGCACATTTTATTACAGGGGCTCCCTATTGGGGGGTGCATTAAACTGCAGAGACTCCCTATGGGGGGTGCATTATACTACAAAGGCTCCCTATGGGGGGGTGCATTATATAACAGAGACTTCCTATGGGGGGTGCATTATATTACAGGGGCTCCATATGGGGGGCGCATTTTATTACAGGGGCTCCCTATGGGGGGTGCATTAAACTGCAGAGACTCCCTATGGGGGGTGCGTTATACTACAGAGGCTCCCTATGGGGGGTGCATTATATTACAGAGACTTCCTATGGGGGGGTGCATTATATTACAGGGGCTCCATATGGGGGGTGCATTATACTGCAGAGACTCCCTATGGGGGTGCATTATACTACAGAGTCTCCCAATGGGAGGGTGCATTATATTACAGGGGCTCCCTATGGGGGGGCGCATTTTATTACAGGGGCTCCCTATGGGGGGCTGCATTATATTACAGGGCTCCCTATGGGGGGGTGCATTATATTACAGGGCCCTATGAAGGGGTGCATTATATTACAGGGGCTCCCTATGGGGGGTGCATTATATTACAGGGGCTCCCTATGGGGGTGTGCATTATATTACAGGGCTCCCTATGGGGAGGTGCATTATATTACAGGGCCCTATGGAGGGGTGCATTATACTACAGGGCTCCCTATGGGGGGGCACATTTTATTACAGGGGCTCTCTATGGGGGCACATTATATTACAGGGGCTCCCTATGGGGGGTGCATTATATTACAGGGCTCCCTATGGGAGGTGCATTATATTACAGGGCCCTATGGAGGGGTGCATTATATTACAGGGGCTCCCTATGGGGGGGTGCATTATATTACAGGGGCTCCCTATGGGGGGTGCATTATATACAGGGGCTCCCTATGGGGGGTGCCTTATATTACACGGGCTCCCAATGGGTGGGTGCATTATATTACAGGGGCTCCCCATGGGGGGTGCATTATATTACAGTGTCTCCCTATGGGGGGTGCATTATAATACAGGGGCTCCCTATGGGGGGCACATTTTATTACAGTGGCTCCCTATGGGGGGGCGCATTATATTACAGGGCTCCCTATGGGGGTGCATTATATTACAGTGGCTCCCTATGGGGGATGCATTACATTACAGGGTCTCCCTATGGGGGGTGCATTATAATACAGGGGCTCCCTATGGGGGGGCGCATTTTATTACAGTGGCTCCCTATGGGGGGCGCATTTTATTACAGGGGCTCCCTATTGGGGGGCATTAAACTGCAGAGACTCCCTATGGGGGGTGCGTTATACTACAGAGGCTCCCTATGGGGGGTGCATTATATACTGAGACTTCCTATGGGGGGTGCATTATATTACAGGGGCTCCATATGGGGGCACATTATATTACAGGGGCTCCCTATGGGGGGTGCATTATACTGCAGAGACTCCCTATGGGGGGTGCATTTTACTACAGAGTCTCCCAATGGGAGGGTGCATTATATTACAGGGGTCCCTATGGGGGGGTGCATTATATTACAGGGGCTCCCTATGGGGGGTGCATTTATTACAGGGCTCCCTATGGGGGGCTGCATTATATTACAGGGCTCCCTATGGGGGGTGCATTATATTACAGGGCCCTATGAAGGGGTGCATTATATTACAGGGGCTCCCTATGGGGGTGCATTATATTACAGGGGCTCCCTATGGGGGTGTGCATTATATTACAGGGCTCCCTATGGGGAGGTGCATTATATTACAGGGCCCTATGGAGGGGTGCATTATACTACAGGGGCTCCCTATGGGGGGGCACATTTTATTACAGGGGCTCCCTATGGGGGCACATTATATTACAGGGGCTCCCTATGGGGGGCTGCATTATATTACAGGGCTCCCTATGGGGAGGTGCATTATATTACAGGGCCCTATGGAGGGGTGCATTATATTACAGGGGCTCCCTATGGGGGGTGCATTATATAACAGGGGCTCCCTATGGGGGTGCATTATAATACAGGGGCTCCCTATGGGGGGGTGCCTTATATTACACGGGCTCCTAATGGGTGGGTGCATTATATTACAGGGCTCCCCATGGGGGGGTGCATTATATTACAGTGTCTCCCTATGGGGGGTGCATTATAATACAGGGGCTCCCTATGGGGGGCACATTTTATTACAGTGGCTCCCTATGGGGGGCGCATTATATTACAGGGGCTCCCTATGGGGGGTGCATTATATTACAGTGGCTCCCTATGGGGGATGCATTACATATACAGGGTCTCCCTATGGGGGGTGCATTATAATACAGGGCTCCCTATGGGGGGGCGCATTTATTACAGTGGCTCCCTATGGGGGCGCATTTTATTACAGGGGCTCCCTATTGGGGGGTGCATTAAACTGCAGAGACTCCCTATGGGGGGTGCGTTATACTACAGAGGCTCCCTATGGGGGGTGCATTATATTACTGAGACTTCCTATGGGGGGGTGCATTATATTACAGGGGCTCCATATGGGGGCACATTATATTACAGGGGCTCCCTATGGGGGTGCATTATACTGCAGAGACTCCCTATGGGGGGTGCATTATACTACAGAGTCTCCCAATGGAGGGTGCATTATATTACAGGGGTTCCCTATGGGGGGTGCATTTTATTACAGGGGCTCCCTATGGGGGGGCGCATTATATTACAGGGCTCCCTATGAGGGGCTGCATTATATTACAGGGCTCCCTATGGGGGGGTGCATTATATTACAGGGCCCTATGAAGGGGTGCATTATATTACAGGGGCTCCCTATGGGGGGTGCATTATATTACAGGGCTCCCTCTGGGGGGTGCATTATATTACAGGGCTCACTATGGGGAGGTGCATTATATTACAGGGCCCTATGGAGGGGTGCATTATATTACAGGGGCTCCCTATGGGGGGTGCATTATATTACAGGGGCTCCCTATGGGGGGGTGCATTATAATACAGGGGCTCCCTATGGGGGGTGCCTTATATTACACGGGCTCCCAATGGGTGGGTGCATTATATTACAGGGGCTCCCTATGGGGGGTGCATTATATTACAGTGTCTCCCTATGGGGGGGTGCATTATAATACAGGGGCTCCCTATGGGGGGCACATTTTATTACAGTGGCTCCCTATGGGGGGCGCATTATATTACAGGGGCTCCCTATGGGGGTGCATTATATTACAGGGGCTCCCTATGGGGGGTGCATTATATTACAGGGTCTCCCTATAGGGGGTGCATTATTTCACAGGGGCTCCCTATGGGGGGGTGCATTATATTACAGGAGCTCCCTATGGGGGGAGGTGCATTATATTACAGGAGCTCCCTATGGGGAGTGCATTATACTACAGAGGCTCCCTATGGGGAGTGCATTATAATATAGCGGCTACCTTTTGGGAGTGCATTATATTACAGAGGCTCCCTATGGGGAGTACATTATACTATATTGGGGACTATCTGGTCTATTATTCTATATGGATGATATCTAGGGGGCCATCATACAGTGTGGGGATTATAGTGGTGGGGCCATCATACAGTGTTGGAGCCATTAAATAATTTGGGGGTATTAAGGGGTCAGTATATATCCAGTGAGGGGGCATCATACTGTGTATAGGGGAGCTGTACAGGGGGGAGACTTGGGACATTATTAAATGTAAAGTGAGCACTTATTGTTATAGGGGAACTCAGGTTACAGTGACTGTCAAAGGGGCACACACAGGACAATATTACATTTTAGAGGACAAAATGTGGGCACTGTTTTCTAGGGCACTTGCACCCGGCATTACTATATTCTAGAGGGCTGCTTTAGAATTTAGAAATCACACAGAACCACACAGCAGGTGCAGTAATAGGGACACATGACAGCAGCGGCTCAGTATTGGGGTACCAGCAGGATGAGGAGTTTGTGCTGGTTGGGGATAGTCCAATTGGTGACCGTGACAGTGCTGAAAATGAGAAGTGAAACGTGTCTTTGTTGTATTATCCGCAGCCGAGTCCTGGCTGGAGGAGTCGTCATGTCGGTCTGGGCCCGATGGAAAAGAAAGGAAAAGTGAACGATTCCATCAGAAAGAACGTCAGCGGTAAGTCACCATCTGTAACTCTGCTGTAATCTATGATATGTTCTGCAGCACTGGTATTATTTACCTTTTACCATATGGCGGTAATATTAATATTGGTCTTTTTATATATAGATTATTTTTGGCAACAGCGCGGTCATTGGCTGAGGTTCTCTGGTTAGGGGCCCACTCAGAAGTTTCGCCCCCCCTAAACCAAAACCCTAGCTACGCTTCCGCAATACCCCATAGATTCTCTATGGGCTTAAGGTCAGACGAGTTTGCTGGCCAATCAAGCACAGTGATACTGTTGTTTTTACACCAGGTATTGGTACTTTTGGCAGTGTGGACAGGTGCCAAGTCCTGGTGAAGAATGAAATCTCCAAAAAGCTTGTCGGCAGAGGGAAGCATGAATTGCTCTAAAATTTCCAGGTAGATGGCTGTGCTGACTTTGGTCCTGATAAAACACAGTGGACCTACACCAGCAGATGACATGGCTCCTCAAACCATCACTGATTGTGGAAACTTCACACTAGACCTCAAGCAGCTTGGATTGTGGCCTCTCCACTCTTCCTCCAGACTCTGTGACCTTGATTTCCAAATGAAATGCAAAATTTACTTTCCTCTGAAAACAACACCTTGGACCACTGATCAGTAGTCCAGTTTTTTTTCTCCTTGGCTCAGGTAAGGCGCTTCTAGGGTTGTCTTTTGGTCATGAGTGGATTGACACAAGGAATGCGACACTTGTAGCCCATGTTCTGGATACATCTGTGTGTTGTGTCTCTTAAAGCAATGACACCAGCAACATTCTACTCCTTGTGAATTTCCCCCAAATTTTTGAATGGCCTTTTCTTAACCCCTTTACTCCCGAGGGTTGTTTGCATGTTAATGACCGGGACAATTTTTACAATTCTGACCACTGTGCTTTTATGAGGTTATAACTATAACACTTCAATGGATCTTGGTGATTCTGAGATTGTTTTCTCGTGACATATTGTACTTCATGTTAGTGGTAAAATTCATTTGATATAACTTGCGTTTATTTATGAAAAAAACGGAAATATGGCGAAAATTTTTCAATTTTCAAACTTTAAATTTTTATACCCTTAAATTAGAGAGTTATATCGCACAAAATAGTTACTAAATAACATTTCCCACATGTCTACCTTACATCAGCATAATTTTGGAACTAAAACTTTTTTTTGTTAGGAAGTTATAAGGGTTAAAAGTTGACCACCGATTTCTCATTTTTACAACATCATTTTTTTTAGGGACCACATCACATTTGAAGTCACTTTGAGGGGTCTATATGATAGAAAATACCCAAAAGTGACACCATTCAAAAAACTGCACTCCTCTACGTGCTCAATGCCACATTCAAGAAGTTTATTAACCCTTCAGGTGCTGCACAGGAATTTTTGGAATGTTTTAAAAAAATTAACATTTAACTTTTGGCACAAAATATTTATTTCAGATCCAATTTTTTTTATTTTACCAAGGGTAACAGGAGAAATTGGACCACAAAAGTTGTTGTGCAATTTGTCCTGAGTACGCTGATACCTCATATGTGGGGGGAGCCAATGTTTGGGCGCAGAGCTCGGAAGGGAAGGAGAACTGTTTGACTTTTTCAACGCAGAATTGGCTGGAACTGAGATCGGATTCCATGTCGTGTTTGGAGAGCCCCTGATGTGCCTAAACATTGGAAACTCTCCACAAGTGACACCATTTTTGAAAGTAGACCCTCTATGGAACTTATCTAGATGTGTGGTGATAGGATACATGACATTTTTTGATCGCTTTTTATTCCGGTTTTTGGGAGGCAGAATGAACAAAAACCAGCAATTCATGAATTTCTTTTGGGGGGCGATTATACCGTTCCGCGTGTGGTAAAATTGATAAGGCAGTTTTATTCGTTGGGTCAGTACAATTACAGCAATACCTCATTTATATAAAACTAGATGGTGGCCGATTCTAACGCATCGGGTATTCTAGAATATGTATGTAGTTTATTTATGAAGATTTAAGAATAATGCTGGGGTGTATATAAAGTCTGCTGGGGTGTATAAAAAGGCTTCTGGGGTGTATATAGAGGCTGCTGGGGTGTATATAGAGGCTGCTGAGCTGTATATAGAGGCTGCTGGGTGTCTATAGAGGCTGCTGGGGTGTATATAGAAGCTGCTGGGGTGTATATAGAGGCTGCTGGGCTGTATATAGAGGCTTCTGGGGTATATATAGAGGCTGCTGGGGTGTATATAGAGGCTGCTGGGGTGTATATTAAGGCTGCTGCTGGGGTGTATATAGAGGCTGCTGGGGTGTATATAGAGGCTGCTGCTGGGGTGTACGTAGAGGCTGCTGCTGGGGTGTATGTGGAGGCTGCTGCTGGAGTATATGTGGAGGCTGCTGCTGCTGGGGTATATGTGGAGGCTGCTGCTGGGGTATATGTGGAGGCTGCTGCTGTTGGGGTGTATGTGGAGGCTGCTGCTGGGGCATATGTGGAGGCTGCTGCTGCTGAGGTATATAGAGGCTGCTGGTGGGGTGTACGTGGAGGCTGCTGCTGGGGTTTACGTGGAGGCCGCCGGACGGGGTACTTCTGCTGCGAGCAGCCGGGAGATGACCGGCTTGCGACGGTCATCTCCCGACTGCGTTGCCACTGATCTCCATGCGGCAGGAGATGACCCACGGCTAGCGCCGCTGATCTCCCGACGATAGTGGTGGTGTGTGTGGTTCAAATCCTGCACCAATTCGCGGCCGGACTGCGCCTGTCGCTGATTGGTCGCATCCCGTCACTGGAACTTAAGGCCCAGGTCACGTGGACGGATAGTACGTCAAATGGTAGAAAGGGGTTAATAATAATAATAATTTTATTTCTATAGCGCGAACATATTCCACAGCACTTTACATTATAGAGGGGACTTGTACAGACAATAGACATTACAGCATAACAATAAACACATAAATCAAAAACAGATACCAAGAGGAATGAGGGCCCTGCTCGCAAGCTTACAATCTATGGGGAAAAAGGGGAGACACGAAAGGTGGATGGTAACAATTGCTTTCGTTGTTCGGACCAGCCATAGTGAAAGAATCGGGTGTTCATGTAATGCTGCATTAACTGGTTATCAGCCTGTGTATTAAATGCATACAGCATGTGAGAACATGATACGATGAACCTGGTTATGGTAAAAATTTTGAATGGGCAACACAGGAATAGTTAAGGTTAATGCGTTGAGGTGGTAGGCCAGTCAGAACAAATGCGTTTTTAGGGTACGCTTAAAACTGTTGTTATTGGAGATTAATCGTATTAACCTGGGTAGTGCATACAGCACGTGAAAAGTCTTGGAGACAGGAGTGGAAGGTTCTGATTATTGAGGATTAGTGTTGAGCGATACGATACTGCAAATATCGGGTATCGGCCGATATTAGCTGTATCGGAATTCCGATTCCGAGTTCCGATATTTTCGTCATATCGGATACCGGAATCGGAATGTCACTGTCAGTGTCCGTCGGTCGGGTCTGTCAGGAGTCAGCGGCACTTACCCGGCAGAAGATCTCCGGCGGTCACATCCCGGACTGCTTCATGGCCGCCATCCTCTTCTCCCCGGCGGTCACATGCAGTATCTCGCGATAACTGCAGTGACTGCTGGGTAATCGCGGCCGTAAAGCAATCCGATGACGTCACCGCCGGGGAAGCAGGTAATCAGCTGTGCTGCGCCGCAATGACAGGCTCTGCCTGTCATTCCGATGTAGCAGAGCTGGATCGTCGTGGGACAATCGTTACTATGGACTGCGTCGGACAGGTGGTATACTGTTGGTTTGTTTTTTTTATTTTTTTACAGGAGATCGATGGCGTCGCAGGAATGAGAGTACAATAAAAGAAATGAAAACTGTGTTGTCTCTTTTATTTCATTAAAAGACTTTTTTCTTGCTGTGTCTTTTTTTTAAACATTTAAAAACTTTGGGATTAATAATGGATCGGTGTCTTATTGACACCTCTCCATTATTAACCGGGCTTATTGTCACCGTGCAATCAACGGTGACATTAACCCCTTATTACCCCGCTTGCCACCGCTACAGGGCAAGTGGGAAGAGCCGGGTAAAGTGCCACAATTGGCACATCTTTTGATGCGCCAAATGTGGGGCTGCTGTAGCCTGGTATTATCAGGCTGTTGAGGGCCAAAATCCATGGGCCTTGACAGTCTTTTAATACCAGGCCGCAGCAGTCTGCATTTTACTTGGCTGGTTAACAAAAATAGGGGGGATCCCCACGCCGTTTTTTTTTCGAGGGGATCCCCTATTTTTGTTAACCAGCCAAGCTAAGCAGACTGCTGTGGCCTGGTATTATCAGGCTTGCAAGGTCCATGGATATTGGATCCTTACCAGCCTGAAAAACCAGGCCTCAGCGGTCTGCTTCATCTGGCTGGTTAACAAAAATAGGGGGGACCCCACGCTAATTTTTTTCGAGGGGATCCCCTATTTTTGTTAATCAGCCAAGATATGCAGACTGCTGTGGCCTGGTATTATCAGGCTGGCAAGGTCCATGGATCTTGGCTCCTTAACAGCCTGAAAATCCAGGCCTCAGCGGTCTGCTTCATCTGGCTGGTTAACAAAAATAGGGGGGACCCCACGCCAATTTTTTTCGAGGGGATCCCCTATTTTTGTTAACCAGTTTCCTCTGACGTCACTGATTGTGTCCCTGGCTGACCTGAAGTGAAAGTGGAAAGCAATCAATTAAGCTTTCCACTTCCTCTCCTGTCAGCCAGGAGAGGAACTCATTCATTTGGGGGTTTACTGTGAGGCTGCAGCATTAGCTGCGGTCCCTGCAGTAAACATTAACCCTTTCTGAAGGATTACACCGTGGGACCTGACTGTACATCGGATTGGTAAGAATAATTTTGCTTTATTATTTTATTTTTATTACAGGAAATGGTTTTAGCAGGTAAATAAAATATGGTCAAAAACTGTGTGATTATTTCATTAAACTTCTTTTTTATTAAAGTGTGTGTGTTTGATTTTTCTTTCATACAATAGGATTAATAATTGATAGTTGTCTAATTGACAGCTCTCAATTATTAACCTGGCTTAAAGTGACCTTTCAATTGCAAGGTCATTTTAACCCCTTATTAACCCATTCGCCACCGCTACAGGGCAATGGGAATAGACGGGCAAAGTGCCAGAAAGGGCAAATCTAATTAGAGATTTGCCCTTTCTGGGGTGTCTGGGGGCAGATGTTAGTAGCCGGGGGGGCCAAAAATAATGGTCCCTCTCTGGGCTATTATTATCTGCCCCCACTCACTGGCTTTGTCTGTCTGGTTGCGAAAATAGGGCGGGAGCCCACGCATTTTTTTTTCAGCAATTTTACACCTCATATATATATATATATACATGTCATTGAGTTTGTGACACATATATATATATTTATAGTTCATACACTTCTACATAGTATAATAGCCGCTAATTCAATTGCCGGCTTTTGTGAAAATGCAGAACCCGACATGAAATGACACTTGGTTTACATAGAGTTAACCATGTCTTTTCATGTACTTTGATATCTGATTTGCACAAACAATTACATGAGTGTAAGTGTGCAAAATTTCACACCTGTAGGGGTTAATTAAAGGTGTAAATTCGTAGCAAAAAAGTCCTTTTTTTTTACAACGAATTTACACCTTTAATTAACCCAGGTGTGAAATTTTGCACACATAGACTGATGTAATTGTTTGTGCAAATCAGATAGCAAACGACATGAAAAGACATGGTTAACCCTATGTACACCAAGTGTCATTTCATGTCGGGTGCTTCTGTCTTTTCACAGAAGCCGGCTTTACCCGGCAATTGAATCAGAGGATATTTTACTATGTAGAAGTGTATAAACTATACATATATGTATATATATATGTCACAATGACATGTATATATATATATATATATGTATTCTATGTGTGTATATTTAGTGTTTACAAGGAAAGAATGGGTTTTTTTTAGTTCCGATATTTTGTTCCCATAGACTTACATGGGACTTCCGGTATCGGTATCGGGTATCGCCGATATTTTAATGGTATCGGCGATACCATTCCGATTCCGATACTTTGGGATATCGGAAAGTATCGCTCAACTCTATTGAGGATATTAACCTCAGGTCATTAGCAGAACGGAGGGCACGGGTAGGGTGGTAGGCCGAGACAAGGGAGGAGATGTAGGGTGGTGCTGAGCCATGGAGTGCTTTGTGGTTGAGGGTAATATGTTTGTACTGGATTCTGGAGTAGATGGGTAACCAGTGTAATGACTGGCACAAGGTAGAGGCATCAGGCATAACGATTGGTGAGGAATATGATCCTGGCTGCAGAATTCAAGACAGATTGGAGAGTGGAGAGTTTGGTAAGAGGGAGACCCATTAGTAGAGCGTTACAATAGTCCAGACGAGAATGAATAAGAGAAACAGTAAAAATTTTTGCAGAGTCGAAAGTAAGAAAGGGTCAAATTCTAGAAATGTTTTTGAGGTGCAGATAACAATAGCGAGCCAGTGATCAGATGTGGGGGGTGAATGAAAGCTCGGAATCAAGTATGACCCCAAGATAGCGGGCATGATGCTGGGGAGTAATGGTGGAACCACAAATGAAAATGGCAATGTCAGGCATTGTTAGGTTAGTAGGAGGAGGAAACACAAGGAGTTCAGTTTTTGACAGGTCCTTAACAATCCTTTCAAGGCTGTAGTTATCCTGGTTGCTTGTGCACCTTTTTCTACCACACTTTTTCCTTCCACTCAACTTTCCATTAATATGCTTGGATACCAGCTTCTTTAACAATGACCTTTTGTGGCTTACCCTCCTTGTGTGTGTCAATGACTGCCTTCTGGACATCTGTCAAGTCAGCAGTCTTCTCCATAATTGTGGAGCCTACTGAAAAAGACTAAGGGACCTTTTTAAACACTTAGGAAACCTTTGCAGGTGTTTTTTGTTAATTATTCTAATTTACAGAGATAATGACTTTTGGGTTATCATTGGCTGTAAGCCATAATCATCAACATTAACAGAAATAAACACTTGAAATAGATCAATCTGTTTGTAATACTATTTGTATTGAAGAACTGAAATAAATTAACTTTTCGATGATATTCTTAATTTGTGAGAAGCACCTGTATTTCAGATAACTTTTTTATTAAGTGGGTCAGCAAAGCCTTTTTCTAAATAAACATGTCAATCATGTTATGTTTATTTTGTATATTTTATGTTTATTTCACATTTTCTGCACTAATAAACTCTAGAAATAAATATTTTCGAGAACTAATTACACATATAAAAATAACTGTGTCAAATTGTGAATTGTTGAATGTTTCTATGGAACGCCTGGAGGGGAGAAAGTATACAGCGGTGGCAGGAGAGACTTTCAGAGGTGACAGAAGTCAGCCTCATTAGCTTCCCAAAGGGCAACATGGCGCTTACTGAGATATTAATGCTAAATGGCATGTCTTAAGTTTTCAGTGCTGATGACCTATTATGAAGAAATACATACATAAAAATGTAATATATATACCAGATATCTATATTTTTTTACATTTCCCGTTTTCAGATGTACTTATTATACAGTTCATATTTTAATTAACCAATTTTTAGTTTAAAAAATTGCCATCCATATGGGACCTTTGACCTAAGTTTCAAAAATTGTCAAGGTCTTACTTTTAAGGGTCCATAATTAAAATAGTATTGGCTTCATTGTTCTGATGTTGTTAATAAGCTATAAGAAGAATATCAGACTCCATGGGTGTAAGTCATACTGTTGTCAATAGAATATCTAAAAATCCATGCTGATCCATGGTTGCCATATGCAGGCTAAATTGTACAAACACATTATACATTTTTAATAGTACATTTTTTGTAATATTTTTGTTAGCAGATGCTAAAAATTCAAAACATGTGAAGACTTTCTATCCTCTTTTAAATAAGGGTTGTATCCAACTTAGAAATATAAGCTTTAGGGATGAATGAGCACTAACATGTTCGAATGCTCGTTACTCGAACCAAGCAATTCCTAATGTTCGGCTGCTCGTTTCGAGCAATGGGTATAATCGGAGTCAATGTGAAATCCAAGCATTTTTCCGTCAGACCCTGCAAGGAGATCTGGGGGAAGTGAAAATGTTGAAGTGGATGGAAAAAGTGCTGAATGGAAGGAGAACATCATGGGGAAGACCCCTGGAAGCATCTCTGACTCCCAGATTGCTGCTGAGAACAATGGTGTCACATTTCTACTCCACTTTAAGGACTGACAATAAAACATTCAAAATCAACGAGAAATTGTAGTTTACAGGAAAAAAAAATGTTAAGAAACATTCTTTCCTGTATAATGACTTGCATATAAGGCAAAATGTAAAAATAATTTAAAAAAAAAGAAATAATAATTAAAGTAAACAAAAATTTAATTTCTTATTAATTTTATTCAATTTGAACTATTTTCTTATTTAAAAAATTGGACATTTCAGTTTAATTTAAGAAGGAAGCAAGAACTGCCCTATATTACAGTAGATGCAAAGGGACTCAGGTACACCCTGTAGTAGACATAATTCATAAAGGAGGGTCTTGTACATATTGTGGACTCATAAATACCATGTACTAAGTGCAAAGCCTACAAAAAATAAAAGCAGGGTTATCCATACATCATTGAAGGCATCAACTGGAGTGCCTCATTCAAATATTGTGAACAAAGTGTAGTTGTGGTACTCCTATGCTCATAAAATCTCTGCACACAGTGCAAAGGCTGCCAAAAATTACAAGCAAGGTCATCTATACACCCATGAAGGCACCAACTGTAGTGCCTAATTCAAACATTGCGAACAAAGTGTAGTTGTGATACTCCTACAGTCATAAAAGCTCTGGACACAGTGCAAAGCCAGAAACAAATTATAAGAAGGGTCATCCAGTAATTCATAGACCATTGATGGCAACAACTGGCACGCCTCATTCAAATATATTGAAAGTGTAATTTATGTACTCCTACACTCATTAAGGCATTGCACAAAGTAAAAAGTCAAGGGAAAATGATAAGGTGGGTAATACAATAGTCCTCTTCAGGCATGCACTTCTTCTTCTCCTTCCTCAGGAGGCTGGGGAACTGCCTCCACCTGATTCCTGAAGCCCAATTCTCAGGTGCCTGGGCTCTAAGTGACCCAGCTTCGGGTACTGTGAGAAACCGCAAGGACAGTCCGATCTCTCTGGGGTGATAGCCCTGTCTCAAGCTGCCTCGAGGAGCCTTTCTCAGGCTCGTACATTTCACAAGAAGAGGTCATCCGGCTTCCTTCCTTCTTGGATCACACCCACCGCATACCAGCAATGTTGACCTTCCATTTTGAGGAACGTGAACCTTGTTCCAGCCATCAGCTCTTGCAGCCTTTGAGGCAAGTTTTCTGTCTATACTGCCCGCTGGCTGAACAAGATGTGATGACGGGCCCCAAACTCTTTTGTGGACCCCCATCTCCACTGTTGGTTATGCATAACGATCTCCCCTAACTTTCGGTACTTTGTGGCTACTAGTTAGCATGTCTCCAGCCATGGTCCTGATGCATCCTTCGCTCTTTCGACCAGCCTAGGCAACGAAGTCTGCTCACCAGTTGCTGGATCCTGGCTCTTCCATCCGCATTCGGCAAGAACCCCAGAGCTGAAGGTTGCGTCCTGGGTTCGAGCATTGGTGGTTCTGGGAAAGTGGCCAGTTCCGGACCACAGGCTCCTGCCACCTCTCATGTCTCACCAGCTTGGTCTGGCTCTGTAATTCCTCCAGTCGATCCCTCAGGAGTTTCGTGGGATTCTGCCATCTTTGTCTCCTTGTCGCCCACTAAGCAAGTAACACTGTATGGATTATTAATTCAGTCCAGAAAAAAAATGTAAAAAATTTTTTTTAGTGTTATTTACCACAGTAATGTAACATAAAGCATGTAACTCTTTGGATGACAAATTCAATTCAGAATACATTTAACACTTTATTGGAGTGTGATATGTCACTGAAATGTAACACAAAACATGTTATACTCTGGATAATTACTTGAATGTAGGAAAAAATTTGAATGCTTTTTTGGAGTATTATCTACCACCAAAATGTAACACAAAGCACATAATACTCTATGGATTTTAATTGATTCAAGAAACATTTTTGGGCGCTTTTTTTTGGAGTGTTATTTACCACCGAAATGTAACACAAAGCATGTAATACTGTATGGATGACTAATTGAATCCAAAAATATTTAGACTTGAGAGTCCTCAGTGGTTGATACCTTTTAATGGCTAACTGAAAAGATGGTAACAAATTGCAAGCTTTCGAGACTACTCAGGGCTCTTCATCAGGCAAAGACTAATACAAAATCTGAAGAATCACATATTTATACACAACATTTTTCTATCTACTGGCTAACATGGTACGAAGATACACATCTTTCCTATGCCTAATTGAATCCAGAAATATTTTTGAAAGCTTTTTTGGAGTGTTATATACCAAGTTAATGTAACACAAAACACATAATACTCTATGGATGACAATATGGTCATTTTTTTCACCCCATAAAAAAGAATGTGGTCACGTGCAGCAGCTATATTTAGCAATGGACTGCAAAGACCTAAGCCCTGCTGTTCTGTCCAGCAATATAACTGCTGTCTAAAGTTTAGCTATTTTTTTGTGTCTCAGTTATTGCAGACATTGTATTTTCTGTGTATATTAATCCTTCCTATATTTTATATTGTAAGGTAGCATCACCATCTGCTGGCGATTTAATTCTAGTCTAGTTTGCAATTGCAAAGTAGTATGGAAAGTTGTGGCATTGTGAGATTATTCCTGTTGCATTGTGGTCTTATTATGACACTGTGAAGGGAACAGCAGCCATTGTCCCTGCATGCTTCTGAGGAGAAAACACGCAAAGAGAATCAGAGACATTAATGTAAACTATCCAGATGTCGGCCTCAAAAGAATTTGGAATAGACTTGATGAATGCTATGGCTCTGTAGAGGTTATAGAAAGTGCCTTGTTTAAAAGAATAGAAGACTTTTCTAGAATAGCAAACAAGGACTATTCAAAGCTTAGAGAGATAACTGACTTGTTAATAGAGTTTTGTGTCGCAAAAGCAGAAGGAGATCTTGTGGGGTTGACATACCTTGACATTACTAGAGGTGTGAACTAGTGGTGAGCGAACGTGCTCGCCACTACTCGTTACTCGCCTGAGTATCACGGTACTCGGTGTACTCGGCATGCACCGAGCAATTCTGGTATCAATTTTTTTTGCTGTCTGGTACTGTACTTGTATTACAGCACTATTTAGCCAAAAAAATAAAAAAGGTCACACATTTGTCATTGTGGTATCTCTGTGCCTGCTAATATCTGTGCATGCTCAAAGTTTGTCCAGTTTACAGCGGTTTTCTTTTTTCGGCCTGGGTGTCACTGTGCTTATTTACATCAGTAGTTAGCAAAAAAAAAAAAAAAAAAACACATTTGTCGTAGTGGTATCTCTGTGCCAGCTCATATCTGTGTGCGCTCAAAGTTTGGCCAGTTTACAACGGTTTTCTTTTTTTGTCCTGGGTGTAACTGTACTTATATACAGCAGTATTAAGCCAAAAAATTAAAAAAAGGACAGGCCAGACATTTTTTGGTGTGGTATCTCCGTGCCAGCTGATATCTATGCGTGCTCAAAGTTTGGCCAGTTTAGGCTCGTTTTTGTTTGTCCTGGATTTCATAGTACTTATATATAAGAAAAAAAAAACAAAACACACATTTGTCATAGTGATATCTCCATGCCAGCTCATATCTGTGCGTGCTCAAAGTTTGGCCAGTTTACAGCGGTTTTCTTTTTTGTCCTGGGTGTCACTGTACTTATATACAGCAGTATTTAGCTAAAAAATTTAAAATAGGACAGGTCACACATTTGTCGTAGTGGTATCTCCGTGCCAGCTGATATCTATGCGTGCTCAAAGTTTTGAGATTTTACAGCGCTTTTCTTTTTATGTCCTCGGTGTCACTGTACTTATATACATCAGTAGTTAGCAATAAAAAGAAAAAACACATTTGTCGTAGTGGTATCTCCGTACCAGCTCATATCTGTGCGTGCTCGAAGTTTGGTCAGTTTACAGCGGTTTTCTTTTTTGTCCTGGGTGTCACTGTACTTATATACAGCATTATTTAGCCCAAAAATTTAAAATAGGGCAGGCCAAACATTTGTCGTAGTGGTTAGAGTTGAGCGAAACAGGTCGGTCAGATTCATAAGTCGCCGACTTTCGCCAAAGTCGGTTTCGCCGAGCGAAACCCGACCAAAGCGTGAAGTCGGCCATGCAGTCGTCGACCCGAGCGCCAAAGTCGGTTTTCCCATAATGCTTGCAGGAGCCTTTTTTCAGCCAATGAGCAAGGACGTACACTGTGGGCAGCGAGATGACATGGGCAGCGTCCACTACCATCTTAGAGAAGGGCATTGCAGTGATTGGCTTGCTTTGTGTGGCGTCATAGTGTCTATAAAAGCCCTGACCTCCGATCGCCATTTTACTTCTGCCGATCTTAACAGTAGGGAGAGAGTTATGGCTGGAAAAAGAAATTCTTATGTGCTTGTGCTGATAGCAATTGTGGTGTACAGTTAGTGTGCAGTGACAGGGGAGGATTTTCTTGTGTGCAGCAGCGCTGGTTATTAGGCTGCCTGATAGCTGTATTGCTGTGTGTACACTGAATACTTTTATTCTTTTTTTCTGCACAGATACCGAACGTTCAATTTTTCCCACACCGTATAGAGCTGTATGCTCCTCACACACTACCGTACTTTCGATACAGTACTTTTTTTCTGCCTTTTGTATTACGGTCAAATCCATACTGAGAGAGCGTCTGTGTGTGACTCCGGAAATATATATGGAGATTTAAATTTTCCCCTTCACCGTATACAGCTGGTATCTTCTGATACAGTACCTTTTTCTGCTTTTTGTATTCTGGTCAAATCCATACTGAGTGAGCGTCTGTGTGTGACTCCGGAAATATTTTTACGAAGATATAAATTTTCCTGTACACTATATACACCTGGTATCTTCTGATACAGTACCTTTTTCCTGCCTTTTGTATTACGGTCAAATCTATACTGAGAGAGCGTCTGTGTGTGACTCCGGAAACATATACTGAGATTTAAATTTTCCCCTATTTTATATGCACCTGGTATCTTCTGATACAGTACCTTTTTTCTACCTTTTGTATTACGGTCAAATCCATACTGAGAGAGCGTCTGTGTGTGACTCCGGAAATATATACGGAGATTTAAATTTTCCCCTATACTATACGCCTGGTATCTTCTGATACAGTACCTTTTTTCTGCTTTTTGTATTACGGTCAAATCCATACTGAGAGAGCATCTGTGTGTGACTCCGGAAATATATAAGGAGATTTAAATTTTCCACTATGCTATATACACCTGGTATCTTCTGATACAGTACCTTTTTTCTGCCTTTTGTATTACGGTCAAATCTATACTGAGAGAGCGTCTGTGTGTGACTCCAGAAATATATACGGAGATTTAAATTTTCCCCTATACTATATGCACCTGGTATCTTCTGATACAGTACCTTTTTTCTGCCTTTTGTATTACGGTCAAATCCATACTGAGAGAGCGTCTGTGTGTGACTCCGGAAATATATACGGAGATTTAAATTTTCCCCTATACTATATGCACCTGGTATCTTCTGATACAGTACCTTTTTTCTGCCTTTTGTATTACGGTCAAATCCATACTGAGAGAGCGTCTGTGTGTGACTCCGGAAATATATACGGAGATTTAAATTTTACCCTTCACAGTGTACAGCTGGTATCTTCTGATACAGGACCTTTTTTCTGCTTTTTGTATTCTGGTCAAATCCATACTGAGTGAGTGTCTGTGTTGACTCCGGAAATATTTATACGGAGATTTAAATTTTCCCCTATACTATATACACCTGGTATCTTCTGATACAGTACCTTTTTTCTGCCTTTTGTATTACGGTCAAATCCATACTGAGAGAGCGTCTGTGTGTGACTCCGGAAATATATACGGAGATTTAAATTTTCCCGTACACTATATACACCTGGTATCTTCTGATACAGTACCTTTTTTCTGCCTTTTGTATTACGGTCAAATCCATACTGAGAGCGTGTCTGTGTGTGAGTCCGGAAATATATACGGAGATTTAAATTTTCCCATACACTATATACACCTGGAATCTTATGATACAGTACCTTTTTTCTGCTTTTTGTATTCCGGTCAAATCCATACTGAGAGAGCGTCTGTGTGTGACTCTGGAAATATATACAGAGATTTAAATTTTCCACTACACTGTATATATTGGGGGAGGATCTAAAGTGACCCTTCACGGTTGACCAAGTGATTTCCAAATTAATCCACAGGACGTTGCTAGCAACTGAAAATGACCAGATGGAGATGACGTGTCTCTGTTTGGTAGAATCAAGGCAGATTCCTACCCCGTTTATTACGTCATCTCTTTTATAGTATTTAGCAAGTTGTACTTCAACCAATAGTATAAAAACACATTCGTAGCACTTAACCTATGAAAATACAGAAAGACCGGAAACTGCATATATAGCCGTATCCCACGTGACATAGAAAGGAACAATAGCTTATTCATTCTTCAGAGTATTATACAATGATACACCCCAAGGTCTCATATCTTGTCCAGACTGGAACAATATGGTTTAATTAATACCGTGACCTTTACTCTAATTACAGAAGAATAATTTGGTTTTATAACAGTCATGAGCTATAGCCTAGTAACAGAATTTATCTCGTAAACCACAAGATGGAATTACAAGCACAAAATGGTTTTGATCTTGGTTTAACACTTCACATATACAGCTGTACACTTCTGATACAGTACCATATATATGCTGGTATTTTTGGTACATTTTCCCAAACATGAGGAAGTATGGTGGAAGAGGCTGCAGACATGGGCGGGGGGGCAGCTGGTACTGATGGTGGTGGTGGTGGTGCATCTGCTGGTAGTGCCAAAAGCACAATAGCACCTAAGGCAGGAGGTGTTGAGCCTGCGTCATCGTCTGGCTCCAGAAGGCCTGAAAGGTTCCCTTTTCTGGGAGTAGGTAAACCGCTTTTAAAGCCGTTGGATCAGAAACAGGTTTTGGCTTACATTGCCGAAACAGCCTCCAGCTCTATCGCCTCCTCTTCTGAAGTTTCAAAAACTGCAAGCACTGAGTCGCCAGTGCAGGCTCCTGATCAGGAACGACACCTTTCCTTGTGTCCTTCACCCCCAACAAAAGTGAAGGATGCGGCAGGCCACACTTCAGATTACTCCCTGGAGCTCTTTTCACATACCATACCTGGGTTATCAAGTGAAATCCTGAATTCCCCAGTCCAAGATGAATATGACATGGAGTGCACTGATGCACAGCCACTGCTAAATGATTCTGCTGGTACATTCACTCAGAGCACTGCATTGCCCTCGTAGCCTACTGAGCCAGATTCTGACCCTGATGAAACTCAGGTGCCCCTTCCTGCATACTCTACCACCTTACACGTTGACACAGAGGAAGGTGCAGATGAAATTGAAGAGGAGGTGATGGATGACCCAGTTGTTGACCCGGATTGGCATCCATTGGGGGAAGAGGGTGCCGCTGGCAATAATTCAGAAGAGGAGGAGGAACCGCAGCAGGCATCGACATCGCAGCTGCGGTTATCTGGCAGGCCCATAGCAGTCCAAAAACGTGTTAAAAAAACAAAAAGAGTTGCAGGACAGTTTGGCCAGACGGTCAAATTAGTAGGAAGAGTGCAGTGTGGCACTTTTTTGACCAAAATCCTGTTGATGAGGCAAAGGTTATCTGTAAGAAGTGCGGAAGGACCTTTAGCCGAGAGAAAAATCTCCGAAATTTGAATACCAGTTGCATGCTTAGACATTTAAACACCATGCACTTGCAAGCGTGGACAGACTACAAAACCTCAGGTAGCACATGTGCACCTGCTCCGACTGAAGGTAGCCAGCAATGCTACATCGCTTCCCCCACTGTAAGCCCACCGGTTAGCACACCACCAGCAAGAAATGTTGAGGTGTCATTGCAAGGCCAAAGCAGTCAGGGAATCCCAATGGTTTTCCAACGAAAGACTGAATCTAGGCCATCACCACCACCACCATCACCAACCCCCTCTCAGTCCGCCATGTCCACCGCTAGTTCCCCCATATGCAGCTCTCAAGTCCAGCTCACCCTAGCAGACACTCTGAGTAGGACAAGAAAGTACTTATCTTCTCATCCGCATACACTGGCTTTGAATTCCTACATTGCCAAACTGATCTCATTAGAGATGATGCCCTTCCGTTTGGTTGAAAGCGCAGCGTTCCGAGAGCTCATGGCCTACGCTGTCCTATGCTATGACCTACCCAGTCGGCACTTCCTTTCTAGAAAAGCCATCCCTGCCCTCCACCTGCATGTGAAATACCGCATTGTCCATGCACTCAAACAATCAGTGAGTGGAAAGGTGCACCTCACAACAGATGCATGGGCCAGAAGGTATGGCCAGGGCCGTTACGTGTCCATTATTATTATTATTATTATAGATTTTTATAGTGCCATTTATTCCATGGCGCTTTACATGTGAAGAGGGGCAAGTATAGACAAGTACAGTAAACATGAGCAATACAAGGCACACACAAGTACAGAAGGAGAGAGGACCCTGCCCGCAAGGGCTCACAGTCTACAGGGATGGATGAGGATACACTAGGAGAGGGAAGAGCTGATCGTGCGGTGGTTCAGTAGACTGATGATCACTGCAGGTTGTAGGCTTGTCGGAAGAGGTGGGTCTTCAGGTTCTTTTTGAAGGTTTCCATGGTAGGCGCGAGTCTGATGTGTTGGGGTAGAGAGTTCCAGAGTATGGGAGAGGCACGGGAGAAGCTTTGTATGCAGTTGTGGGAAGAAGAGATAAGAGGGGAGTAGAGGAGGAGATCTTGAGAGGATCGAAGGTTGCGTGTGGGTATGTACCGGGAGACCATGTCACAGATGTATGGAGGAGACAGATTGTGGATGGCTTTGTAGGTCATGGTTAGGGTTTTGAACTGGAGCCTCTGAACGATAGGAAGCCAATGAAGGGCTTGGCAGAGAGGAGAGGCTGGGGAATAGCGGGGAGACAGGTGTATTAGTCGTGCAGCAGAGTGCAGGATGGATTGGAGTGGTGCCAGAGTGCTAGAGGGAAGGCCAGAGAGTAGGAGGTTGCAGTAGTCGAGGCGGGAGATGATGAGGGCATGCACTAGTGTTTTTGTACTTTCATGGTCAAGGAATGCACGGATCCGGGAAATATTTTTGAGTTTGAGACGGCAGGAGGAGGCTAGGGTTTGGACATGTGGCTTGAAAGAGAGGGCAGAGTCGAGGATCACTCCGAGGCACCGAGCGTGCGGGACTGGGGAAAGTGAGCAGCCATTGATGTTAATGGACAGGTCTGGTGGGGGGGGTAGAGTGAGATGGGGGAAAGATGATAAATTCTGTTTTGTCCATGTTCAGTTTTAGAAAGCGAGCAGAGAAGAAAGCAGAAATAGCAGATAGACATTGTGGGATTTTGGTCAGTAAGGAGGTGAGGTCAGGTCCAGATAGGTAGATCTGCGTGTCGTCGGCGTAGAGATGATACTGAAGACCATGGGATTCTATGAGCTGTCCCAGGCCGAGGGTGTAGATGGAGAAGAGTAGGGGTCCAAGAACTGAGCCTTGGGGAACACCGACAGACAGGGGGCGAGGTGAGGAGGTGGTGTGGGAGAGGGAGACACTGAAAGTTCGGTTTGTTAGATATGATGAGATCCAGGATAGGGCCAAGCCTGTGATGCCAAGAGATGAGAGAATCTGTAACAGGAGGGAATGGTCCACAGTGTCGAAGGCAGAAGACAGGTCCAGGAGAAGGAGGACAGAGTAGTGACGCTTGCTCTTGGCGGTTAGTAGGTCGTTGGTGACTTTAGTTAGGGCAGTTTCAGTTGAGTGATGCAGTCGGAAGCCTGATTGTAAGCGGTCAAAGAGGGAGCAGGAGGAGAGGTAGGAGGACAGTTCAAGATGGACATGCTTTTCCAGTAGTTTTGAGGCATAAGGGAGAAGAGATATCGGGCGATAGCTAGACACAGAGGATGGGTCAAGGGAGGTCTTTTTGAGAATGGGTGTGATCGAGGCATGTTTGAAGGATGAGGGGAAGACACCATTTGTAAGTGAGAGGTTGAAGAGGTGTGTTAGAGTAGGGGTGAAGACGGTGGCGAGGCTAGGGATGAGGTGGGATGGCAGCGGGTCAAGCGTGCAAGTGGTGAGGTGTGATCTTGATAGGAGGGTGGAAAGCTGATCTTCTGTCATGGTGGAGAAGTTGGCTTTGGAGGAAGAGGGTTGAGCAGCTAAGAGGGGCAATGGGGGCTGTGGGCCAAAGCTTTCTCTGATCGTATCGATCTTCTGCTTAAAGAAAGAGGCAAAGTCTTCAGCAGAAATTAGAGGAGAAGGGGGAGGTGCTGGGGGACAGAGTAGAGAATTGAAAGTGTTGAAGAGCTGTTTAGGGTTGTGAGACAGGGAGGATATGAGAGATGAGAAGTAAGTTTTCTTTTCAGCAGTGAGTGTGGATTTGAAGCTGGTGAGGGACTGCTTGTATGCGGTTAGGTGCTCGGCAGAGTGGGATTTTTTCCATCTCCGCTCAGCAACCCTGGAAGCCCGTCTCAGTTCTTTGGTGAGGCTGGTCAGCCAGGCCTGTTGATTGTACAAGTTTTGCTATGTGTGAGGGGGGCAGCCGAATCAAGTGCTGCTGTTATTGCAGTGTTATAAAAGGTGGCAGCAAAATCTGTGTCATGAAGTGAAGATATGTCTGTAAGAGGGAGGAGGGACTCAGAGAGCATTGGTAAATTGAGGTGTTTGAGATTTCTGCGAGGGTGAGTGAGTTTGTGGAGTGGGGGTTGTGCACTAGAAGAGGAGAGAGAAGAGAACGTCAGAAGGTTGTGGTCAGACAGGGGAAGGGGTGAGTTAGTGAGATTAGTAAGGGAACAGAGGCGGGTGAAGATAAGGTCGAGCGTGTGACCATCTTTGTGAGTGGCCGCAGAGGACCATTGAGTGAGGCCAAAGGAGGCAGTGAGCGATAAAAGTTTAGAGGCCGCTGGGGTGGAAGCATCAATGGGGATGTTGAAGTCACCCATAATGATAGTGGGGATGTCAACAGAGAGGAAATGGAGCAGCCAGGTGGTGAAGTGATCGAGAAATGGAGATGGCAAGTTCTGGGGGGCGGTAGATGACAGCCAGCTGGAGGTTGGAGGGGGAGTAGATGCGGACGGAGTGCACCTCAAATGTGGGAGTAGTAGCGGAGGGGGGTAGTGGAATTGGGGCAAAGGAGCAGGTGTCAGATAGGAGCAAACCAACTCCTCCACCACGTTTGTTGCTGGGGCGGGGGGTGTGAGATAGGTGGAATCCACTGTATGAGAGTGCAGCTGGTGAGGCTGAGTCAGAGGGGGTGAGCCAGGTTTCGGTGATGCCAAGGAAGGAGAGTTTATTGGTGATGAAGAGGTCGTGGATAAATGACAGTTTATTGCAGACAGAGCGTGCGTTCCATAGTGCTCCAGGTAGGGGGACCGGGGGAGTGGGGGCTGGGTGAATAGGTATGAGGTTATCATGGTTGCGAAGACGTGTAGAGGATCGTGGCAGGGTGATAGAAGTGAGTGTGGGGATGTGTTGAGGAGGGCCAGGATTTGGGGATATGTCACCAGCAGTGAGGAGTAACAAACAGAGCGTTAGAAGGTGGGAACAGGATAAGACATGGTGTGGCTGTGTGTTTCTGGAGAAAAAGGATTGTACGTGGAGGAACAGTTCTGAGGAGAAGGTGAGATGTCTGGGAATGGAGGGGAAAATGACTACTTCCTTACTAGGTGGGGGGATTACAGGGAATAGGAAAAAAGTAAGTAGTATGGGGGTGAAAGTGAAAAGAAAAGGAAACATGGTAGTGGTTATATATTCTGTCAACTTACAGTCAAATTCCAGTCCAATTCTAGTCTAATTCAGAGTATAGTAATTAGAAATCTGTAATTTGAAAGATGGAAGTTGAAAGATGGAGGTCAGACTCGTCTAGTCAGACGAATGTCTGAGGCTAAATGTGCACTTGAGAGGAAGCAGCTGTGAGGGGGGTTTTGGGCGTGATTACCCAGACCACATGGTCACAGTTAAGCAAAGCTAATAAAAGAGGGGAAGGGACTGGCAGCTTAGGTATGCATGGAAGACACAAGGGGAATGAATGCATTGTGAATACAGGAAGATGGGTAAGTGAAATGCCAGGGATACTATATGCACTTCATAAACAGTTAAAAACAGAGAAAAAGCTGCATAGATGATTGCATACCATACAAAATTAATGCAGCTCACAAAACACAGTCACAGGAATTTGGCAAAGCTGGGGAAATTTGGTGCATACCATACAAAATTAATGCAGCTCACAAAACACAGTCACAGGAATTTGGCAAAGCTGGGGAAATTTGGTGCATACCATACAAAATTAATGCAGCTCACAAAACACAGTCACAGGAATTTGGCAAAGCTGGGGAAATTTGGTGCATACCATACAAAATTAATGCAGCTCACAAAACACAGTCACAGGAATTTGGCAAAGCTTGGGAAATTTGGTGCATACCATACAAAATTAATGCAGCTCACAAAACACAGTCACAGGAATTTGGCAAAGCTGGGGAAATTTGGTGCATACCATACAAAATTAATGCAGCTCACAAAACACAGTCACAGGAATTTGGCAAAGCTGGGGAAATTTGGTGCATACCATACAAAATTAATGCAGCTCACAAAACACAGTCACAGGAATTTGGCAAAGCTGGGGAAATTTGGTGCATACCTGTAGGAAGAGGAGAAACAGCTTGATTAGAGTGGTACAGATGATATTGCAGGAGCGATAGGTGGCCAAATGCATTCTAGAATTCTAGTCTAATTCATAGTATAGTAATTAGAAATCTGTAATTTGAAAGATGGAAGTTGAAAGATGGAGGTCAGACTCGTCTTGTCAGACGAATGTCTGAGGCTAAATGTGTCCATCACTGCGCACTGGGTTAATGTGGTGGATGCAGGGTCCACAGGGGACAACAACGTTGTGACAGTGCTGCCTAGCCCACGGTATAGGCAACAGTTGGCTGTAGGCGTTCTACCCTCCTCCTCTTCCTCCTCCAGAAGCGAAAGCTCGTCGACAGAGCGCAGTTGCACTCCATCCGCAGCTGCCAGTGTTGCACATGAGGTATCCCACTATCGAACAGCTAGTGGTAAGCGTCACCAGGCTGTTTTAAAGATGATGTCTTTGGGCGACAACAGACACACCGCGGAGGTGCTGGCCGACTACTTGCAGCGAGAAACTGAGTCATGGCTGGGCACTCTACATCTTGCACCAGGCAAGGTAGTCAGTGATAACGGCCGTAATTTTGTGGCGGCCATAGCCCTGGCAAAACTCAGACACCTTGCCTGGCTCACACCTTGAACCTGGTGGTGCAGTGCTTCATAAATAATTATCCGGAGTTACCAGCCCTGCTCCATAAGGTGCGAAGACTGTGCTCGGACATCCGTCGCTCACCCGTAGACTCCAGTCGTATGCAGAGGCTGCAGCGATCGCTCCACCTCCCCAAGCACCGCCTAATCATAGACTTTGCAACAAGGTGGAACTCCACCATGCACATGGTTGAGAGGCTGTGCGAACAGAGGCAGGCTGTAATGCCTTTGTGGGAGGATACATGGGCAGGCAGTTTGAGGGCAGACATCGAGTTGTCGGGTGTGTAGTGGTCAAAGCTGAAAGACCTCTGTAAAGTCCTTCAGTGTTTTGAGGAATGCACACGGCTGGTAAGCGCAGACGCCGCCATCATATGCATGAGCATCCCACTTATGCGTCTCCTCAAGCAAATTTTAATGCACATTAAGGATCAGGCGTCTGCAGCGGAGGAGGAAGAGGAGGAGGGAAATCTTGATGAGTCAGCCATGGTCTGCTCAGGGAACTGTCCTGGATGAGGTGGAGGAAGAAGAGGAAGAGGAGGAGGATGAGGGGGGTGATTATTTTGGGGAGGAGGATGCTTCTCAGGGGGCAAGAGAAAATGTTGGCTTGACAAGGTCAGGTACAGTGTTTGTGCATGACTGGAGGGATGTGAATTTGTCAGAAAGTGCTCCTCCACCCACCACTGGCAGTGCATCATTGACACCTGGAACATTGGCCCACATGTGTGATTATGTCTTGCGGATCCTAAAAAGGGACTCCCGCATTGCCAAAATTATGACGGATGATGACTACTGGTTGGCCAGCATTCTCGATCCACGCTATAAAGGCAAATTACAGAACATCATGCCACAGGAGAACATAGAGCTAATATTGGCGAGCAAACAAGCAACTCTGGTAAACCATTTGTTAGAGGCATTCCCAGCACACAGCAGTGGTGCAGGTTCTACCACGAGCCGTACTGGGCCAAATGGAAAAGGTGTTCGTGGTGCACACAGCCGAAGTTGCGTTGGAGACAGGGGTTTCATGACCATGTTGTGGACTGATTTCTCGATTACCACTCACACGACTGTTAATACTGAATCCATTGCAACAGACAGGAGACAGCAGTTGTCAACTATGGTTCAAAATTACCTCTCCTCCCCTATTGATGTTTTCCCTCACAGGTCATTCCCCTTTGACTACTGGGGCCTGAATTATATATGGGGCCCATCATACACTTGAGCATCATAGATGGGGCCCATTTACACTGGAGCATTATATATGGGGCACATCATACACTGGAGCATTATAAATGGGGTCCATCATACACTAACATAGTAACATAGTTATTAAGGTTGAAGGAAGACTTTAAGTCCATCTAGTTCAACCCATATCCTATCCTAACCTGCCCTAACATAAAGCATCATATGGGGCCCATTATATATGGAGCATTATATAGGCCTATCATGCACCGGAGCATCATCCGTGGGGCCATCATATACTGGAGCATCATATGGGGCCCATTATATATGGAGCATTATATAGGCCCATCATACACTGGAGAATCATCCATGGGGCCCATCATATACTGGAGCTTCATAGGGGGCCCATTTTACATGGAGCATTATATAGGTCCATCATACACTGGATCATCATCCATGGGGCCCATCATATACTGGAGCATCATATGGGGCCCATTATATATGGAGCATTATATAGACCCATCATACACTTGAGCATCATAGATAGGGTCCATTATACACTGGAGCATTATATATGGGGCACATCATACACTGGAGCATTATAAATGGGGCCCATCATACACTGGAGCATCATATACGGGGCCCATTATACACTGGAGCATCATATGGGGCCCATTATATATGGAGCATTATATAGGCCCATCATACACTTGAGCATCATAGATAGGGCCCATTATACACTGGAGCATTATATATGGGGCCCATCACACACTGGAGCATCATAAACAGGGCCCATTATACACTGGAGCATCATATGGGGCCCATTATATATGGAGCATTATATAGGCCCATCATACACTTGAGCATCATAGATAGGGCCCATTATACACTGGAGCATTATATATGGGGCCCATCACACACTGGAGCATCATAAACAGGGCCCATTATACACTGGAGCATCATATGGGGCCCATTATATATGGTGCATCATATGGGGCACATTATATATGGAGCATCACATGGAGCACATTATATATGGGGACCATTATTTGGAGCATTATATGGGGCTCATCATACACTGGAGCATCATATATGGGGCCCATCACATACTAGAGCATCATATGGGGTTCATTATTTATGGGGCATCATATAGGGCCTTTTATATATGGAGCATCATATGGAGCACATATGGGGCCTATTCTGTATGGAGCATTATATGGAGCCCATTCTGTATGGAACAATATATGGTGCCCATCATATACTGTATGGAGCTTTATATGCGACTCATTATACTGTATGGAGCAATATGTGGTGCTCATTATACTCTATGGGGACCGTCCTATGCTGTATGGCACATTGTATGGGGACCATCATATACTGGAGCATTATGTGGAGCTCATCATATACTGTATGGAACATTATATGGGACCAATTATGTATGGAGCAATATATGGGGCTCATTATTCTGTATGGCGCACTATGTGGTGCACATAATACTGTATGGAGGACTATAGTGTCCGTTTTTTGAGCTATTGTAGAATTTACAATAGATATCACTCATGTAATGTAAGAAGTGAAGTATTTGTTATTGTACTATACCTATATTTCTGTGCCGTATCGGAGCATCATGAATTGTGATTTGTGTTAAAGGGGCCCACTGAGACTCTTTCACCCGGGGCCCACGAAAACCTGGAGCCTGCCCTGCCCCCCCCCACAACTTTAGTCAAATAACCCCCAGTTTTCAATTAGTATTATTATAAAGTAAATTAAGGTTGACAAGCTTAAGTAATAAGAATTGATTTTGTTGTCCTCCACTGACTGCTGACTTTTCTTCCCCATTGACTTGCATTGGGGTCGGTTCGAGTTTCAGTCGGACCTTCGATTTTTTCCATTAGTCAGCCGATTTAGTTCAACTCGAGTTTTGGGAAAGTAAGTCAGGTGGTCCGAAACCCGACTCGACCCTCTCGGAGGCAAAGTCGCTCATCTCTAGTAGTGGTATCTCCATGCCAGCTGATATCTGTGCATGCTCAAAGTTTGGCCATTTTAGGCCGGTTTTCCTTTTTTTTGGCCTGGATGTCACTGTACTTATATACAGCATTATTTAGCCAAAAAATTAAAAAAAGGACAGGCCACACATTTTTCAGTATAGTATCTCCATGCCAGCTAATATCTGTGCATGCTGAAAGTTTGGCCAGTTTACGGCGCTTTTCTTTTTTTGTCCTGGGTGTCACTGTACTTATGTACATCAGTAGTTAGCAAAAAAAGGAAAAAAAACACACATTTGTCATAGTGGTATCTCTGTGCCAGCTCATATCTGTGTGAGCTCAAAGTTTGGCCAGTTTACGGCGGTTTTTTTATTTGTCCTGGTGTCACTGTACTTATATACAGCAGTATTTAGCCAAAAAATTAAAAAAAGGACAGGCCAGACATTTTTTGGTGTGGTATCTCCGTGCCAGCTGATATCTGTGTGTGCTCAAAGTTTGGCCAGTTTAGGCCGGTTTTTGTTTGTTTGTCCTGGATTTCATAGTACTTATATACAGAACTAGTTAGCCCAAAAAAAAACAGGCCACACATTTGTCGTTGTGGTATCTCCCTAACAGGCCTCCTTTATCATTGTCAAAAACTTGGCCATTTTAGGCCTACACATTGTATTTGTTTTGCAGTCTGTTAACTTACTTATTAAATCTGATAAGGCAAAACACATTTTTACCTAAAGTCCAGATAGGTAAAATTTTGTTTCTCCAGCACACGTATCGCATACAAATTGCCTCCCAAATCACCCTTTTGTAGTGAACGTGTATAATATTCTAGACCATTTACACTGGGCAAGGCACGTAGCAAGGGACTGGGAAGTGGACGTGATGTGCAGGCCGAAGCAGTGAGCAAGCTGAAATTGGCCCACCAAAAACACCCACATCTTCTCGCTGAACCTCAGTGTCCGAAGTCCTAGGGGACCGCAGCAAGACAGCACTATTGAGGCCCGAGCAGTGTGAAAAGGTTGTTGGTTGGATAGTGGATAACACTTCCAGTTACTTATCCACCACCAGCATTAACCGTGATTCTGGGCCGCATATTCCTTACCCTGATCCTCCTTTCTCCCACCATGTTGAGTGCCCTGAGACAACTGATCCAACACTTGGACACTCCGAAGAGCTGTTCAGTTTTCCATTTGGAGATTCGTGCCTCTTGCCTGATCCACTTGAAGTGGGGCAAGATGATATTCCATGTAGCGATGCACAAACCTTTGAGCAGCCACAGTCACAAGAGGTGGACGATGATGAGACACAATTGCCGGAAAGTCAGAAGGAGGATCAGGGTGGGGAAGTGGAAGATGAGGTGATGGATGATGTAGTAACAGGCCCAACCTGGCAGGAGGACATGCAGAGCAAGGACAGCAGCACACAGGGGGAAGTAGGCATGGCACCACTTCAGGCAGGAAGAAGCAATGTGGTGGCTGCAGACAGAAGGCATGCAACAGTTCCCTGTAACACCAACCTGAGGGAAGTTGCCACTCCAACTGTTAGTTCTTCCCAAGTCTGGTGATTTTTTAAAGGCTCTTCTGATAACCCCAAACAGGCCATTTGCAACACCTGTCATGCCAGCATCAGTACCTACTGCTATGGGGATGTATAATAATTTCCTAAGGGTGGTAGAAAATAATGACTGATGGCTGGTGTACTAATGTCAATTAACAATGACTTATATACACCTGAACTACCCACTTTTATTTATAATGTAATGTTGGTATACCTGTGCAAGATTTGTGTCCTAATATTTTATGTACTGCTGTTAGTATTGCTGCTGTAATACTGTAATTTTCCCCCGGGATCAATAAAGTGTATCGTATCGTATCATATCAGCAGGGGTTGCAAAACTACCAGCCTTTCCACCACCAGCATGATCAGGCACATGGCAGCAAAGCACCTGTGACACCACAGCTTCTTCCAGTGTTGTGTGTGCAAGCCAATCCCCTGTCCACAGTGCATGCGAAGATGCCTCCTGCCCTGCACCTGCCGTTGCCCACAGTCAAATAGCACCATCATCAAGCACGTGCATGTCCTTGTCCCAGCGTAGCCTTCAGTTGTCCATACCCCAGTCATTGGAATGTATGCAGAAATACGCAGCCAACGCCCCAAAGGCCACAGTAATCAATTATCATATTTTTCATCTGCTTGCAGTCGAAATATTGCCTTTTAGGCTCGTGGAGACAGAAGCTTTCCGCAATCTGATGGCGGCAGCCATCCCAAGGTACTCTGTCCCAGCCACCACTATTTCTCCAGCTGTGTCGTTTCGGCATTACACAAGCACGTGTCCCACAACATTACCTGTGCCCTCAACAATGCAGTTACTGGGAAAGTACACCTAACCACGGACACATGGACAAGTGCTTGTGGCCAGGGATGGTACATCTCGCTGACAGCACACTGGGTTAACATAGTGGAAGCCAGAACCCAGTCAGACCTTGGGATGGAACACGTCCTCCCGAAGCCAAGGATTGCGGGTCCTAAGTCAATCAGGGTTGCCCCCACTGGGTACAGCTTCTGCACCTCCTCTTCATCCTCCTCCTCCTCTTCAGCCTCCATGTCAGAAATGAGCACATCATTCACAAGCTGGAAGCACTGCAGCACTGCCAAAGCAAAGCAGCAACAGGCTGTGCTGAAGCTAATTTGCTTAGGTGACAAACTGCACAATGCTGAAGAGTTGTTAACAGCTCTGAAACAGCAGTCAGATGTGTGGCTGACACCTCTGAATCTCCAGCAAGGCATGGTTGTGTGTGACAATGGCAGGAACCACTAAATCAGATTTCAGTGTGAACAAAAACCAAGCCGCAGCCACTGAAAAAACAGGAAAAAGCAAATGAGCAAATAACAGTGGCTGCAGATAAACTGTGAGGAGCTCAGGCCCCAGGAGGGGACCTGGCTGACCTCCACAAAAGTGCAGAAAACAATGCAAAAAGCATGCACAAAAAGAAAAGCAAAAAATATCTTATCTGAAAGCAGGAGATGCAGGCAAGACTCCAGCAAACTTCCAAATGAACCAGGAACCACAATTGAGACAAGAACAATTGATCACCGGCAACCATCATGGGAGGGAACCTCCCTTATATCAGACCAGTCAGTGAACCCAGATTGCCACTCCTCGCTGAAATGTTCAGTACTGTCTGTAACCACCAGAGGGAGCCTCTGCTCAGAAGCCATCTCTAACACATTCATAACAGTACCCCCCCCTTGAGTAGGGGTCACCGAACCCTCACTTGTGCAACCAGGCCGATCCGGATGAGCTCGGTGATAGGCACGGATCAGTCTCCTAGCATGGATGTCCGAAGCAAACACCCAAGAATTGTCCTCCTGACCATAACCTCTCCACTTCACCAAATACTGGAGTTTCTGTCTAGAAAAACGAGAATCCAATATTTTCTCAACCACATACTCCAGATTGCCCTCAACCAAAACAGGGTCAGGAGGCGCAGCCATAGGAACCACTGGCTCGACAAACCTCTTCATTACGGACTTGTGGAACACGTTATGGATCTTAAATGTCCCTGGAAGAAGCAAACGGAAGGAAACAGGATTAAGAATCTCCATGATCTTATAAGGTCCAATGAACCTAGGCTTAAACTTTGGAGATGCAACCCTCATAGGGATATTTCTTGAGGACAACCAAACCAAGTCCCCCACTTTAAACCGAGGACCATCAGTCCTATGCCAGTTGGCAAACCGTTGGGCCTTCTCCTGGAGAGAGAGACAACCTCTCCACTACCTGGTCCCAAATCTGCTGCATTCGCTCCACAACAGAGTCAACACCCGGACAGACAGAAGCCTCCGCCTGTCCTGAAGAAAATCGAGGGTGAAACCCGGAATTGCAGAAAAATGGAGACATCAAGGAGGCAGAGCTAGCTCTATTATTAAGAGCAAACTCAGCCAAAGGCAAAAAAGAGACCCAGTCATCTTGATCAGCAGACACAGAACATCTCAAATAAGTCTCCAAGGTCTGGTTTGTTCTCTCGGTTTGTCCATTGGTCTGAGGATGAAAAGCAGAGGAGAAAGATAATTGAACACCAAGTTTAGAACAAAATGTCCTCCAAAATCTGGAAACAAACTGGACTCCTCTGTCAGACACAATGTTCTCCGGAATGCCATGTAACCGAACCACGTGCTGAAGGAACAAAGGCACCAATTCAGAGGAGGAAGGCAACTTAGGTAATGGCACAAGATCTATCATCTTGGAAAACCTATCACAGATTACCCAGATAACGGTCATTCTCTGAGAAACAGGGAGGTCGGAAATAAAATCCATAGAGATATGGGTCCATGGCCTCTTGGGCACAGGTAATGGCTTTAACAAACCACTAGAGCGAGAGCAAGGCTTGGAGCGAGGGCAAGTCCCACAGGACTGCACAAATTCCCTGACGTCACGAGACAAAGTAGGCCACCAAAAGGACCGACTCACCAAGTCTCTGGTGCCAAAAATCCCGGGATGACCAGCCAACGCGGAACAATGAATCTCAGACATCACACTCTTCTTCCACTGGTCTGGGACAAACAATTTCCCAATAGGGCAGCGCTCAGGTTTATCCTCCTGACACCCTTCCAAGGCCAGTCTCAAATTGGGCGAGATGGCGGAAAGAACTACACCCTCTTTCAAAATAACAGTAGGATCAGATAACTCAGGAGAGTCCGCAAAGAAACTCCTCGAGAGGGCATCCGCCTTAACATTCTTAGTGCCAGGAAGAAAAGAAACCACAAAATTAAAACGAGTGAAAAACAAGGCCCACCTGGCCTGTCTAGGATTAAGTCGCTTGGCTGATTCGAGATAAACCAGATTCTTATGGTCCGTGAGGACCACCACCTGATGTTTGGCTCCCTCCAGCCAATGTCTCCACTCGTCAAAGGCCCACTTCATGGCCAATAACTCCTGATTACCCACGTCATAATTACGCTCAGTTGGAGAAAATTTTCGAGAGAAAAAGGCACAAGGGTTATTCTTAGAGGTCTCTGGATCTCTTTCGGACAAAACGGCACCTGCCCCAATTTCAGAGGCATCAACCTCCACCTGAAACGGTAGAGAAACATCAGGCTGCCGTAGAACAGGAGCAGAAGTGAATCTCTGCTTAAGTTCCTGAAACGCAGAGACTGCCTCAGGCGGCCAATTCACCACATCGGAACCCTTTTTGGTCAAATCAGTCAATGGTTTAACAATACCGGAGAAATTACCAATAAATTTACGATAAAAATTGGCAAAACCCAAAAATCTCTGAAGAGCCTTTAATGAAGTAGGTTGGACCCAATCACAGATGGCTTGAACCTTGACCGGGTCCATTTCAATAACAGACGGAGACAAAATGAATCCCAGAAATGAGACCTTCTGTACGCCAAAAAGACACTTTGATCCCTTCACATACAGTGCATTCTCTCTCAAAATCTGGAACACAGTCCGAACATGTTTCACATGAGAGTCCCAGTCATCAGAAAAAATCAAGATATCATTCAAATAAACAATCAGAAATTTATCCACAAAATCCCTGAAAATATCATTCATGAAGGATTGGAAGATGGAAGGGGCATTAGTAAGCCCAAAAGGCATCACTAGGTACTCAAAATGCCCCTCTGGGGTATTAAACGCCATCTTCCATTCATCCCCATGCTTAATGCGAATAAGGTTATACGCCCAGCCGAGGTCAAGCTTTGTAAACCAACTCGCACTTTTCACCCTGGAAAACAGGTCAGAAATCAAGGATAACGGATATTGATACTTCACAGTGATCTTATTCAAGAGACGATAATCAATACACGGCCTCAATGAACCATCCTTTTTGGCCACAAAGAAAAAAACGACACCCAAGGGTGAAGAGGATGGTCTGATATGACCCTTCTCCAATGACTCCTTGATATAAGATCGCATAGCATCATGTTCAGGTACAGACAAGTTAAAAAGCCGACCTTTAGGAAATTTACCACCAGGCACTAATTCAATAGCGCAATCGTAGCTCCTGTGAGGGGCAAAGATGCAGATTTACTTTCACTAAATACATCCGAAAAACAGTCAAAAAGTCAGGAACATCCTGAGACTTGGGAGAGGCAGAAAAAACAGGAGTGTCGGCATTAACACATTGGCAGCCCCAACTGGTCACAGACACAGATTTCCAATCCAAAACAGGATTATGAGACTAACCAAGGGAAACCTAGTACAATAATGTCATGCAGATTATACAGCACCAGAAATTTGCAACTCTCCTGATGATCTGGTTCAACCTTCATTATCACCTGAGTAGAAAACTGGGGTTTATTCTCCGCCAAAGGGGTGGAATCAATGCCCAGTAGGGGAATAGACTTCCGCAGGGGTATCATGGGAAACCCACAACGTTTGGCAAAGTCAAAATCCATCAGGTTAATAGCTGCTCCTGAATCAACAAAAGCCTGAGCAGAAAATGTGGACAGGGAGCAAATCAGGGTAACAGTCAACAGAAATTTAGTCTGAACACTACCCAAGACAACTGAGCGTGCAAAACGTCTTCCCCGCTTACAGCAGACTGAAATAGCATGAGAAACATCCAAAAAAAGGCTGCACTCAAGCATACTAAAGCATGACAACATAGAATATATGAAATTTTGAATAGCAATATGGCTTTGGAATATAAGGAACAATTTGAGACGCTTAGTATAAACATTTGGCCAAACATTTTAAAGCCCAACAACCATCGTCAAGGTGGTCTCAATTCTGTTGGGTCCCTAACCTAATGTGAACATACCTCTATTAGGCTGATATCTGAATTTCTGGGTGAATATGCACCTCTGTCAGTAATGCCTGCATTTATGGGTAAAGTAGGGACCTGGTGTAATTAAAATCACCACCTGGTGGGGGCGGAGTGCTCGGTCAGCAAGCTAACATTCAAAAGACAAAAAACCTGACTGGCACTTCCAGACTAATGTGAACTAGGTGCAAACCAAAGGGAGCTACCCTCATGTAAAACATCCAAAAAAAGGCTGCACTCAAGCATACTAAAGCGTGACAACATAGAATATATGAAATTTTGAATAGCAATATGGCTTTGGAATATAAGGAACAATTTGAGACGCTTAGTATAAACATTTGGCCAAACATTTTAAAGCCCAACAACCATCGTCAAGGTGGTCTCAATTCTGTTGGGTCCCTAACCTAATGTGAACATACCTCTATTAGGCTGATATCTGAATTTCTGGGTGAATATGCACCTCTGTCAGTAATGCCTGCATTTATGGGTAAAGTAGGGACCTGGTGTAAATAAAATCACCACCTGGTGGGGGCGGAGTGCTCGGTCAGCAAGCTAACATTCAAAAGACAAAAAACCTGACTGGCACTTCCAGACTAATGTGAACTAGGTGCAAACCAAAGGGAGCTACCCTCATGTAAAACATCCAAAAAAAGGCTGCACTCAAGCATACTAAAGCATGACAACATAGAATATATGAAATTTTGAATAGCAATATGGCTTTGGAATATAAGGAACAATTTGAGACGCTTAGTATAAACATTTGGCCAAACATTTTAAAGCCCAACAACCATCGTCAAGGTGGTCTCAATTCTGTTGGGTCCCTAACCTAATGTGAACATACCTCTATTAGGCTGATATCTGAATTTCTGGGTGAATATGCACCTCTGTCAGTAATGCCTGCATTTATGGGTAAAGTAGGGACCTGGTGTAATTAAAATCACCACCTGGTGGGGGCGGAGTGCTCGGTCAGCAAGCTAACATTCAAAAGACAAAAAACCTGACTGGCACTTCCAGACTAATGTGAACTAGGTGCAAACCAAAGGGAGCTACCCTCATGTAAAACATCCAAAAAAAGGCTGCACTCAAGCATACTAAAGCATGACAACATAGAATATATGAAATTTTGAATAGCAATATGGCTTTGGAATATAAGGAACAATTTGAGACGCTTAGTATAAACATTTGGCCAAACATTTTAAAGCCCAACAACCATCGTCAAGGTGGTCTCAATTCTGTTGGGTCCCTAACCTAATGTGAACATACCTCTATTAGGCTGATATCTGAATTTCTGGGTGAATATGCACCTCTGTCAGTAATGCCTGCATTTATGGGTAAAGTAGGGACCTGGTGTAATTAAAATCACCACCTGGTGGGGGCGGAGTGCTCGGTCAGCAAGCTAACATTCAAAAGACAAAAAACCTGACTGGCACTTCCAGACTAATGTGAACTAGGTGCAAACCAAAGGGAGCTACCCTCATGTAAAACATCCAAAAAAAGGCTGCACTCAAGCATACTAAAGCGTGACAACATAGAATATATGAAATTTTGAATAGCAATATGGCTTTGGAATATAAGGAACAATTTGAGACGCTTAGTATAAACATTTGGCCAAACATTTTAAAGCCCAACAACCATCGTCAAGGTGGTCTCAATTCTGTTGGGTCCCTAACCTAATGTGAACATACCTCTATTAGGCTGATATCTGAATTTCTGGGTGAATATGCACCTCTGTCAGTAATGCCTGCATTTATGGGTAAAGTAGGGACCTGGTGTAAATAAAATCACCACCTGGTGGGGCGGAGTGCTCGGTCAGCAAGCTAACATTCAAAAGACAAAAAACCTGACTGGCACTTCCAGACTAATGTGAACTAGGTGCAAACCAAAGGGAGCTACCCTCATGTAAAACATCCAAAAAAAGGCTGCACTCAAGCATACTAAAGCGTGACAACATAGAATATATGAAATTTTGAATAGCAATATGGCTTTGGAATATAAGGAACAATTTGAGACGCTTAGTATAAACATTTGGCCAAACATTTTAAAGCCCAACAACCATCGTCAAGGTGGTCTCAATTCTGTTGGGTCCCTAACCTAATGTGAACATACCTCTATTAGGCTGATATCTGAATTTCTGGGTGAATATGCACCTCTGTCAGTAATGCCTGCATTTATGGGTAAAGTAGGGACCTGGTGTAAATAAAATCACCACCTGGTGGGGGCGGAGTGCTCGGTCAGCAAGCTAACATTCAAAAGACAAAAAACCTGACTGGCACTTCCAGACTAATGTGAACTAGGTGCAAACCAAAGGGAGCTACCCTCATGTAAAACATCCAAAAAAAGGCTGCACTCAAGCATACTAAAGCATGACAACATAGAATATATGAAATTTTGAATAGCAATATGGCTTTGGAATATAAGGAACAATTTGAGACGCTTAGTATAAACATTTGGCCAAACATTTTAAAGCCCAACAACCATCGTCAAGGTGGTCTCAATTCTGTTGGGTCCCTAACCTAATGTGAACATACCTCTATTAGGCTGATATCTGAATTTCTGGGTGAATATGCACCTCTGTCAGTAATGCCTGCATTTATGGGTAAAGTAGGGACCTGGTGTAATTAAAATCACCACCTGGTGGGGGCGGAGTGCTCGGTCAGCAAGCTAACATTCAAAAGACAAAAAACCTGACTGGCACTTCCAGACTAATGTGAACTAGGTGCAAACCAAAGGGAGCTACCCTCATGTAAAACATCCAAAAAAAGGCTGCACTCAAGCATACTAAAGCATGACAACATAGAATATATGAAATTTTGAATAGCAATATGGCTTTGGAATATAAGGAACAATTTGAGACGCTTAGTATAAACATTTGGCCAAACATTTTAAAGCCCAACAACCATCGTCAAGGTGGTCTCAATTCTGTTGGGTCCCTAAACCTAATGTGAACATACCTCTATTAGGCTGATATCTGAATTTCTGGGTGAATATGCACCTCTGTCAGTAATGCCTGCATTTATGGGTAAAGTAGGGACCTGGTGTAATTAAAATCACCACCTGGTGGGGGCGGAGTGCTCGGTCAGCAAGCTAACATTCAAAAGACAAAAAACCTGACTGGCACTTCCAGACTAATGTGAACTAGGTGCAAACCAAAGGGAGCTACCTTCATGTAAAACATCCAAAAAAAGGCTGCACTCAAGCATACTAAAGCATGACAACATAGAATATATGAAATTTTGAATAGCAATATGGCTTTGGAATATAAGGAACAATTTGAGACGCTTAGTATAAACATTTGGCCAAACATTTTAAAGCCCAACAACCATCGTCAAGGTGGTCTCAATTCTGTTGGGTCCCTAACCTAATGTGAACATACCTCTATTAGGCTGATATCTGAATTTCTGGGTGAATATGCACCTCTGTCAGTAATGCCTGCATTTATGGGTAAAGTAGGGACCTGGTGTAATTAAAATCACCACCTGGTGGGGGCGGAGTGCTCGGTCAGCAAGCTAACATTCAAAAGACAAAAAACCTGACTGGCACTTCCAGACTAATGTGAACTAGGTGCAAACCAAAGGGAGCTACCCTCATGTAAAACATCCAAAAAAAGGCTGCACTCAAGCATACTAAAGCATGACAACATAGAATATATGAAATTTTGAATAGCAATATGGCTTTGGAATATAAGGAACAATTTGAGACGCTTAGTATAAACATTTGGCCAAACATTTTAAAGCCCAACAACCATCGTCAAGGTGGTCTCAATTCTGTTGGGTCCCTAACCTAATGTGAACATACCTCTATTAGGCTGATATCTGAATTTCTGGGTGAATATGCACCTCTGTCAGTAATGCCTGCATTTATGGGTAAAGTAGGGACCTGGTGTAATTAAAATCACCACCTGGTGGGGGCGGAGTGCTCGGTCAGCAAGCTAACATTCAAAAGACAAAAAACCTGACTGGCACTTCCAGACTAATGTGAACTAGGTGCAAACCAAAGGGAGCTACCCTCATGTAAAACATCCAAAAAAAGGCTGCACTCAAGCATACTAAAGCATGACAACATAGAATATATGAAATTTTGAATAGCAATATGGCTTTGGAATATAAGGAACAATTTGCACCTAGTTCACATTAGTCTGGAAGTGCCAGTCAGGTTTTTTGTCTTTTGAAATAGCATGAGAGGCATCACCACAGTAGAAACATAACCCATTGCCCTTTCGAAACTCATGACGCTGAGCCCCAGAAGTCACTCTATCACACTGCATGGGCTCAGAAGCTGGCTCACAAGGCAACACTATCTCACGCATACCTCTGCGCTCACGCAAACGTCTGTCAATTTGAATAGCCAATGACATAGAATCATTGAGACCAGAGGGAGCAGGGAATCCCACCATAACATCCTTTACATTCTCTGACAGCCCCTTCCGAAAAAGGGCTGCCAAAGCATCATCATTCCATTTGGTCAGGACTGCCCACTTTCGGAATTTCTGACAGTACAACTCAGCGTCTTCAAGACCCTGATTTAATGCCAACAAGGTTTTTTCAGCTTGATCAGTGACATTAGGTTCATCGTACAATAACCCCAGAGCCAGAAAAAATGCATCAATAGCATTCAAAACAGGATCCCCAGGTGTCAGGGAAAAAGCCCAATCCTGAGGATCGCCGCTCAGCAGGGAGATGACAATTTGAACCTGCTGTGCCGCGTTCCCTGAGGACTTAGGCTTTAAGGAAAAAAACAACTTACAGTTATTTTTGAAATTCAGAAATTAAACCCGATCCCCCAAAAACGAATCTGGCATGGGGATCCTAGGTTCCACAACCGGCAACCCAGCAAGATAGGTAGCAATACTCCGAACCTCAGTATCAAGCTGATCCACACGGCCAGACAACTGTGCAAACTCCATTGAGAGAGAAAAAAAAATCCTCCTCAGCACCCAGAAAAAGAGGGAAAAAATGCAACAGACAAAAAAAAATAAATAAATAAATCTCTGACAACTCTGACATCTTTTTTCTTTCCACACTAGTTTTCCCTTCTGTGAGTACCATATAATTTTCAATTATGGCCGGTGATACTGTTATGTTTCGGTAGCTGAGGAGGACAGGAACAACAGCAGGGCAGCCGAACACCTGAGATGTTGGTGACTGATGGGTTGCAGATTCCTAAACTAACGACACAACTAGAGGTAGCTGTGGAGCGTTCCTACGTTGATCCTAGACGCCTCGTCACAGCCTGAGAGATAACTACACCTAAAGGCAGAAAGATGAAAGCTATCTGCCCCAGGGCAGATCCCCAAAGAAAATAGGAAGCCCCCAAACATATAATGGCGGTTAGACAAGATGAAAATACAAACATAGGCAGAAAATAGATTGAGCAAACGCTGGGGCCACAAGCTGACTAAATAGGATAGGACAGGAGAGATTACTTTCGCAACCCAGAAAACCCTACAAAAATCCAACAATTCTGATTGCAAAACTACTGAGATCACACGATCTCGCCACCCGCTAAATCAGATCTCAGTGTGAACAAAAACCAAACCGCAGCCGCTGAAAAAACAGGAAAAAGCAAATGAGCAAATAACAGTGGCTGCAGATAAACTGTGAGGAGCCCAGGCCCCAGGAGCGGACCTGGCTGACCTCCACAAAAGTGCAGAAAACAATGCAAAAAGCATGCACAAAAAGAAAAGCAAAAAATATCTTATCTGAAAGCAGGAGATGCAGGCAAGACTCCAGCAAACTTCCAAATGAACCAGGAACCACAATTGAGACAAGAACAATTGATCACCGGCAACCATCATGGGAGGCAACCTCCCTTATATCAGACCAGTCAGTGAACCCAGATTGCCACTCCTCGCTGAAAGGTTCAGTACTGTCTGTAACCAACAGAGGTAGCCTTTGCTCAGAAACCATCTCTAACACATTCATAACAGCAGACCTTGCAATCATTGCATAAGAAAACAGAATGTGAGTCCAAAATGAATAATGTAAAGTGGATTTTCCTGTGCCCATCCAGTACCTGGGTTCAAAGGTATATTGGGGTGCATATGACTTGGTAGCAGGGCAGGCCTTGCAGTCAATGCATAAGAAAAGAGTTTGGGAGTACGAAATGAATAATGTTTAGTGGATTTTCCGGTGGCCATCCAGTACGTGGCTTGAAAAGCTTATTGGGGTGCATTTAACTTTGGAGCAAGCCAAGCCTTGCTTTCAATGCAACATTTTTTCAGGAAGCCCTCCTGTACCTCTCGTGAAAGGTATATTGGGGTGCGTCATAATTGTTGGCAGCACATCCACTCCCTGGATAGGCAATATCAGCATAGGAGACCCACTGTTTAATAATGGCCCTTTAAGAAGATTAATGCTGCCTGATGCCCCTGTAAAAATAGGCTCTGTGACTTTAAGAGTCCCTCCTTCATAAATGAAACAAGATGTGTCTGCTTATGTGTCACACACCACATGGCCAGTTAGGGTTGTTAAATGTTACAATTACATTTCCCAGTGAATGCATTTGTATTGGTTGAAAGCAATGCTAAAGTTGCAAAACGCCTCAAAAACGCTGTGTGTGAACATAGCCCAAGTGGTGGAGGAACATTTTTGTTTTGGGTTAATTATTGTGGCTTAGATAAAAGTCATTAACCTGGAAAGGATGTGCCTTTACATATTTCCCAGCAAAATCCATTTTGGTTAAGTTTTTGTGTGTTTTTTGGTGGCCTGTAAAAAAGGCGTGAAACTCTGACATAATTTAGAGCTGTGACAAAGGAGTGAGAAATGCTTCCAGGGGCAGTTGCAATGATGTTCCCGTGTCATTTGAGCAGTGTTTCCATCATTTTCAGACGTTTTTAGACCTTAAAAGGACCCCCGGGGGGATCGCGGTAAAAATGCTCGTGTCTCCCATAGACTTACATTGGGCTCGTTGTTCTGTCCGAGTACCCGAGTATTCCAATTTGCTTGACCCGAGCAACGAGCACCTGAGCATTTTAGTGCTCGCCCATCACTACTATGAACCCCATAGTTCAAAAACTCCCGTACAACCTGCGAGACAAGTGGATTAAATATGGTTCTAGGTATAAGCAAACTTACAATGCACCACTTCCTCCATTCAATGTGTTTGTAGAATTTGTCTCAGAACAAGCAAAAATTAGAAATGATCCTAGCTTTGATTTCACGTTGTCATGTGCCAATACATCTGTTAGTAAACCTCGTAGAACAACTGTAGAGGTCCACAAAATTAACTTTTCCTCCACAGGTTCAGTTCACAAAGAGTTCAGCTCCCATCAAGGAGAAGACAAATCCAAGGATCCAAGCAGACAGTGTCCCTAACACAAGAAGCCACATTCTTTACTTAAGTGCAGAGATTTCAGAGAAAAATCTTTGGAAGAAAGGAAGGCCTTCCTTAAGGAGAACCACATCTGCTACAAATGCTGCTCTTCAACATCCTTCTTCGCCAGGGACTAGTGTTGAGCGATACTGCTCGATATCTAAAAATATCGGATCGGAATGGTATCGCCGATATCACTAAATATCGGCGATATCCGATTCCGATACCGGAAGTCCCATGTAAGTCTATGGGAACAAAATATCGCAACTAAAAAAACACTTTCTTTCCTTGTAAACACAAAATATACACACTTAGAATACATATATATATATATACAGTGCCTACAAGTAGTATGCAACCCCCTGCAGATTTAGCTGGTTTGATAAGATGCAAATAAGTTAGAGCCTTCAAAATGCAAACGAGAGTAGGATTTATTAACAAAAGCATAAATCTTACAAAACAAAAAGTTATGTTGCTCAGTTGAATTTTAATAAATTTTAAACATAAAAGTGTGGGTCAATTATTATACAACCCCTATGTTTAATATTTCGTGGAATAACCCTTGTTTGCAATTACAGCTAATAATCGTCTTTTATAAGACCTGATCAGGCCGGCACAGGTCTGTGGAGTTATATTGGCCCACTCCTCCATGCAGATCTTCTCCAAGTTATCTAGGTTCTTTGGGTGTCTCATGTGGACTTTAATCTTGAGCTCCTTCCACAAGTTTTCAATTGGGTTAAGGTCAGGAGACTGACTAGGCCACTCCAACACCTTGACTTTTTCCCTCTTGAACCATGCCTTGGTTTTCTTGGCTGTGTGCTTTGGGTCATTGTCTTGTTGGAAGATGAAATTACGACCCATCTTAAGATCCTTGATGGAGGAGCGGAGGTTCTTGGCCAAAATCTCCAGGTAGGCCGTGCTATCCATCCTCCCATGGATGCGGACCAGATGGCCAGGCCCCTTGGCTGAGAAACAGCCCCACAGCATGATGCTGCCACCACCATGCTTGACTGTATGGATGGTATTCTTGGGGTCGTAGGCAGTGCCATCCAGTCTCCAAACGTCACGTGTGTGGTTGGCACCAAAGATCTCGATCTTGGTCTCATCAGACCATAGAACCTTGAACCAGTCTGTCTCAGAGTCCTCCAAGTGATCATGAGCAAACTGTAGACGAGCCTTGACATGACGCTTTGAAAGTAAAGGTACCTTACGGGCTCGTCTGGAACGGAGACCATTGCGGTGGAGTACGTTACTTATGGTATTGACTGAAACCAATGTCCCCACTGCCATGAGATCTTCCCGGAGCTCCTTCCTTGTTGTCCTTGGGTTAGCCTTGACTCTTCGGACAAGCCTGGCCTCGGCACGGGAGGAAACTTTCAAAGGCTGTCCAGGTCGTGGAAGGCTAACAGTAGTTCCATAAGCCTTCCACTTACGTATGATGCTCCCAACAGTGAAGACAGGTAGGGCCAACTCCTTGGAAAGGGTTTTTTACCCCTTGCCAGCCTTGTGACCCTCCACGATCTTGTCTCTGATGGCCTTGGAATGCTCCTTTGTCTTTCCCATGTTGACCATGTATGAGTGCTGTTCAAAAGTTTGGGGAGGGTCTTAAATAGTCAGAAAAGGCTGGCAAAAGAGATCATTAATCCACACATGTGAAGCTCATTATTCTTGGTGCCTGAACTACTTCTTAATACTTTAGGGGGACCAAACAGAATTCTTGTGGTTTGAGGGGTTGAATAATAAATGACACTCTGAATTAACTTTTAACGTTTTAAAAAAATAAATAAATAAATAAAACAAAAATTTTTGCTGCAGTGCATTTCCCACTTCCAGGCTGATCTACAGTACAAATGTCACAATGCCAAGTTAATTCCGCATGTGTCAACCAGATAAATCTGCATGGGGTTGAATACTACTTGTAGGCACTGTATACATGTCATTGTGACATATATATATACATATATTTATAGTTTATTCACTTCTACATAGTAAAATAGCCTCTGATTCAATTGCCGGGTAAAGCCGGCATTTGTGAAAAGACAGAAGCACCCGAGGGTCCAGTCGCCACAGAGATGTTGCATCGCACCCAGCGGTGTGACAACTTACTCTCAGGTAAGGAGGAAACACCCCATTGACTCCAACCACTGCATTCAACAGTACACTATGCCAGCTGAGTGTAGGCGGACCCAATGGGATGGTCTAGCTCAGGCTGGTTATAACAGGGTGTAGCTAGTTGGATGGGAGGGGTTGAGGCAGCCTTATGCTGCATGTCTTTGTAGTAAGAATTGTTTCCTTTCCTGCTTTCTTACTACGTCGCATACTCCACTCTGCTACATCACTCTGCACCATTGCTCTATCTCACATCTATCTGCCCTGGAAGGATACCGTCTTACCTGTACAAGACTTATCACCTAACTGCACTACACCATCCCTGCCAGAGGACCTGCACAGCAGCGCTGGTCACCCTGACCAGGTACTACAGGTGGCGTCACGACAAACTACACAAACATTCTATAATCCCCTGGAAATATCCCACATTCCAGTGAGCGACCAGGGCACGGACATAGCTGTGCTACCCACAAGTATTCAAGCAGCTGACAGCACTCGGGAGTTAGCACGGATGCACGTTCAGGCGTTCAAGGATCCAAATGAACAACAGTCCAACGAAAAAATAGGAACAGCATCCAATCCAGGTGAAGTATAACAAGTCTTTATTCAGCCACCATAAAATACGACGTTTCGGCCATTTTCAGGCCTTTATCAAGTATACAAAAACAGGCAAAATGGTGTCCTTAAATGGTGTGGAGGAGCCAATCACCATCCAGGAACCGCCCATAATACAAATAGACATATATACAGAATATACAACGATAATCAATTTAAAACAGTGATCAGAGCTCAGAATAGTGACATCATAGAAAAATACAGCAGTGTTATAATTGTGCATATAATATGCCATAGATTACTCCATATTAACAATATCACCATTTAGTCTGCCAATCGATGATCTGTTACTGCACACTCCCATTCTGGTGCTGCACCAATCATATACTCACTAGCAGCAGCGTCCTCCATATCCAATCAGTGTCAGTTCAGCAGCGCTTAGTCAGAGCACTTATCCAATAGCCCACAGGATAACAAATCGGGAGGCACAGCTAACTCACTCCCCACTGTGTGGTAAACAAAGGCACATGTTCAGAAGTCATCATAGCAAACGCCCAGTGGATCATGTGAACACCAGCGTCATCAGACACCCAGTCACATGACCGCAAGCATCATCCGAGGTCTAATCACATGATAGTCCCATCATAAGCCTCTATTCTAAGCTGAAAACACTAAAATAGCGCGCGATCACCGGCATCATCCGACACCTGAAAAAAGAACACGCATGCACAATAAACTCTATCATTATTTATATTACTCCAGATATGTCATCAGGAAACCTGCAGGTCACATGACCGTCAGTATTGGCATAATGTAAGCAAGAGACCGCACATGCGGATCTATATAGAATGGAAGATTAACAATATAGCAGACACCTAAAGAAATATATATAATATCTACAAAATAAATGATGTCATCAGGAACCATTAAGTCACCACTCCGATCACTCCAGATAATAATCCTACGAAAACAACAAACATAAGTAAAATATATATCTAAAAACAAACACAGAATATAGATGCAAAAATTACCTAGCACAAATATGCAAATTATATTCGATATTCAACCCCTTTGGTTGCAATGTCTCCAAAACGGAGATCCACCGGAGTTCTTTCTGTTTAAGCAACTTAGTCCTGTCACCACCTCTCCTGAGGGGTGGAACCCCGTCAATAACTCTAAATCTCAGCTGACTGACCAAGTGTCCACATTCTACAAAGTGCTTAGATACCGGCAGTTCCATCATCTTCGTCCTGATAGTACTTTTGTGTTTACTTATCCTAGCCTTAACTTCCATCGTTGTCTCGCCTATATACATGAGTCCACACGGACACACGAGCATATAGATTACAAAGCTAGATGTACAAGAGTACCGTTCCTGGATCCGAAAGCGTTGACCCGTGCGTGAGTGGCCAAAACTGTCACCCTTGATCATATTGCCACAGCATGCACAATTCAAACATGGAAAATTTCCATTTTTTGGAGGGCCCAAAGTTAACTGTCTGGATATTTTGGAGGATCCAATGTCAGATTTGACCAACTTATCTTTCAAATTACGCCCTCGCCTATAAGAAAGCAATGGCTTGTGCGCAAAATCAGCTACTTCCGGTAAACCTCTATGTAATAGACCCCAATGCTTATTCAAGATATTCCCTATTTTACCACTAACAGGGCAATAGGTAGAAACAAAAGGGACTCTTTTAGGGGAAATCTTAATACGTTTGTTTCTCACATCTTCCAATGTTGTCTTCAAGGCTTTCTCCTTGAATTTTCTAAGATCCTTCTCAGGATACCCCCTTCTGATGAACTTCTCACACATCTGATCAAGCCTCCTGTCCAATACAGTCTCGTCCTTTACTATCCTACGTACTCTCAGCATCTGACTCCAAGGCAGAGACTCTATCATTTTTCTTGGATGATTACTATCAAAAACCAGGAGACTATTCCTGTCTGTGTCCTTTATAAACAAATCAGTGCATAACAATCCACTGTGCTTGTACACTAAAGTATCCAAAAATTGAATCTGGTCAAAGGAGTGTGTCATTGTAAACTTCAGCTCGGGAAATATCATGTTAAGATGACTATGGAAAGATACCAGATCATTCATGTTCCCCTCCCAAACACAAAAGATATCATCAATGTAGCGCCACCAGGCTCTGACATGGTGCCAGTGGATGGAATTGTACACATGCTGGTCCTCGAGTACCGCCATGTAGATGTTTGCATAAGTGGGCGCCACATAGGACCTGCAGTTGCGTGGTACCGCCATGGGGTCCAATGTGGCGCCCACTTATGCAAACATAATGGCGCTACATTGATGATATCTTTTGTGTTTGGGAGGGGAACATGAATGATCTGGTATCTTTCCATAGTCATCTTAACATGATATTTCCCGAGCTGAAGTTTACAATGACACACTCCTTTGACCAGATTCAATTTTTGGATACTTTAGTGTACAAGCACAGTGGATTGTTATGCACTGATTTGTTTATAAAGGACACAGACAGGAATAGTCTCCTGGTTTTTGATAGTAATCATCCAAGAAAAATGATAGAGTCTCTGCCTTGGAGTCAGATGCTGAGAGTACGTAGGATAGTAAAGGACGAGACTGTATTGGACAGGAGGCTTGATCAGATGTGTGAGAAGTTCATCAGAAGGGGGTATCCTGAGAAGGATCTTAGAAAATTCAAGGAGAAAGCCTTGAAGACAACATTGGAAGATGTGAGAAACAAACGTATTAAGATTTCCCCTAAAAGAGTCCCTTTTGTTTCTACCTATTGCCCTGTTAGTGGTAAAATAGGGAATATCTTGAATAAGCATTGGGGTCTATTACATAGAGGTTTACCGGAAGTAGCTGAATTTGCGCACAAGCCATTGCTTTCTTATAGGCGAGGGCGTAATTTGAAAGATAAGTTGGTCAAATCTGACATTGGATCCTCCAAAATATCCAGACAGTTAACTTTGGGCCCTCCAAAAAATGGAAATTTTCCATGTTTGAATTGTGCATGCTGTGGCAATATGATCAAGGGTGACAGTTTTGGCCACTCACGCACGGGTCAACGCTTTCGGATCCAGGAACGGTACTCTTGTACATCTAGCTTTGTAATCTATATGCTCGTGTGTCCGTGTGGACTCATGTATATAGGCGAGACAACGATGGAAGTTAAGGCTAGGATAAGTAAACACAAAAGTACTATCAGGACGAAGATGATGGAACTGCCGGTATCTAAGCACTTTGTAGAATGTGGACACTTGGTCAGTCAGCTGAGATTTAGAGTTATTGACGGGGTTCCACCCTCAGGAGAGGTGGTGACAGGACTAAGTTGCTTAAACAGAAAGAACTCCGGTGGATCTCCGTTTTGGAGACATTGCAACCAAAGGGGTTGAATATCGAATATAATTTGCATATTTGTGCTAGGTAATTTTTGCATCTATATTCTGTGTTTGTTTTTAGATATATATTTTACTTATGTTTGTTGTTTTCGTAGGATTATTATCTGGAGTGATCGGAGTGGTGACTTAATGGTTCCTGATGACATCATTTATTTTGTAGATATTATATATATTTCTTTAGGTGTCTGCTATATTGTTAATCTTCCATTCTATATAGATCCGCATGTGCGGTCTCTTGCTTACATTATGCCAATACTGACGGTCATGTGACCTGCAGGTTTCCTGATGACATATCTGGAGTAATATAAATAATGATAGAGTTTATTGTGCATGCGTGTTCTTTTTTCAGGTGTCGGATGATGCCGGTGATCGCGCGCTATTTTAGTGTTTTCAGCTTAGAATAGAGGCTTATGATGGGACTATCATGTGATTAGACCTCGGATGATGCTTGCGGTCATGTGACTGGATGTCTGATGACGCTGGTGTTCACATGATCCACTGGGCGTTTGCTATGATGACTTCTGAACATGTGCCTTTGTTTACCACACAGTGGGGAGTGAGTTAGGTGTGCCTCCCGATTTGTTATCCTGTGGGCTATTGGATAAGTGCTCTGACTAAGCGCTGCTGAACTGACACTGATTGGATATGGAGGACGCTGCTGCTAGTGAGTACATGATTGGTGCAGCACCAGAATGGGAGTGTGCAGTAACAGATCATCGATTGGCAGACTAAATGGTGATATTGTTAATATGGAGTAATCTATGGCATATTATATGCACAATTATAACACTGCTGTATTTTTCTATGATGTCACTATTCTGAGCTCTGATCACTGTTTTAAATTGATTATCGTTGTATATTCTGTATATATGTCTATTTGTATTATGGGCGGTTCCTGGATGGTGATTGGCTCCTCCACACCATTTAAGGACACCATTTTGCCTGTTTTTGTGTGTCGACCCGCCACCACAATTGTGGGTTACCAGGGCAATGGGGTACTCAGAGCCGAGCCCATGGAAGTCTATGGGGATTGTCACAGGTAGCGGTGGCTCGGTCTGTGGCCCTAGCGGTCTGGCGTATGTTGGGGGAATATTTACAGGGGATAGATTTATATACAGTTTGTGACGCCACCTGTAGTCTTCTGGTAATTTATACCAGCGCTGCTGTAGAGCTCTGAGGGGATGGTGAGGCAGCTAGATGTCGGGTCCCCTACAGGTAGGACTCTTCCCTCAGGTCGGTAGTTAAAGCAGGGTTGTGCAGGCATGCAAGTAAATAACACAGTCTCACACGGTCAGCGTCTTTCCATACCTTTACTTGTAAGATGGTAAGGCAGGTCCCAGGGAGGCTGATCCAAGGAGAATGTATTTTGAGATAGCAGCTGGACAAGTTAGGGGCCTCCTTTACTTTCACAACGATGAGTACAACCAGCATGAAGCGTAGTTCCCTCTATAACTCCAGCTATTCCATAGCTGTACTGCCCAGTCAGTTTTGTGGTCGGAGCCTTCCTGTGAGAGAGCTGAATTTCTATCTTGCTGATCAGGCTCAAAGTCTTCACTCCCCCTGACCCCAGTTACGTACCGACTATTTAGGGGCTGCTTGCCGCGACCTAAGGTCCGATAAGCCTCTGGTTTTCTTACCACTAAGCGTGAAGCTTTAGTGATCCTTCGGTCCCCAGTGACCGGTAACAATGTGCAGGACTTCTTCAATCCAAAAGCACTTTTCAAATATTCCTTTCCACTGTGCCTTTCGCCTTGTCCGCGCTTGTAGCATAAACACTCACACTTGCAAAAAGTCATATAATCACTCCCTTCTTCTCTTCCTTCAGAGTTAGTTGACAGACTCTCAGTAATCCACTAGGCAGGAGCACGTCTCTGAACCTTTCACTGTCCTTGGGACAGGAGACTGAAGTATTTCTGTACTAAGCTCTTCTTTCTTTATCAATGTCTTCAAGTGAGGTACAGCTCTGACCAGGCTGAGGTGATCTATATCTCGCCCTTACTGGCCTCCACTTGCTGAACTGCTGATAGAACCAGGCTGGACTGCTTCCTCCCTCCAAGTCCCAGCTAGACTCCACACGTCTGCTCTGTCCGAGGACAGGAAACTGACTACTCTAATCACTCAACGAATACACACTGACCACTCCCTCACAAGTGACTACACTACCCTAAGGGTGTGTCTAGTGTATGTTGAGTGAATGGGTATTGAGCATTGAACTGCTATCTCTCCACACATTCTCCAGGGTACTGCGTGTGCCTAACACCAGGGCTACACATTCCCCCATGGTAAAAGACAGCACTCCCGGGCTGTAAAATACAAAGAGACAATTTTGTTTATGCATGAAAACATCAACATTAAACATTAATTCGTCCCATCCGGGAGGTAAGGATGTCTTGAACGTTGCAAACAACACATTGAATATAGAAAAATACAAAAGTATTAAGGCATCAAAACATTCAATAAATACACAGTATTCTTGTGAAGGACCCGCACCAAACCTTCAACGTGGGTCCTGGGTGGGCTGCAGGACATCTGGATGCAGACCTCACTCAGTGCCACACCACACGGGTTTTGTATTCAGAGGTAATTGTGCTGGTTTTATGTAAAACCAAGATAAAGCACCGAAGCGCAACTATATACAAATAAGTTCTGGGCTGGCACAGTCCTCAGCCTCTGAGTCCATTGTTAGCAAAACGACACATATTATATCACATTATAATAATAATAAAGTGCAAAACTTTTTATCTGTTTACCCAGCCGGGCATTCTACTGTTGGCAATATATAAATATATTATATACTCATTTAACTTGTGCAAAAATTGGCAAACATTCTTAAACTTTTTACAACTTTACTTATGGTAGACCCCTATCTGGATCTCACCGGTTCTTTTTTACTATTCATTTATTTCAAATACATTTTCCACCCGGGGGCTGGAACAATGCAATGGGCCCTAGATCCCAGGACTAACAAGTCGTGACCTGCTATTGGGGTCTGAGTTGCCACAGTTCTTGTGTGAACCTCTAGGGGCGCAACGGGTACATTCTCCTTGCGAGACACCGATTGCGTTTCAATCTGAGTCACAGTTAACGATATGGATCGTGTCATGGATTGCGATGGAAACTGGGTCGCATGTTGCGATGTAGAAGGATAACGGTATACAGGTGTCGCTTCCACTTGCGAAGTACCTGCAGGGGGCGATGCTGGGGCACGGCCGGATACTGCTTGAGCTGGAGACGGGGACGCTGCGGTAGTGGTGACGTTACCTGCGTCGGGGACGGGGTCACGGACGATGGTGACGTTAAGGGCATACCATCCCTTCATTCCCCAGTGCCGTGTATACGTGACAATGTCTCCATTAACTAAGTCCCTCCCGGGATGGCCTTGCGGTAGGTGGGATTCTACGTCACGCCTGCTGACAAAGACCCCTGGGTAGAGGCCCGGTTCTCTTATGAAGCCCCAGCCCTTCCGGAGCTGGAACTCAGTCACACACCCCTGCCGCCGCGGTTCCCTCAGGGTACCTTTCTCCTCCGGACACTCTCCTTGTCCGCGATCAGCTCTGCATGTTGCCGCTGTCGGTTGCGCTGAGCTTCCCGCTCTTCCTCCTGCTGGCGTTGCTGCTTCTCCTCACGACGCTGCCACTCACATTCCCACTGGGCGGTATAGGCGACGTCATCCAGGCGCGCCATCTCGTCCCAGTCCACGTCCGGTAACGACGGACAGGACCCCTCCGGTGTCCCTACCGGGGATCGATCATCTGCTGCGGCCTCCTGGCCGGGCGGGCGTTCCGGAACTGGCGGTACGTCCTCAACCTCCTTCGCCTCCACCGCTTCACCGGTGGGATCAGGATTGGTACTTTCGGGGGCAGCCTCCGGTTGCTCCTTTGCCTTGGGCAGCAGAAGTTTTGGTAACTCCAGACGTAGGGGATCATCGAAGGGGGAGAACACCGCGTCCCACAGCCGCCGCTGCTCCAGGGTACGCCGGCGTCTCTCGATCTCTTCAAATCCAGGTTGTGGCAAAATCATCTTTCTTAGTCGTGCATTTTCTTCTTTAACTTCTAGCAATGCTTGCTGCAGGTGCAGGACCACGGATGACTCCGGTGCTGGTGGCAGCTTGGCTGGGGCACGGGGCCTGCCTTCCTCCGCTTCCCTGCTCGGCTGCACACGTCCTGCTTCCATGATGTTCCAGAAGATTCTTTCTTCTTCCTCCAGAGACGTCCGGTCTCTTCCGTGGAGGCGGGGTTTGCGTCTCCTCCTCTTTGCAGGAAAGGTGAAGAGGAGGCGGACCTCCTTTGCTGTAGGGCAGGATCGCATATTGTAATAGCACTTTGAGGGGCAGGCATTTTCTTCGCGCCACAGGGGGGTACACGCCACGAAGGTACGCCCACCTTCTTCTCCAGCGCCTGAGGGCGCGAATATGGCGACAAAGATGGCGATTTTTGGCGCCAAAAGTGCAAACAGTCCTTTTCACAAAAACAATTCCATAGGCACACAGGGCTCGCAATTTTGCGAGTTTCGCATCCTGTTCGTGACGCCAAAGTTTTGTGTCGACCCGCCACCACAATTGTGGGTTACCAGGGCAATGGGGTACTCAGAGCCGAGCCCATGGAAGTCTATGGGGATTGTCACAGGTAGCGGTGGCTCGGTCTGTGGCCCTAGCGGTCTGGCGTATGTTGGGGGAATATTTACAGGGGATAGATTTATATACAGTTCGTGACGCCACCTGTAGTCTTCTGGTAATTTATACCAGCGCTGCTGTAGAGCTCTGAGGGGATGGTGAGGCAGCTAGATGTCGGGTCCCCTACAGGTAGGACTCTTCCCTCAGGTCGGTAGTTAAAGCAGGGTTGTGCAGGCATGCAAGTAAATAACACAGTCTCACACGGTCAGCGTCTTTCCATACCTTTACTTGTAAGATGGTAAGGCAGGTCCCAGGGAGGCTGATCCAAGGAGAATGTATTTTGAGATAGCAGCTGGACAAGTTAGGGGCCTCCTTTACTTTCACAACGATGAGTACAACCAGCATGAAGCGTAGTTCCCTCTATAACTCCAGCTATTCCATAGCTGTACTGCCCAGTCAGTTTTGTGGTCGGAGCCTTCCTGTGAGAGAGCTGAATTCCTATCTTGCTGATCAGGCTCAAAGTCTTCACTCCCCCTGACCCCAGTTACGTACCGACTATTTAGGGGCTGCTTGCCGCGACCTAAGGTCCGATAAGCCTCTGGTTTTCTTACCACTAAGCGTGAAGCTTTAGTGATCCTTCGGTCCCCAGTGACCGGTAACAATGTGCAGGACTTCTTCAATCCAAAAGCACTTTTCAAATATTCCTTTCCACTGTGCCTTTCGCCTTGTCCGCGCTTGTAGCATAAACACTCACACTTGCAAAAAGTCATATAATCACTCCCTTCTTCTCTTCCTTCAGAGTTAGTTGACAGACTCTCAGTAATCCACTAGGCAGGAGCACGTCTCTGAACCTTTCACTGTCCTTGGGACAGGAGACTGAAGTATTTCTGTACTAAGCTCTTCTTTCTTTATCAATGTCTTCAAGTGAGGTACAGCTCTGACCAGGCTGAGGTGATCTATATCTCGCCCTTACTGGCCTCCACTTGCTGAACTGCTGATAGAACCAGGCTGGACTGCTTCCTCCCTCCAAGTCCCAGCTAGACTCCACACGTCTGCTCTGTCCGAGGACAGGAAACTGACTACTCTAATCACTCAACGAATACACACTGACCACTTCCTCACAAGTGACTACACTACCCTAAGGGTGTGTCTAGTGTATGTTGAGTGAATGGGTATTGAGCATTGAACTGCTATCTCTCCACACATTCTCCAGGGTACTGCGTGTGCCTAACACCAGGGCTACACATTTGTATACTTGATAAAGGCCTGAAAATGGCCGAAACGTCGTATTTTATGGTGGCTGAATAAAGACTTGTTATACTTCACCTGGATTGGATGCTGTTCCGATAGCTGTGCTACCCGTCACATCCCCCATAGAAGTCGACGGGCTTGGTGCCGAGTACCCCCAAAACCTGTGGCTCTGTGCGACTCAACTTTGGCGTCACGAACAGGATTCAGAAGCTCGCTATAAGCGAGTCCTGTGTGCCTTAATTGAACTGTTTTTTTGCTTGAGAATTGCAAAAATCATCATAGACTGTATTTGCCATTTTTCCGTCATATCTGTGCCACGAGGCACAGGTGAAGAATAAGGGCGTGCTCTCGTGGGCGTACACTCACTCCGTGGCGCGAAAACGATGTCCGCACACTCTAAATGTTGCTGCAATGTAAGATCGTGCCCCACAGCTCTGGAGTTCCGCCTCCTCATCCTCCTCAGTGGGCGGAAACGAACGCGAAGGTCCCGCCTCCCTACAAAAGATGGCGCCTCTCCTGATGCTAATGACACATGTGACTTGGCAGAGATGGCGAACGGACATGAGCAAAAGTGGGAAGGGATGGAGGAGTCAGAGCTCTCCCCCACGGAAGCGACCCGATCGCCACGGAGCCACCGTTTGGCACCCGGCCTGGAAACCCTCCTACGCTGGAAGAAGCGGAGGATACCCTGAGAGACCTGGCCCGGCACCGGGAGGAGGTCGCCAGGATGGAAGCGAGCTGGCGGGCCCTAAAACTACAATTGGAGCGGCGCCAATCCCTCTTACCCCCTGAAGTGTCTGTACCGGAAGGTGAGGCACCCGTTCCAGTAGAGGAGGCCGTTCGGGCATCCCAGCCCTTGCAATCTGAACCGGTTGACAGTATCTCAGTGGAGGCACCCGTTCCAGTAGAGGAGGCCGTGCGGGCATCCCAGCCCTTGCAATCTGAATCGGTTGACAGTATCTCAGTGGAGGCACCCGTTCCAGTACAGGAGGCCGTGCGGGCATCCCAGCCCTTGCAATCTGAACCGGTTGCCAGTATCACAGTGGAGGCACCCGTTCCTGCAGAAAACGCCGCACCAGCACCCCAGATCCCGCTGTCTGCCCCTGTCGCTGAGGCAGAAGAAGTGACACCCGTCCTCATGGAGGAGGCCGCGCAGGCACCAGAGCTCTACCTGCCTGTACTGGAGCCCCGACCGTCATCTGTTCCAGAGCCGGCTGCTTCCGCCACAGGTGAGCGCCGCCAGGATTGGCGGGCGCCAGGAGAGCTGCCGCAAACCGGACATCGTAAGCTGGCGTTTGATGGTGGAGACATGGAGCTGCTGGTGGAGGAGAATTACAACCGGCGTCAGGAGGAAGAGTGGAGACGTCGGGAGCGGGAAGCAGAGCGACAAAGGGAGCAGCGAGAATCCCAAAAGCTTCGGCAACGTCACCTGGAGAAGGACCTGGCAGAGAAGGCACGTATGAGAAAGGATAAAAGTACGGTGAGGGAGCCGCGGCGTAAGGGTGCAGTACGGAACTTTAACCCCTTACTGCCATCGGACGTACTATCCCGTCCATGGTACCTGGGCCCGTATGACCATGGACGGGATAGTACGTCTCGTGCGATCGGACGCACTCCCGGGGGGAGCGCAGCCGATCGCGCCCGGGTGTCAGCTGATTATAACAGCTGACACCCATGACTGTGTGTCAGGAGCGGTCACGGACCGCTCCCGGCACATTAACCCCTTGCACACCGCGATCAAACATGATCGCGGTGTACTGGGGGCACAGGGGAGGATCGCGCAGGTTGGGGGCTCCCTGCGCGCCCCCTGAGACCCTCAGAGCAGCGCGATGTGATCGCGCTGTTCTGAGAGCTTCCTCCCTCCCAGGACCCGGATCCAAGATGGCGCCGGGGTCCTGGAGGGAGGCGGCTACCTCAGTGCCTGCCGAGAGCAGGCACTGAGAAGCCTGCTGCACTGCCTGAGCGATCGCTGGTGTGACAGAGTGCTGTGCACACTGTCACACCAGCGATCTGATAAAATACTGTGATGTCCCACCCTGGGACAAAGTAAAAAAGTTAAAAATATAAAAATAAACATGTTTTAAAAATAAATCCAAAATAAATAAAAAAATATATATATATTCCCCAATAAATTCACTTCTTCCTGTAAATAAAAAAACAAAGCAATAAAAGTACACATATTTGGTATCGCCGCGTCCGTAACGACCCCCCCTATAAAATTGTCCCACTAGTTAACCCCTTCAGTGAACCCCTTAAAAAAAAAAAAAAAAAAAAACGAAGCAAAAAATCAATGCTTTATCATCATACCGCCGAACAAAAAGTGGAATAACACGCGATCAAAAAGACCGATATAAAAAAACATGGAACTGCTGAAAACGTCATCTTGTCCCGCAAAAAATCGAGCCATCATACAGCATCATCAGCGAAAAAATAAAAAAGTTATAGCTCGCAGAATAAAGCGATGCAAAAATAATTATTTTTTATATAAAATTGTTTTTATTCTATAAAAGCGCCAAAACATGAAAAAACGATATAAATGAGGTATCGCCGTAATCGTACTGACCCGAAGAATAAAACTGCTTTATCAATTTTACCACACGCGGAACGGTATAAACGCCTCCCCCAAAAGAAATTCATGAATTGCTGATTTTTGTTCATTCTAACCTCCCAAAAATCGAAATAAAAAGCGATCAAAAAACGTAACGTGCTCAAAAATGGTACCAATAAAAACGTCAACTCGTCCCGCAAAAAATAAGACCTCACATGACTCTGTGGGCCAAAATATGCAAAAATTATAGCTCTCAAAATGTGGCGATGCAAAAAACTATTTTTGCAATAAAAAGCGTCTTTTAGCGTGACAGCTGCCAATCATAAAAACCCGCTATAAATAGTAAATCAAACCCCCCTTTATCACCCCCTTAGTTAGGGAAAAATAATAAAATTAAAAAAATGTATTTATTTCCATTTTCCCATTAGGGTTAGGGTTAGGGTTGCGGCTAAAGTTAGGGTTAGGGTTGGTGCTAAAGTTAGGATTAGGGTTAGGGTTGGAGTTAGAATTGGGGGGTTTCCGCTGTTTAGGCACATCAGGGGCTCTCCAAATGTGACATGGCGTCTGATCTCAATTCCAGCCAATTCTGCGTTGAAAAAGTCAAACGGTGCTCCTTCACTTCTCAGCTCTGCCATGCGTCCAAACAGTAGTTTATCCCCACATATGGGGTATCAGCGTACTCTGGACCCCAAGAGTTATTGTGCAATTTGTCCTATTTCTTCTGCTACCCTTGGGAAAATAAAAAACTGGGGGCAAAAATATCATTTTTGTACAAAAAAAATTATTTTTTTGTTTTTACGGCTGTACATTATAAACTTCTGTGAAGCACTTGGGGCTTCATAGCGCTCACCACACATCTAGATAAGTTCCTTGTGGGGTCTATTTTCAAAATGGGGTCACTTGTTGGGGATTTCCACTGTTTAGGCGCATCAGGGGCTCTCCAAATGCGACATGACGCCCCCAGACCATTCCATCAAAGTCTGCAATCCAAAATGTCACTACTTCCCTTCCGAGCCCCAACGTGTACCCATACAGTAGTTTTCTCCCACATATTGGATATCAGCGTACTCAGGACAAATTGGACAACAACTTTTGGGGTCCAATTTCTCCTGTTACCCTTGTAAAAATAAAATATTGGGGCAAAAAAATCATTTTTGCAAAAAAAAAAAAGATTTTTTATTTTTACGGCTGTTTGTTATAAACTTCTGTGAAGCACTTCGGGGTTCAAAGTGCTCACCACACATCTAGACAAGTTCCTTGTGGGGTCTATTTTCCAAAAGGGGGTCACTTGTGGGGGGTTTCCACTGTTTAGGCGCATCAGGGGCTCTCCAAATGCGACATGACGCCCCCAGACCATTCCATCAAAGTCTGCAATCCAAAACGTCACTACTTCCCTTCCGAGCCCTGACGTGCGCCCATACAGTAGTTTTCTCCCACATATTGGGTATCAGCGTACTCAGGACAAATTGGACAACAACTTTTGGGGTCCAATTTCTCCTGTTACCCTTGTGAAAATAAAATATTGGGGGCGAAAAAATCATTTTTGTAAAAAAAAAAAAGATTTTTTATTTTTACGGCTGTACGTTATAAACTTCTGTGAAGCACTTCGGGGTTCAAAGTGCTCACCACACATCTAGATAAGTTCCTTGTGGGGTCTATTTGCCAAAATGGGGTCACTTGTGGGGGGTTTCCACTGTATAGGTGCATCAGGGGCTCTCCAAATGTGACATGACGCCCCCAGACCATTCCATCAAAGTCTGCAATCCAAAACGTCACTACTTCCCTTCCGAGTCCTGACGTGCGCCCATACAGTAGTTTTCTCTCCACATATTGGGTATCAGCGTACTCAGGACAAATTGGACAACAACTTTTGGGTTCCAATTTCTTCTGTTACCCTTGTGAAAATAAAATATTGGGGGCGAAAAAATCATTTTTGTAAAAAAAAAAAGGATTTTTTATTTTACGGCTGTACGTTATAAACTTTAGTGAAACACCTGGGGGTTAAAAGTTCTCACCACACATCTAGATAAGTTCCTTGAGGGGTCTAGTTTCCAAAATGGTGTCATTTATGGGGGTTTCCACTGTTTAGGCAGATCAGGAGCTCTCCAAACACGACATGGCGTCCAGCCAATTCTGCGTTGAAAAAGTCAGACGGCGCTCCTTCCCTTCTAAACTCTGCCATGCACCCAAACAGTGGTTTACCCCCACATATGGGGTATCAGCGCACTCAGGACAAATTGCACAATAACTTTTGGAGTCTTGTTACCCTTGGAAAAATAAAAATTGGGGTGAAAAGATCATTTTTGTGGAAAAAATATGATTTTTAAATTTTACGGCTCTACGTTATAAACTTGTGTGAAGCACTTGGGGGTTCAAATTGCTCACCAAAGATCTAGAAAAGTTCCTTAGAGGGTCTAGTTTCCAAAATGGGGTCATTTGTGGGGGGTTTCCACTGTTTAGGCACATCAGGGGCTCTCCAAATGCAACATGGCATCCAATCTCAATTCCAGCCAATTTTGGTTGGAAAAAGTCAAATGGTGCTCCTTCCATTCCGAGCTCTGCCGTGCGCCCAAACAGTGGTTCCCACCCACATATGGGGTATCAGTGTACTCAGGACAAATTGGACAACAACTTATGTGGTCCAATTTCTCCTGTTACCCTTGGGAAAATAAAAAATTAGTGACTAAAAGATAATTTTTGTGGGAAAAAAATAGGATTTTTTATTTTCATGCCCGGGCATTATAAACTTGTGTGAAGCACTTGGGGGTTCAAAGTGCTCACCAAAGATCTAGATAAGTTCCTTAGGGGGTCTAGTTTCCAAAATTGGGTCACTTGTGGGGGGTTTCCACTGTTTAGGCTCATCTGGGGCACTGCAAACGGAACATGACCCCCATCAACATCTGCATTCCAAAACGTTACTACTTCCTTTCCAAGCCCTGCCGTGCACCCAAACAATTTCTCCCCCCCACATATGGGGTATCAGCATACTCAGGACAAATTGGACAACAACTTTTGGTGTCCAATTTCCTTGGGAAAATTCAAAAATTTGGGACTAAAAAATCATTTTTGTGGAAAATTGTTTTTTTTTTTTTTTCACACCCAGGCATTATAAGCTTTTGTGAAACACTTGGGGGTTCAAAGTGCTCACAACAGATCTAGATAAGTACCTTAGGGGGTCTAGTTTCCAAAATGGTGTCACTTGTGGGGGTTTCCACTGTTTAGGTGCATCAGGGGCTCTCCAAACACGACATGGCGTCCAATCTCAATTCCAGCCAATTTTAGTTTGAAAAAGTCAAACGGCGCTCCTTCCCTTACGAGCTCTGCCGTGTGCCCAAACAGTGGTTTTCCCCCACATATTGGGTATTGGCGTACTCAGGAGAAATTGCATTACAACCTTATCTGTCCATTTTCTCCTTTTACCCTTGTGAAAATAAAAAAAAGTTTGTAAAAGATCATTTTTGTGGCTAAAAAGTTAAATATTCATTTTTTCCTTCCACGTTGCTTTAGTTCCTGTGAAGCACCTGAAGGGTTAATAATCTTCTTGAATGTGGTTTTGAGTACCTTGAGGGGTGCAGTTTTTAGAATGGTGTCACTTTTGGGTATTTTCTGCCATATAGACCCCTCAAAGTGACTTCAAATGAGAGGTGGTCCCTAAAAAAAATGGCTTTGTAAATTTTGTTGTAAAAATGAGAAATCGCTGGTCAACTTTTAAGCCTTATAACTTCCTAACAAAAAAAAATTTTGGTTCCAAAATTGTGCTGATGTAAAGTAGACATGTGGGAAATGTTATTTCTTAACTATTTTGTGTGATATATTTCTCTGTTTTAAGGGAATAAAAATTCAAAGTTTGAAAATTGCAAAATTTTAAAAATTTTTGCCATATTTGCGTTTTTTTCAAAAATAAACGCAAGTTATATCGAAGAAAACACTCTCAGAATCGCGAAGATCCGTTGAAGCGTTCCAGAGTTATAACCTCATAAAGAGACAGTGGTCAGAATTGTAAAAATTGGCCCGGTCATTAACGTGCAAACCACCCTTGGGGATGAAGGGGTTAAGTTAAAAGGTGGTTGGGGCTTCATCCAGGAGCCTGGACTTTATTTAGAAGTTTTTGTAACCCGGCGGGACGTGGAGGCTCACCTCCCAGAAGGACACCCGGGGAGGGACCTGTTGCAGGAGACTTGGT
>JARQOD010000002.1:73380401-73427694 GCA_033576555.1 Oophaga sylvatica | reverse complement strand
AATTCAAGGTTACGATGGTCTGTCAGGACGACTATTTGCTGTGCAGCTCCCTGAAGAAGGTGTCTCCATTCTTTGAAGGCGGCAATAATGGCCAACAACTCTCTATTGCCCACATCGTAGTTCCTCTCAGCCGAAGACAACTGCTGGGAAAAGAAGGCACAGGGATGCAAGACATTCTTCTCACCTGTTCTCTGAGAGAGTATAGCTCCAACGGCACAGTCTGAAGCATCCACCTCTATTATGAAGGCAAGTTCGGGGTTGGGATGTACTAAGATAGGTGCGGTGGTAAATTTATCCTTTAGACGGGAAAATGCTTCCTGGGCTTGGGGGGTCCAGGAGAACCTAGACTCTTTCCGGGTAAGTTGGGTGATAGGTGACACTACCTCAGAGAAATTCCTAATGAAACGTCTATAGAAGTTGGCAAACCCGATGAAGCGCTGCACCTCCTTCACATTTCTAGGAATTGGCCAATCCTTGATGGCTTGGGTCTTGCTTCCATCCATACTAATCCCTTGTGTAGACAGTACATACCCCAGAAATTTAATTTCGGTCCTATGGAATTCACACTTTTCAAGTTTGATGTAAAGATGGTTTTGTCTTAGACGTTCTAAGACCATTCTCACATGTCCATGATGTTCCTCTGTGGAGTTAGAAAAAATTAGAATATCATCCAGATATAAATCACCACGAATGTATCTAGGAGATCCCTGAAGATGTCATTCACCAAGTGTTGGAAAGTGGCTGGGGCGGTACTCAGACCAAAAGGCATAACTAGATATTCAAAGTGTCCATAGCGTGACCTGAATGCAGTCTTCCATTCATCCCCAGGTCTAATACGGACCAAGTTATAGGCCCCACGGAGATCCAGTTTAGAGAAAATTTTGGCATGCCACACTCTCTCCAATAACTCAGGGATTAAAGGCAATGGATAACGGTTTCTAATAGTAACCTTATTGAGTTCCCTATAGTCTACGCAGGGTCTCAGAGATCCATCTTTCTTCTTCACAAAGAAGATGGGTGCACCTGCAGGAGATGAAGAGGGGCGTATGAAGCCCTTGGTAGATTTTCGTCTATGTAATCCTTTAAAGCCTTTAGCTCGGGCCCCGCCAGGGGGTAGATCTTACCAAAAGGTATCTCTGCTCCAGGCAATAATTCAATTGGACAATCATATGGACGGTGAGGGGGAAGCTGGTCAGCGTTCTTCTTGTCACATAAATCCACATAGTCCTGGTATACAGCTGGTGGTTCATGGACTGACATGGTTCCTTTAGGAACAGAGCAAGCTGAAACTTCTGGACTCATCTGTTTCTCTGGAAAGTGTAATTCCTTGGTCTCCCAGTTAATGGTAGGGTTCTGAGCCTGCAGCCATGGTAGCCCTAGAATAATGGGAAAGTGGGGAGAAGAGATAAGCATAAAGGACAGTTTCTCTTGATGATCTTTACCCATAAGGACCCTCAAAGGCTCCGTTTCCTGATCCACTGGTCCAGAGGTCAGCAGGGAGCCATCCACAGTCTCCATCTGTACTGGAGTAGTCTTCTTCACTGAACGTATCCCCCGTTTCAGAGCAAAGGAGATATCCATAAAATTTCCACTTGCCCCTGAGTCGATCATAGCAGAGCTAGACACCCAGACTGAGTCAACCCAGAGTTTGATGGAAAGGAAGCAATGAGAATTGTTTTTCTTACAACTCAGCTGGGACACCGCTGAGGAAAGTTGAAAAATTGCAGCGTTTACACAGTCATCGTCCTCAGAAGTGACGGAGTTTAAGTCAGAGAAATCAATATCTGTTGCTGCAGATCTCTCTGGAGCCTGAGGCTCGGACCTGACAGATCTCCTCTCGCCACACTCACAGTGAATGACTGCTGCAGTAGTCTTACGAGAACGGCTGGGGCAGTTTATAATGAAGTGCCCTGACTTACCACAGTAGAAACATAGATTTTCCTTTAAACGATGTTCTTTGCGTGCATCACTAACCCGTCTTTGTAAAGAGTCCACCTGCATGGGTTCAGGTTCAGGTTCCCGTGTGATCCTACTCAAAGGTTCCTTAGCTGGGGAGGAAGGTAGGAAAAGGTTAGTGCGATTACTTTCGAACCATCTCTCTTGCCTGCGTTCAGTCAGACGAGCATCAATACGGATGCAGTAGTTAATAAAGTCACCTAACGCAGTGGGAGGGTCGGCACGAGCAAGTTCATCCTTAATCAGTGGAGACAACCCTTTTCGAAAAATAGATTTTTTGGCGGAACTGTCCCAAGTGGTATCGAGGGCCCATCTCCTGAAATCCAAGGCATATTCGGCTACTGAGCGCTTACCTTGGCGCAAAGTTAACATGGCTGCTTCAGCTGTTGCACCTCGATTGGGGTCATCAAACACCTGCCCCATTGCTGAAATGAAAGCATCAAGATGATCTAAACATTCATCCTCAGTCTCAATCAGAGGGTTTGCCCACATCAAAGCCTTGTTGGTAAGCAACATGATTATAGTAAGCACTTTAGATCGTTCAGTGGGAAATTGTGAAGCATGTGCAGAAAAAAAAAGACTGCATTGGTTTATAAATCCCCTGAATTTCTCACGTTCACCGCCAAAATGAAAAGGGGGTAACTTGGGAATCCCAGAACTCGGGGTTATGGCAGGAGCCTGGACTCGTTCCTCTAGAACCTCAATCCTGGCTCGTAAATCCTGGGCAGTTTGTCCAAACACTTGCAAATTGTGATTAGTGAGGTCCTGTAGGTTTGCAAAACGGGTCTTTATAGTCTGTATATCTGCAAGGATTGTATCAGTCACTCCGCAAAGCTCCTTTATGCGAGCCTCCATCTTCCAGATCTTTTAAGACAGGAGTACTGGAAGGAGAAGAGAAAAAAAAAAAAAAACAATAGTGTTTACCTGGTAACACTGCAGAGTAAAATTAAGGGAATGTGCTCACCTGGAATGGTTGTGAGAAGTCACAACCACTGTCATCACAGAAAGTATAACCGGACATCTGATATCCACAGTCACAGCAGACACAGCCTTCCCAGACCCAGCAGACACTAACGTTTGTCTTCAGAATCTTGTAATGTATGGTGTACAGTTCATATAGCGTCTTGTGCTTGGGTGCGAGGAAAACACATGGGACACAGGTTTGATATAGAAGGACTTGTATTACTTCATACAAGTGGCAAAAAGGGTCACACAGTTTGCAGGTACAGAAGCAGGAGACACAGCAGGCCAGAGTAACTTAAGCTCAGCAATAACTCTCCACAACAGGTTCAGGATCTCTTCTCTGTTACCGTAATTCCATGCAAACGTGGATTTATCAAATAGCAGGTTTCCAGAGTCTACAAGTGTTCCAAAGTTCCTCAGTAGGAAATAGGTGGAGTACAAAGTCTAAGGTTTCCAGGAGTCAGGTCACAGGCTCACTGCAGGCTTGATTCTGAAGCACAGATTGCTCAGCGGAGGCTGCTTAAGAAGCAAGAGGGAGAGAATCAGGGCGGGAACATGAAAGCTGGAAACTCCATATTGACTGAGGGCAAGATAGCTGCAGCAAGACAGAAAGCAAAATGGCCGACGGAAAAACTGAGTTTCAAGAAACATGTACAAAGAACCTTACAGAGACAGTCCACGTGCAGTTCAGGGTTTTTACTCACAGTCTGTCATGTATAGTGTACAGTTCCTATAGCGTCTTGTGCTTGGGTGCGAGGAAAACACAGGAGACATAGGTTGAAATGAAATGACTTGTATTACTTCATACAAGCATGCTGAAAAGTTCACACAGTTTGCAGGAACAGCGACAGGAGACACAGCAGGCCAGAGTAACTTCAAGCACTACAGTAAATCTCCAAAGCAGGTTCAAGATCTCTTCTCTCTACCGTAATTCCTCTGCAAACATGGATTCACCAAACAGCAGGTTTCCAGAGTCCAAAAGTGTTCCAAGGTTCCTCAGTAGGGAATAGCTGGAGTACAAGTCCAAGGCTTCCAGGAGTCAGGTCAAGACTGACTGAGGCTTGATTCAGGAGCACTGATTGTTCAGCTGAGGCTGCTTAAGAAGCAAGAGGGAAGAATCAGGGCGGGAACATGAAAACTGGAAACTCCATATTAACTGAGGGCAAGAGCTGCAGAAAGACAGAAAGCAAAATGGCCGACGGAAAACTGAGTTTCAAGGAACATGTCAACAGAGACAAAGAAACTTACATTACTCCCCCCTTAGGGACAACCTCCGGATGACCTCAGACCAGGCTTGTCAGGGTACCTCTGATGAAACTGGCGGAGCAGGCGAGGAGCATTTACATTATTGACTGGTTCCCATGAGTTGTCCTCCACTGGGTAGCCCTGCCATTTAATCAAATATTGCAACTGATTTCTGTACAACCTGGAATCTAGAATCCTTTCCACCATAAATTCTTTCTGACCATCGACCAGCACTGGGTCAGGGCAAGGAGAAGAACGTCCAGGAAACGTATTGGGTGTTGCAGCCTTTAGTAGGGATACATGAAAGACAGGGTGGATTCTCATAGTTCTGGGCAGTTGAAGACGACAAGCAACAGCACTTATAATCTTATTGATCTTATAAGGTCCAATGTACTTATGTCCCAATTTAGACGATGGAATCTTTAATTTAAGATTTCTGGTTGACAGCCAGACCAAATCTCCTACCTTGAAAGCTGGTGCAGGTTTACGAAATTTATCTGCTGCTTTCTTGTACCTTTCCTGAGCCAATTCTAGATTTTCCTTTAGAAGATCCATATTCTTTTGTAAAGAAGTGATTCTTTCAGCCACTGCTGGCAAGGGCGTATCTATGGGAAATCGAGGAAGAATGTTAGGATGATAACTTAGATTGGAGTAAAAAGGAGACTGCTTAGTGGAGGCTGTTGTGAATGGGTTTGAGATGAGTTCTGAGCAGAGGCTCCCTCTGGTGGTTACAAGCGGTACTAGTGAGGATTGGGAATCAGGTGTTACTGATTGGTCTTATTTAAGGGAATCATTTTCCCATCAGGTTGCCGGTGATCAATTGTTCTGGTCTGAATCCTTCTTTCCAGTTTCCCTTGTAGCCTGCTGTGTCGTGTCTGCATCTCCTGCTATCAGATAAGACAATTTCTTATTTTGTGTTTTTGCTATATTTTTGCATTTTGTCCTGCACTTCTGTGGGGGCCTTCTGGGTCCCCTCCGGGGGCTTTTGCCCTCTCAGTTTAGTCCAGCCACTGTGTTTTGTACTTTTGCTTTTTGCAGTTTTTTCAGTGGCTGCTGTTTTTGTTACACCAGAGAACTAATTTAGGTGGTAGAGGTCGTGTGATCTCAGGTGATTTTGAAATTAGTATGTTGGTGTTTTTCAGGGTTTTCTGGGATTGCAGTAAGTACCCTTCCTGTCCTTTTCTATTTAGATAGTTTGGGCCCCAGCGTTTGCTCATACTATTTTCTTTCTGTGTCAGTATTTCCTCTTGTCTAACCGCCATTACATGTTTGGGGGCTTTCTATTATCTTTGGGGTTCTGCTCCGGGGCAGATAGCTTTCCTATTTCTATCTTTAGGTGTAGTTAGTTTCTCAGGCTGTGACGAGGCGTCTAGGACCATCGTAGGAACGCTCCACGGCTGCCTCTAGTTGTGGTGGTTAGTCAGGGTACTGCAATCTCATAGATTCCAACTGCTCTGGTGTATTTCCTTTTTTACCTGCACTCCTCAGCTACCGTAACATAACAGTATCACCGGCCATAAAAATTGTATGGTACTCACAGAAGGGAAAAAAAAAAAAAAAAAATATTTTGAAGGAAGAAAAGTTGTCAGAGATATTTTTCTGTTTGTTGCATTTTTTTTTTTTTTTTTCCCTCTGTATCTCTGGGTGCTGGGGAGGATCTTTTCTCCCAATGGAGTTTGCACAGTTGTCTGGCCGTGTGGATCAGCTTGCCACTGAGGTTCAGAGTATTGCTGCATATCTTGCTAGGTTGCCTGTTGTGGAACCTAGGATCCCCATGCCAGATTTGTTTTCAGGGGATCGAGCTAAGTTTCAGAATTTCAAAAATAATTGTAAATTGTTTCTTGCCTTAAAATCTAAGTCCTCAGGAAACGCAGCGCAGCAGGTTCAAATTGTCATCTCTCTCCTGCGCGGCGATCCTCAGGATTGGGCTTTTTCCCTGACACCTGGGGATCCTGTTTTGAGTGATGTTGATGCATTTTTTCAGGCTTTGGGGTTATTGTACGATGAGCCTAATATCACTGATCAAGCTGAAAAAGCCTTGTTGGCATTAAATCAGGGGCTTGATGACGCTGAGTTATACTGTCAGAGATTCCGTAGGTGGGCAGTCCTGACCAAATGGAATGACGACGCTTTGGCGGCCCTTTTCCGGAAGGGTCTGTCGGATAATGTAAAGGATGTTATGGTGGGATTCCCTGTCCCCTCTGGTCTCAATGATTCTATGTCATTAGCGATTCAAATTGACAGACGTTTGCGTGAGCGGAGAAGTATGCGTGGAGTGGTGTTGCCTTGTGAGCCAGCTGCTGAGCCATGCAGTGTGATGGAGTGGTGTCTGGGGCACAGCGTCATGAGTTTCGAAAGCGCAATGGGTTATGTTTCTACTGTGGTGATGCCTCTCATGCTATTTCAGTCTGCCCTAAGCGGGGAAGACGTTTTGCACGCTCAGTTGTCTTGGGTAGTGTTCAGACTAAGTTTTTATTAACTGTCACTCTGATATGCTCTCTGTCCTCATTTTCTGCTCAGGCTTTCGTTGATTCTGGAGCAGCTATTAACCTGATGGATTATGATTTTGCTAAACGTTGTGGATTTCCCTTGATACCCCTACAGAAGTCTATTCCCCTACTGGGGATCGATTCTACCCCTTTGGCTGAGAATAAACCCCAGTTTTCTACTCAGGTGATAATGAGGGTTGAACCTGATCACCAGGAGTGCTGCAAATTTTTGGTTCTATATAATCTGCATGACATTATCGTGCTGGGTTTCCCTTGGTTACAGTCTCATAATCCTGTTTTGGATTGGAAATCTGTGTCTGTAACCAGTTGGGGCTGCCAATGTGTTAATACCAACACTCCTGTTTTTTCTGCCTCCCCCCAGGCTGAGGATGTTCCTGACTTTTTGTTTGATTTTTCTGATGTGTTTAGCGAAAGTAAATCTGCATCCTTACCTCCCCATAGGAGCTATGACTGCGCTATTGAATTAGTGCCAGGTAGTAAATTCCCTAAGGGTCGCCTCTTTAACTTGTCTGTACCTGAACATGACGCTATGCGGTCTTATATCAAGGAATCATTGGAGAAGGGTCATATCAGACCATCCTCTTCACCCTTAGGTGCCGGTTTTTTCTTTGTGGCCAAAAAAGATGGTTCATTAAGGCCGTGTATTGATTATCGTCTCTTGAACAATATTACTGTGAAATATCAATACCCGTTACCCTTGATTTCTGACCTGTTTTCCAGGGTGAAAAACGCTACTTGGTTTACCAAGCTTGACCTCAGGGGGGCGTATAACCTTATTCGCATTAAGCACGGGGATGAATGGAAGACGGCATTTAACACCCCTGAAGGGCATTTTGAGTACCTTGTGATGCCCTTTGGGCTCACTAATGCTCCTTCCGTCTTCCAGTCCTTCATGAATGACATTTTCAGGGATTTTGTGGACAAGTTTCTGATTGTTTATTTGGATGATATCTTGATTTTTTCTAATGACTGGGACTCTCATGTGAAACATGTTCGAACTGTATTCCAGATTTTGAGAGAGAATGCTCTGTATGTGAAGGGATCAAAGTGTCTTTTTGGCGTACAGAAGATCTCATTTCTGGGATTCATTTTGTCCCCATCTGTTATTGAAATGGACCCGGTCAAGGTTCAGGCCATCTGTGATTGGGTCCAACCTACTTCATTAAAGGCTCTTCAGAGATTTTTGGGTTTTGCCAATTTTTATCGTAAATTTATTGGTAATTTCTCTGTTATTGTTAAACCATTAACTGATTTGACCAGAAAGGGTTCTGATGTGGTGAATTGGCCTCCTGAGGCAGTCTCTGCGTTTCAGGAACTTAAGCAGAGATTCACTTCTGCTCCTGTTCTACGGCAGCCTGATGTTTCTCTGCCATTTCAGGTGGAGGTTGATGCCTCTGAAATTGGGGCAGGTGCCGTTTTGTCCCAAAAAGATCCAGAGACCTCTAAAAGTAACCCTTGTGCCTTTTTCTCTCGAAAATTTTCTCCTACTGAACGTAATTATGACGTGGGTAATCGGAGTTATTGGCCATGAAGTGGGCTTTTGAAGAGTGGAGACATTGGCTGGAGGGAGCCAAACATCAGGTGGTGGTCCTTACGGACCATAAGAATCTGGTCTATCTGGAATCTGCCAAGCGACTCAATCCTAGACAGGCCAGGTGGGCCTTGTTTTTCACACGTTTTAATTTTGTGGTTTCCTTTCTTCCTGGCACTAAGAATGTTAAGGCGGATGCCCTCTCGAGGAGTTTCCTTGCGGACTCTCCTGAGCTATCTGATCCCTCTGTTATTTTGAAGGAGGGTGTAGTTCTTTCCGCCATCTCGCCTAATTTGAGACTTGCTCTGGAGGGGTGTCAGGAGGATAGGCCCGAGCGCTGCCCTGTTGGAAAATTGTTTGTCCCGGACCAATGGAAAAAGAGTGTGATGTCTGAGATTCATTGTTCCGCATTGGCTGGGCATCCCGGAATTTTTGGTACCAGAGACTTGGTTAGTCGGTCCTTTTGGTGGCCTACCTTGTCTCGCGATGTCAGGGAATTTGTGCAGTCCTGCGGGACTTGCTCTCGCTCCAAGCCTTGCTCTCGCTCTAGTGGTTTGTTGATGCCATTGCCTGTGCCCAAGAGACCATGGACCCATATCTCTATGGATTTCATTTCCGATCTTCCTGTTTCTCAGAGAATGACCACCATCTGGGTAATTTGTGATAGGTTTTCCAAAATGATACATCTTGTGCCATTACCTAAGTTGCCTTCCTCCTCTGAATTGGTGCCGTTGTTCCTTCAGCACGTGGTTCGTTTACACGGCATTCCTGAGAACATTGTGTCTGACAGAGGAGTCCAGTTTGTTTCCAGATTTTGGAGGACTTTTTGTTCTAAACTGGGTGTTCAATTGTCTTTCTCCTCGGCATTTCATCCTCAGACCAATGGTCAAACTGAGAGAACAAACCAGACATTGGAGACTTATCTAAGATGCTTTGTGTCTGCTGATCAGGATGACTGGGTCTCTTTTTTGCCTTTGGCTGAGTTTGCTCTTAATAATAGGGCTAGCTCTGCCACTTTGATGTCTCCGTTTTTCTGTAATTCTGGGTTTCACCCTCGATTTTCTTCAGGACAGACGGAGGCTTCTGTCTGTCCAGGTGTTGACTCTGTTGTTGAGCGTATGCAGCAGATTTGGGACCAGGTAGTGGAGAGGTTGTCCCTCTCTCAGGAGAGGGCCCAGCGGTTTGTTAACCGGCATAGGACTGATGGTACTCGGTTTAAAGTGGGGGACTTGGTCTGGTTGTCCTCAAGAATATTCCTATGAGAGTGGCATCTCCTAAATTTAAGCCTAGGTTCATTGGACCTTATAAGATCATGGAGATTATTAATCCTGTTTCTTTTCGTTTGCTTCTTCCAGGGACATTTAAGATCCATAACGTGTTCCACAAGTCCTTGTTGAAGAGGTTTGTTGAGCCAGTGGTTCCTGCTGCTGTGCCTCCTGACCCTGTTTTGGTTGAGGGCAATCTGGAGTATGTGGTTGAGAAAATATTGGATTCTCGTTTTTCTAGACGAAGACTCCAGTATTTGGTTAAATGGAGAGGTTATGGTCAGGAAGATAATTCTTGGGTGTTTGCTTCGGACATCCATGCTAGGAGACTTATCCGTGCGTATCATAGAACTCATCCTGACCGACCTGGTTGCTCAAATGAGGGTTCGGTGACCCCTCCTCAAGGGGGGGGTACTGTTGTGAATGGGTTTGAGATGAGTTCTGAGCAGAGGCTCCCTCTGGTGGTTACAAGCGGTACTAGTGAGGATTGGGAATCAGGTGTTACTGATTGGTCTTATTTAAGGGAATCATTTTCCCATCAGGGTTGCCGGTGATCAATTGTTCTGGTCTGAATCCTTCTTTCCAGTTTCCCTTGTAGCCTGCTGTGTCGTGTCTGCATCTCCTGCTATCAGATAAGACAATTTCTTATTTTGTGTTTTTGCTATATTTTTGCATTTTGTCCTGCACTTCTGTGGGGGCCTTCTGGGTCCCCTCCGGGGGCTTTTGCCCTCTCAGTTTAGTCCAGCCACTGTGTTTTGTACTTTTGCTTTTTGCAGTTTTTTCAGTGGCTGCTGTTTTTGTTACACCAGAGAACTAATTTAGGTGGTAGAGGTCGTGTGATCTCAGGTGATTTTGAAATTAGTAGTTGGTGTTTTTCAGGGTTTTCTGGGATTGCAGTAAGTACCCTTCCTGTCCTTTTCTATTTAGATAGTTTGGGCCCCAGCGTTTGCTCATACTATTTTCTTTCTGTGTCAGTATTTCCTCTTGTCTAACCGCCATTACATGTTTGGGGGCTTTCTATTATTCTTTGGGGTTCTGCTCCGGGGCAGATAGCTTTCCTATTTCTATCTTTAGGTGTAGTTAGTTTCTCAGGCTGTGACGAGGCGTCTAGGACCATCGTAGGAACGCTCCACGGCTGCCTCTAGTTGTGGTGGTTAGTCAGGGTACTGCAATCTCATAGATTCCAACTGCTCTGGTGTATTTCCTTTTTTACCTGCACTCCTCAGCTACCGTAACATAACAGGAGGCGCTCTGAGAGTTGTTATAAGAGAACTCAGCCAGTGGAAGTAGATCCACCCAATCATCCTGTAGGTGGCAGATAAAACAGCGGAGATACTGCTCCAGGGTCTGATTGGTTCGTTCTGTCTGTCATTGTCTGGGGATGAAAAGCAGAAGAAAGGTTTACTTTAATGTCCAATGCTGCACAGAAATTTTGCCAAAACCTTGAAGTGAATTGCACCCCTCGATCCGAAATGACCTCATCCGGTACTCCATGTAAGCGAAACACATTCTTAATCATCAAGTCTGATGTCTGTTTTGCAGTGGGTAAGCCGACACAAGGGATAAAATGAGCTGCCTTTGTTAGACGGTCAACCACCACTAGAATGGTGTTCTTCCCTTGAGAGGTTGGTAACTCCACAATGAAGTCTATAGAAATGGATCCCCACGGGCGGGACGGGGTGGGAAGAGGTTGCAACAGACCAGTTGGTGAGGAGCGAGGTGTTTTGCATCTTGCACAGACTTCACATGAAGTGACATAGTTTAAGACATCTTTCCTGTAAGTGGGCCACCAAAAGAAACGAGAAAGAAATTCTTGTGTCTTTAGAATTCCCCTATGCCCGGCTATCTTGGAATCGTGGATGAGTTGCAATACTCTCAAACTGACTGTTTCAGGTATATACAGACGTTGTCCCTGAATCCACACACCATTCTTAAAGACAAGACTTACGTCCCTTGGGGGTTGAGCCAACAAAGAATCCGCATGCTATGCTTCCTTGATGTCCTTAAGTAGGTCTTGATTATGAATTACTCCTAGGAATCTAGAGTCAGGAAGAATAGTCTTAGGAGGAGTAATTGGACGTGTCTCTGCTGAGTAAATCCTAGAGAGTGCATCAGCCTTTCCATTGCGCGATCCTGGTCTATAAGAGATGATAAAATTAAATTGGTTTAAGAAAAGATTCCAACGAGCCTGGCGAGGAGTCAGGCACTTAGCCGACCTGGTAAATTCAAGGTTACGATGGTCTGTCAGGACGACTATTTTCTGTGCAGTGCCCTGAAGAAGGTGTCTCCATTCCTTGAAGGCGGCAATAATGGCCAACAATTCTCTATTGCCCACATCGTAGTTCCTCTCAGCCGAAGACAACTGCTGGGAAAAGAAGGCACAGGGATGCAAGACATTCTTCTCACCTGTTCTCTGAGAGAGTATAGCTCCAACGGCACAGTCTGAAGCATCCACCTCTATTATGAAGGCAAGCTCGGGGTTGGGATGTACTAAGATAGGTGCGGTGGTAAATTTATCCTTTAAACAGGAAAATGCTTCCTGTTGTGTTTCGGTAGCTGAGGAGTGCAGGTAAAAAAGGCAATACACCAGAGAAGTTGGAATCTATGAGATTGCAGTACCCTGACTAACCACCACAACTAGAGGCAACCGTGGAGCGTTCCTACGTTGGTCCTAGACGCCTCGTCACAGCTTGAGAAACTAACTACACCTAAAGATAGATATAGGAAAGCTATCTGCCCCGGAGCAGATCCCCAAAGAACATAGAAAGCCCCCAAACATGTAATGGCGGTTAGACAAGATGAAATACAGACACAGACAGAAAATAGTATGAGCAAACGTTGGGGCCCAAACTACCTAAATAGAAAAGGATAGGAAGGGCACTTACTGCAATCCCAAAAAACCCTGAAAAGCACCAACTCTACTAATTTCAAAATCACCTGAGATCACACGACCTCTACCACCTAAATTAGTTCTCTGGTGTAACAAAATCAAAACAGCAGCCACTGAAAAAACTGTTAAAAGCAAAAGTACAAACATCAGTGGCTGAACTAAACTGAGAGGGCAAAAGCCCCCGGAGGGGACCCTGAAGGCCCCCACAGATGTGCAGGACAAAATGCAAAAATCAAGCACAAAAACAAAAAGAAGAAAATGTCTTATCTGTTAGCAGGAGATGCAGACACGACACAGCAGGCTACAAAGGAAACAGGACTCAAGGATTGAGACCAGAACAATTGATCACCGGCAACCCTGATGGGAAGGCGACTCCCTTATATAAGACCAGTCAGTAACACCTGATTCCCACTCCTCACAATCTTCACTGGACAGTCCAGTACCGCTTGTAACCACCAGAGGGAGCCTCTGCTCAGAACTCATTTCAAGTCCATTCACAACAGTACCCCCCCTTGATGAGGGGTCACCGAACCCTCACTTGAGCAACCAGGTCGGTCAGGATGAGTTCTATGATACGCACGGATGAGTCTCCTAGCATGGATGTCCGAAGCAAACACCCAAGAATTGTCTTCCTGACCATAACCTCTCCACTTAACCAAATACTGGAGTTTCCGTCTAGAAAAACGAGAATTCAATATTTTCTCAACCACAAACTCCATATTGCCCTCAACCAGAACAGGGTCAGGAGGCAAAGCAGTAGGAACCACTGGCTCAACAAACCTCTTCAACAAGGACTTGTGGAACACGTTATGGATCTTAAATGTCCCTGGAAGAAGCAAACGAAAAGAAACAGGATTAAGAATCTCCATGATCTTATAAGGTCCAATGAACCTAGGCTTAAATTTAGGAGATGCCACTCTCATAGGAATATTTCTTGAGGACAACCAGACCAAGTCCCCCACTTTAAACCGAGGACCATCAGTCCTATGCCGGTTAGCAAACCGCTGGGCCCTCTCCTGAGAGAGGGACAACCTCTCCACTACCTGGTCCCAAATCTGCTGCATACGCTCCACAACAGAGTCAACACCCGACAGACAGAAGCCTCCGTCTGTCCCGAATAAAATCGAGGGTGAAACCCAGAATTACAGAAAAATGGAGACATCAAAGTGGCAGAGCTAGCCCTATTATTAAGAGCAAACTCAGCCAAAGGCAAAAAAGAGACCCAGTCATCCTGATCAGCAGACACAAAGCATCTTAGATAAGTCTCCAATGTCTGGTTTGTTCTCTCAGTTTGACCATTGGTCTGAGGATGAAACGCCGATGAGAAAGACAATTGAACACCAAGTTTAGAACAAAAGGTCCTCCAAAATCTGGAAACAAACTGGACTCCTCTGTCAGACACAATGTTCTCAGGAATGCCTGTAAACGAACCACGTGCTGAAGGAACAAAGGCACCAATTCAGAGGAGGAAGGCAACTTAGGTAATGGCACAAGATGTATCATCTTGGAAAACCTATCACAAATCACCCAGATGACGGTCATTCTCTGAGAAACAGGAAGGTCGGAAATGAAATCCATAGAGATATGGGTCCATGGTCTCTTGGGCACAGGCAATGGCATCAACAAACCACTAGAGCGAGAGCAAGGCTTGGAGCGAGAGCAAGTCCCGCAGGACTGCACAAATTCCCTGACATCACGAGACAAGGTAGGCCACCAAAAGGACCGACTAACCAAGTCTCTGGTACCAAAAATTCCGGGATGCCCAGCCAACGCGGAACAATGAATCTCAGACATCACACTCTTTTTCCACTGATCCGGGACAAACAATTTTCCAACAGGGCAGCGCTCGGGCCTATCCTCCTGACACCCCTCCAGAGCAAGTCTCAAATTGGGTGAGATGGCGGAAAGAACTACACCCTCTTTCAAAATAACAGAAGGATCAGATAACTCAGGAGAATCTGCAAGGAAACTCCTCGAGAGGGCATCCGCCTTAACATTCTTAGTGCCAGGAAGAAAGGAAACCACAAAATTAAAACGTGTGAAAAACAAGGCCCACCTGGCCTGTCTAGGATTGAGTCGCTTGGCAGATTCCAGATAAACCAGATTCTTACGGTCCGTAAGGACCACCACCTGATGTTTGGCTCCCTCCAGCCAATGTCTCCACTCTTCAAAAGCCCACTTCATGGCCAGTAACTCCCGATTACCCACGTCATAATTACGTTCAGTAGGAGAACATTTTTGAGAGAAAAAGGCACAAGGTTACTTTTAGAGGTCTCTGGATCTTTTTGGGACAAAACGGCACCTGCCCCAATTTCAGAGGCATCAACCTCCACCTGAAATGGCAGAGAAACATCAGGCTGCCGTAGAACAGGAGCAGAAGTGAATCTCTGCTTAAGTTCCTGAAATGCAGAGACTGCCTCAGGAGGCCAATTCACCACATCAGAACCCTTTCTGGTCAAATCAGTCAATGGTTTAACAATAACCGAGAAATTACCAATAAATTTACGATAAAAATTGGCAAAACCCAAAAATCTTTGAAGAGCCTTTAATGAAGTAGGTTGGACCCAATCACAGATGGCCTGAACCTTGACCGGGTCCATTTCAATAACAGATGGGGACAAAATGAATCCCAGAAATGAGATCCTCTGTACGCCAAAAAGACACTTTGATCCCTTCACATACAGAGCATTCTCTCTCAAAATCTGGAATACAGTTCGAACATGTTTCACATGAGAGTCCCAGTCATTAGAAAAAATCAAGATATCATCCAAATAAACAATCAGAAATTTATCCACAAAATCCCTGAAAATGTCATTCATGAAGGACTGGAAGACAGAAGGAGCATTAGTGAGCCCAAAGGGCATCACAAGGTACTCAAAATGCCCCTCAGGGGTATTGAATGCCGTCTTCCATTCATCCCCGTGCTTAATGCGAATAAGGTTATATGCCCCCCTGAGGTCAAGCTTGGTAAACCAAGTAGCGTTTTTCACCCTGGAAAACAGGTCAGAAATCAAAGGTAACGGGTATTGATATTTTACAGTAATATTGTTCAAAAGACGATAATCAATACACGGCCTTAATGAACCACCCTTTTTGGCCACAAAGAAAAAACCGGCACCTAAGGGTGAAGAGGATGGTCTGATATGACCCTTCTCCAATGATTCCTTGATATAAGACCGCATAGCGTCATGTTCAGGTACAGACAAGTTAAAAAGGCGACCTTTAGGGAATTTACTACCAGGCACTAATTCAATAGCGCAGTCATAGCTCCTATGGGGAGGCAAGGATGCAGATTTACTTTCGCTAAACACATCAGAAAAATCAATCAAAAAGTCAGGAACATCCTGAGCCTGGGGGAGGCAGAAAAAACAGGAGTGTTGGTATTAACACATTGGCAGCCCCAACTGGTTACAGACACAGATTTCCAATCCAAAACAGGATTATGAGACTGCAACCAAGGGAAGCCCAGTACGATAATATCATGCAGATTATACAGAACCAAAAATTTACAGCACTCCTGATGATCAGGTTCAACCCTCATTATCACCTGAGTAGAGAACTGAGGTTTATTCTCAGCCAAAGGGGTAGAATCGATCCCCAGTAGGGGAATAGACTTCTGTAGGGGTATCAAGGGAAACCCACAACGTTTAGCAAAATCCTTAATCCATCAGGTTAATAGCTGCTCCAGAATAAACGAAAGCCTGAGCAGAAAATGAGGACAGAGAGCATATCAGAGTGACAGTTAATAAAAACTTAGTCTGAACACTACCCAAGACAACTAAGCGTGCAAAACGTCTTCCCCGCTTAGGGCAGACTGAAATAGCATGAGAGGCATCACCACAGTAGAAACATAACCCATTGCGCTTTCGAAACTCATGACGCTGTGCCCCAGACACCACTCTATCACACTGCATGGGTTCAGAAGCAGGTTCACAAGGCAACACCATTCCACGCATACTTCTCCGCTCACGCAAACGTCTGTCAATTTGAATCGCTAATGACATAGAATCATTGAGACCAGAGGAGACAGAGAATCCCACCATAACATCCTTTACATTATCTGACAGACCCTTCCGAAAAAGGGCCGCCAAAGTGTCGTCATTCCACTTGGTCAGGACTGCCCACCTACGGAATCTCTGACAGTATAACTCAGCGTCATCAAGACCCTGATTTAATGCCAACAAGGCTTTTTCAGCTTGATCAGTGACATTAGGCTCATTGTACAATAACCCCAAAGCCTGAAAAAATGCATCAACATCACTCAAAACAGGATCCCCAGGTGTCAGGGAAAAAGCCCAATCCTGAGGATCGCCGCGCAGGAGAGAGATGACAATTTGAACCTGCTGCGCTGCGTTCCCTGAGGACTTAGATTTTAAGGCAAAAAACAATTTACAATTATTTTGAAATTCTGAAACTTAGCTCGATCTCCTAAAAACAAATCTGGCATGGGAATCCTAGGTTCCACAACAGGCAACCTAGCAACATAGGCAGCAATACTCCGAACCTCAGTGGCAAGCTGATCCACACGGCCAGACAACTGTGCAAACTCCATTGAGAGAAAAAAAAAAATCCTCCCCAGCACCCAGAGATACAGAGGGAAAAAAAAATGCAACAAACAGAAAAATATCTCTGACAACTCTGACAACCTTTTTTCTTTCACAATATTTTTTCCCTTCTGTGAGTACCATACAATTTTCAATTTTGTGGCCGGTGATACTGTTATGTTAGCTGAGGAGTGCAGGTAAAAAAGGCAATACACCAGAGAAGTTGGAATCTATGAGATTGCAGTACCCTGACTAACCACCAGAACTAGAGGCAGCCGTGGAGCGTTCCTACGTTGGTCCTAGACGCCTCGTCACAGCCTGAGAAACTAACTACACCTAAAGATAGATATAGGAAAGCTATCTGCCCCGGAGCAGATCCCCAAAGAACATAGAAAGCCCCCAAACATGTAATGGCGGTTAGACAAGATGAAATACAGACACAGACAGAAAATAGTATGAGCAAACGTTGGGGCCCAAACTACCTAAATAGAAAAGGATAGGAAGGGCACTTACTGCAATCCCAAAAAACCCTGAAAAGCACCAAATCTACTAATTTCAAAATCACCTAAGATCACACGACCTCTACCACCTAAATTAGTTCTCTGGTGTAACAAAATCAAAACAGCAGCCACTGAAAAAACTGGAAAAAGCAAAAGTACAAACATCAGTGGCTGAACTAAACTGAGAGGGCAAAAGCCCCGGAGGGGACCCTGAAGGCCCCCACAGAAGTGCAGGACAAAATGCAAAAATCAAGCACAAAAACAAAAAGAAGAAAATGTCTTATCTGTTAGCAGGAGATGCAGACACGACACAGCAGGCTACAAAGGAAACAGGACTCAAGGATTGAGACCAGAACAATTGATCACCGGCAACCCTGATGGGAAGGCGACTCCCTTATATAAGACCAGTCAGTAACACCTGATTCCCACTCCTCACAATCTTCACTGGACAGTCCAGTACCGCTTGTAACCACCAGAGGGAGCCTCTGCTCAGAACTCATTTCAAGTCCATTCACAACAGCTTCCTGAGCTTGCGGGGTCCAGGAGAACCTAGACTGTTTCCGGGTAAGTTGGGTGATAGGTGACACTACCTCAGAAAAATTCTTAATGAAACGTCTATAGAAGTTGGCAAAACCCGATGAAACGCTGCACCTCCTTCACATTTCTAGGATTGGCCAATCCTTGATGGCTTGGGTCTTGCTTCCATCCATACTAATCCCTTGCGTAGATAGTACATGCCCCAGAAATTGAATTTCGGTCCTATGAAATTCACATTTTTCAAGTTTGATGTAGAGATGGTTTTGTCTTAGGCGTTCTAAGACCATTCTCACATGTCCATGATGTTCCTCTGTGGAGTTAGAAAAAATTAGAATATCATCCAGATAAATCACCACAAATGTATCTAGGAGATCCCTGAAGATATCATTCACGAAGTGTTGGAAAGTGGCTGGGGCGGTACTCAGACCAAAAGGCATAACTAGATATTCAAAGTGTCCATAGCGTGACCTGAAAGCAGTCTTCCATTCATCCCCAGGTCTAATACGGACCAAGTTATAGGCCCCACGGAGATCCAGTTTAGAGAAAATTTTGGCATGCCGCACTCTCTCCAACAATTCAGGGATTAAAGGCAATGGATAACGGTTTCTAATAGTAACCTTATTGAGTTCCCTATAGTCTATGTAGGGTCTCAGAGATCCATCTTTCTTCTTCACAAAGAAGATGGGTGCACCTGCGGGAGATGAAGAGGGGCGTATGAAGCCCTTGGCTAAATTTTCATCTATATAATCCTTCAAAGCTTTCAGCTCGGGCCCCGCTAGGGGGTAGATCTTACCAAAAGGTATCTCGGCTCCCGGCAATAATTCAATTGGACAATCATATGGACGGTGAGGAGGAAGCTGATCAGCGTTCTTCTTGTCACATAAATCCACATAGTCCTGGTATACAGCTGGTAGTTCAGGGACTGACATGGTTCCTTTAGGAACAGAGCAAGCTGAAACTCCTTGACTCATCTGTTTCTCCGGAAAGTGTAATTCCTTGGTCTCCCAGTTAATCGTAGGATTCTGCGCCTGCAGCCATGGTAGCCCTAGAATAATGGGAAAGTGGGGAGAAGAGATAAGCATAAAAGACATTTTCTCCTGATGATCTTTACCCATAAGGACCCTCAAAGGCTCTGTTTCTTGATCCACTGGTCCAGATGTCAGTAGAGAGCCATCCACAGTCTCCATCTGTACTGGAGTAGCCTTCTTCATTGAACGTATCCCCTGTTTCAGAGCAAAGGAGATATCCATAAAATTTCCACTTGCTCCTGAGTCGATCATAGCAGAGCTAGACACCCAGACTGAGTCAACCCAGAGTTTGATGGAAAGGAAGCAATGAGAATTGTTTCTTTTACAACTCAGCTGGGACACCGCTGAGGAAACTTGAAAAATTGCAGCGTTTATACCATCATCGTCCCCAGAACTAACAGAGTTTAAGTCCGAGAAATCAAGATCTCTTGCAGCAGATCTCTCTGGAGACTGAGGCTCGGACATGACAGAGCTCCTCTCGCAACACTCACAGTGAATGACTGCTGCAGTAGTCTTACGAGAACGGCTGGGGCAGTTTATAATGAAGTGCCCTGACTTACCACAGTAGAAACATAGATTTTCCTTTATACGATGTTCTTTGCGTGCATCACTAACCCGTCTTTGTAAAGAGTCCACCTGCATGGGTTCAGGTTCTGGTTCCCTTGTGATCCTACTCAAAGGTTCCTTAGCTGAGGAGGGAGGTAGTAAAAGGTTAGTGCGATTATTTTCGAACCATCTCTCTTGTCTGCGTTCAGTCAGACGAGCATCAATACGGATACAATAGTTAATAAAGTCACCTAACGCAGTGGGAGGGTCAGCACAAGCAAGTTCATCCTTAATCAGTGGAGACAACCCTTTCCGAAAAATAGTTTTTTTAACGGAAGTGTCCCAAGTGGTATCAAGAGCTCATCTCCTGAAATCCAGGGCATATTCGGCTACTGAACGCTTACCTTGGCGCAAAGTTAACATGGCTGCTTCAGCTGTTGCACCTCGATTGGGGTCATCAAACACCTGCCCCATGGCTGAAATAAAAGCATCAAGGTGATTCAAACAATCATCCTCAGTCTCAATCAGAGGGTTTGCCCACATCAAAGCCTTATTGGTAAGCAACATGATTATAGTAAGCACTTTGGATCGTTCAGTGGGAAATTGTGAAGCATGTGCAGAGAAAAATAAATTGCATTGATTAATAAATCCCCTGAATTTCTCACGTTCACCGCCAAAACGAAAAGGAGGTAATTTGGGGATCCCAGAACTTGGGGTTATGGCAGGAGCCTGGGCTCGTTCCTCTAGAGCCTCAATCCTGGCTCGCAATTCCTGGGTAGTCTGTCCAAACACTTGCAAATTATGATTAGTGAGGTCCTGTAGGCTTGCAAAACGGGTTTTTAAAGTCTGTACATCTGAAAGGATTGTATCAGTCACTCCGCAAAGTTCCTTTATGCGGGCCTCCATCTTCCAGATCTTTTAAGCAGAAGTGCTGGAAGGAGAAGAGGAAAGGAAAAAAAAAAAAAAACAATAGTGTTTACCTGTGGTAACACTCCAGAGTAAAATTTTAAGGGAATGCGCTCACCTGGAATGGTTGTGAGAAGTCACAACCACTGTCATCACATAAGGTATTAAACGGACATCTAATATCCACAGTCACAGCAGACACGGCTTTCCCAGACCCAGCAGACACTAAACATTGGCTCCTGAATCTTGTCATGTATAGTGTACAGTTCCTATAGCGTCTTGTGCTTGGGTGCGAGGAAAACACAGGAGACATAGGTTGAAATGAAATGACTTGTATTACTTCATACAAGCATGCTAAAAAGTTCACACAGTTTGCAGGAACAGCGACAGGAGACACAGCAGGCCAGAGTAACTTCAAGCACTACAATAAATCTCCAAAGCAGGTTCAGGATCTCTTCTCTGTACCGTAATTCCTCTGCAAACATGGATTCACCAAACAGCAGGTTTCCAGAGTCCAAATGTGTAGCCCAGCTTCGCAGGCACACATAAAAGTCCAGGAGAGTGCACTGGAAGGCAACAGCAAAGCTTGATATGCATTCACTGCCACTCACTCTTCAGACACACCCATCTGAGTTATAAGGGGGAGTGACACGTGGTAGTCAGTCAGTCTAGTCTAGCTTCCTGTCTGAGGAGAGTGTAGTTTTAGTCTGGCTTTGTGAGACAGCCAGTCAGTTAGCTCCGGGAGGCTCAGGAGTGAGTCATCCCTTGGATAGTTATCTGTCTGAGATAAGATCAGTCTGAGTGGAGCTTAGTGTTCAGTGGAGTTCAGCCTGTTAGCTTCTGTCTCAAGGACAGAGCAGCCATTCAGTCTCGGTCCTGTGTGGACTTTGGAGGAAACTGAGAGCTGTGCAGCGAGCTCTGGATGAAGCTGACATTATTCCACAAAAGCCACCAGTGTTTATGTTAAGAGCGGAAAGCAGGGCGAAGGGCACAGTGGAGAAGACAGAGAAGTGCTACAGGTATTGGATTGTCTGCACTAAATTGCCGGACACCGGGGTCCAAAGTGTTGCTACTGTTTCAGGCATAGTAACAAGAAAACCGGAGGCATCTGGACTACAGGTCGCAGAGAGCAGCCCTAAGTGTCAATACGTAACCGGAGTCAGGTGGAACAGGGACTTTGAGTCAAGTGCACGACAAAAGTAAGGACTTAGTTTCATCACTTAGAAGGCTCCACCACAACGTTGGCCGGGCAGTACAGCTATAGAGAAAGCTGGAGTTTCAGAGTTAACTTCGCTTCAGGCAAGTTGGACTCACCTACAATTGAAGTTAAGGAGGCCTCTAACCTGCTCAGCTGTTACCGGAATGTGCACTCTCCACCCCGACCAGCTCCCCGGGATCTGCTTGAACCATCATCAGTAAAAGGTATGAAAAGAAGCTGCATTGTGTTTGGCTGAATTCTTATTACACCCTGCATCATCATCACCATAGACTTCCAGGGACCCGTCTCACCTGTGGGAGACTACCACCCAGCTGCCCCCATAACATCCCCTGTGAAAGTCCTTATAGCAGCGCTGGTTCAATTAACCAGATACCACAGGTGGCGTCACGAACTACCTATCCTAAATTATCCCCTGTAAATATTCCCCCTATTGCACGACCGCCAGGGCCACGGACCGAGCCACCGCTACCAGTGACAACTCCCATAGATTTCCATGGGCTCGGCTCCGAGTACCCCATAGCCCTGGTATCCACAATTGTGGTGCGTGGTCGCAACAACAATTTTGGCGTCACGAACAGGATACGAAAGCTTGCAATTGTGAGTCCTGTGTGCCTAAATTGAACTGTTTGCTGTATGTCACTATTGGCGCCAAATACCGCCATTTTGCCGCCAAGTTGGCGCCCTGAGGCGCTGGTGAAGAAGGTGGGCGTACCTTCGTGGGCGTGTACCCCCCCTGAAGCGCGAAAAGTTATGGCCGCCCTCTCCAAGGCCTACTACAATGTGCGATCCAGCCCCACTGCAAAAGAAATACGCCTCCTCTTCATCCTCTATGCGAAGAGGAGGAGACGCAAATCCCGCCTCCACGGAAAGGACCAGAATGTTCCTGTTGGATACCACAGTGATACCTGGACCGAGATGGCGGAAGGACAGGGTTTATTGTCACTGACCAAATGTATAAAGTTTAAAATTTATATATATCAATGTGTTTTAACCATGCCAATGGACTGCGTGGCTGTGGACTATGCCAGCCCAAGAACTTGCTATGTAAATAGTTGCGCTACGGTGCATTATCTTGGTTTTACATGAAACCTAACTACAAAATCTACCTCTGAAGAAAAACCCGTATGTTGTGGCCTAGAGTGAGGTCTGCGGTCAGAAGTCCTGCAGCCCACCCAGGACCCACGTGGGAGGTTTTTGGTGCGGGTCCTCCACAAGTATCTTGTATATATAAAAAAAATGTCTTGATATTTTGATACTTTTGTATTTTCTTACTGTACATATTGTAACGTTCAAGAAATCCTTACCTCCCGGATGGGAAGAGTTATAATGTTGTTGTTAATGCAAAACAAAATGTTCTTTTTGTCTTTTACAGCCTGGGAGTGCTGTGTTTTACCAAGGGGGGATGTGTAGCCCAGCTTCGCAGGCACACATAAAAGTCCAGGAGAGTGCACTGGAAGGCAACAGCAAAGCTTGATATGCATTCACTGCCACTCACTCTTCAGACACACCCATCTGAGTTATAAGGGGGAGTGACACGTGGTAGTCAGTCAGTCTAGTCTAGCTTCCTGTCTGAGGAGAGTGTAGTTTTAGTCTGGCTTTGTGAGACAGCCAGTCAGTTAGCTCCGGGAGGCTCAGGAGTGAGTCATCCCTTGGATAGTTATCTGTCTGAGATAAGATCAGTCTGAGTGGAGCTTAGTGTTCAGTGGAGTTCAGCCTGTTAGCTTCTGTCTCAAGGACAGAGCAGCCATTCAGTCTCGGTCCTGTGTGGACTTTGGAGGAAACTGAGAGCTGTGCAGCGAGCTCTGGATGAAGCTGACATTATTCCACAAAAGCCACCAGTGTTTATGTTAAGAGCGGAAAGCAGGGCGAAGGGCACAGTGGAGAAGACAGAGAAGTGCTACAGGTATTGGATTGCCTGCACTAAATTGCCGGACACCGGGGTCTGAAGTGTTGCTACTGTTTCAGGCATAGTAACAAGAAAACCGGAGGCATCTGGACTACAGGTCGCAGAGAGCAGCCCTAAGTGTCAATACGTAACCGGAGTCAGGTGGAACAGGGACTTTGAGTCAAGTGCACGACAAAAGTAAGGACTTAGTTTCATCACTTAGAAGGCTCCACCACAACGTTGGCTGGGCAGTACAGCTATAGAGAAAGCTGGAGTTTCAGAGTTAACTTCGCTTCAGGCAAGTTGGACTCACCTACAATTGAAGTTAAGGAGGCCTCTAACCTGCTCAGCTGTTACCGGAATGTGCACTCTCCACCCCGACCAGCTCCCCGGGATCTGCTTGAACCATCATCAGTAAAAGGTATGAAAAGAAGCTGCATTGTGTTTGGCTGAATTCTTATTACACCCTGCATCATCATCACCATAGACTTCCAGGGACCCGTCTCACCTGTGGGAGACTACCACCCAGCTGCCCCCATAACATCCCCTGTGAAAGTCCTTATAGCAGCGCTGGTTCAATTAACCAGATACCACAGGTGGCGTCATGAACTACCTATCCTAAATTATCCCCTGTAAATATTCCCCCTATTGCACGACCGCCAGGGCCACGGACCGAGCCACCGCTACCAGTGACAACTCCCATAGATTTCCATGGGCTCGGCTCCGAGTACCCCATAGCCCTGGTATCCACAATTGTGGTGCGTGGTCGCAACACAAAAGTGTTCCAAGGTTCCTCAGTAGGGAATAGCTGGAGTACAAGTCCAAGGCTTCCAGGAGTCAGGTCAAGACTGACTGAGGCTTGATTCAGGAGCACTGATTGTTCAGCTGAGGCTGCTTAAGAAGCAAGAGGGAAGAATCAGGGCGGGAACATGAAAACTGGAAACTCCATATTAACTGAGGGCAAGAGCTGCAGAAAGACAGAAAGCAAAATGGCCGACGGAAAACTGAGTTTCAAGGAACATGTCAACAGAGACAAAGAACCTTACACAGTCTGTCGGATCCATACAGATGCCCGCCTGACACTGTGTCCTCCAGGGAAGTGGTCCAGCAACCCCCAGGTAGATTGGTCGCACTCCCAAAGACTCCCTTTCAGTAATGTTCCTTTCTGGCCTTCTATCTTTCTCTCCGTGCTATTACTCCTTACTTCCTTGCACCTTCACCCAGTCAGAGCTCTCAGACGAAGGGAGCTGTGAACCCTTTCGGTAAACAGATCAATCCTTTGTCTGCACGTACTTGACCCTGTAATGCTGCCTTCCGGTAGAGATGCTGGTGGAATATCGCAATGGCCCATGAAGTGACCACTGCTGTCGGCTTTACTAGCAGAGCCTGAAGCTTTCCCGCTAGTCTAGGGCCCGTGCCCCGTGTCGGCCTGGTCCTTCTAATCCTAGAATGGGCTACAGCTTCAATCGCTGTCTCGGTCCAGGACCCTCTCGCTCCTCTGGCAGTTGCTTCCCAAGATCAGCTCAGGAGAAGCCACAGTCCAAGACTGGCTGCTCTCTAATCTAACATGCAGCCTAATTGCTGCCTAAGCTCCACCCACCCAGCTATACACCCTTTCCTAACCAGGCTGAGTCAGACCATCCTCCCTAAGGGTCCGTCCATATGCTCAGCTGGCATGGTGTGTTGGATGCAGGTGTGGAGTCCTAGGGGTGCTCCCTCCTTACCTGAGAGTCAGGAGTCACACCTCTGGGTGAGATTCAACAACTCTGTGGCGACTGAGACCCTCAGGGGCGCCACATTCTCCCGTTAAACACAGCACGTCCGCGGGCTGAAATAGAGCAAAACAGGTGTACAGAAACATGCTAATTTTTTTGAGAATGCTTTTCAACAGATAAGAAAACAGTTTAAAACATAACATCCCTTTATGGGAGGCACTTAGGATTGAACGTTGCATAAATAACATTTTACTATAAATACTCAAGTAAACTCTTTCTAAATACTCAAGTAAACTGCTGGCACCGGGCCCTCCACCCCCTGCTCAGGGGCCCCATAGCGGCCAGGTGGCAGAGCAGGGAGAGCGATTCTCCCTGCTCTGCCGCAGAATGTAACTGTGTCAGTGCGCTGTGCACGCCGATACATTTACAGTAGCGTAGCTCCGGGTGGGCCCCCTCCGAGCGCGGGGTCCGGGGCCACCGCCCCCTCTGCCCCCCCGGTAGCTAGCTACTGCCCCTGTTAATTCAGCATGGACCGGAGCCGAAAGTTGCTCAAAGGAACCGCAACTGGAAGTTCCATCTGAACCGGTACGCCAGTCGAACGCCGCACGTGCGGACGTTCCCACGAGAGGAACTAGTGTCTTGGGAGCCGCGACCACTTCTACACCAGCGGAACGGGTGAGGGCGCCCTTGTCGTCAACCCTGGAAAGGAGGCCCTCCCCGCACAATTCCGTCCCTGAGGCCGCCGTCCGTCCCCGCGTTCCTATGGGAAAACCAGCTCCCCCACCCCAGCCGTCGAAGGTTCAATTGGCCTCCTATTCAGCCACAGCTCTGGGGGCTATCCATACCCAACCGGCCGTAGAGGGCCCCTTTCCCACGCCCAGGCAGGTCGCCTGGGTGGAAGGGGTGATCCTTGATAAAAAAAACAATGAGACCGGAAGTTTGGAGAGAGCTACGACAGCCGGGTGGGGGTGCTCTGGCAGAATGGCGCACCAGCTGCCGACTGGTGTATACCGACACTGACCAGGGATATGGCTTTATTAAAGAGGACAGGACGGATGCCAATGTCTATGTAGACGTAACGTCCATCAAATTCGGGAGGCTGTTGAACATGGGAGACCGGGTCTTCATCTTTAAGGAATACTATCCACGCAGGTAATGCTTGGTAGCGGTTACCCACTATGATGAGGACGACATCAGCCTCTTCCCGGAATCAGTGCAGGCCCAAACATCAGCAGGCATCTGGGAGTCTGACGATGCTGCACTGGCACCATCCACATCTCTGCGACTGCAGAGATGACATCTGAAAGAGCAACACGTGGTGCATGCCGTTGAACTTGGTAAATCTGAAAAAAATAATAAAAGTTGTGCACGTTGCACCATGTTTAATACGGGACTGTTCTGCGTTCCCATAGGAAGAGAACAGTAAAATAGGATTTGTTGGACTTAAATAACTATATACCCCAAATATTGCAAGGATATGTATCAAAATAAAATGGTCCCACAAAACCTCAAAAAATTGGATGGCAAACCACCCGGAGAGATATAAAAAGACACCGTGCACAGGATGTGAATGGAGGAGGAAAGACCCAAACTGGTGAGGCAATAAAATATAAAATATATATATTCTATATAATAAAATAATCAAAATGGCAAAATATGCAAAAGTATATAATCTTTATTCAGCAATAATGAACAACATAATAAAAAACAGAATTAAAACGCCAAAGGCGTCTGATAATTAACCCAGATATACAAGGGCTCAAATTAATCGACCAGGAAATAAATATAATGTATAAAATAGCTGCAAATCCCAAATAATATGTGCCAAGCAATATATTGAAAAAATGCATAAAAAACCGAAAGTGCCAACAGTATGAATGGCTGACCAATAAAAAAGAAAATGTGTATAGTGACCAATAAATCTGCATGCGATGCTGCAACATATAAGGAGTGCATATACTAGTGCATAAAAGGTGTCAAGACACTATAAGCACATGAGCTTGTGAAAGAAAATCAATATGGTAAAACAGGGAAATGAGCAGGATAAAAAAGGAAGGAACAACTACCTGGGAGCCACTGGGCAATACAGACAGCCTGGGAATACGCGCCTCGACGCGCGTTTCGGAAAGTATTTCCTTCGTCAGGGGGATGTACCATGTTGTAGCTGCAGCCTTTTTATAGTTATTATTGATATTAAACATAATATCACGTGTACATCTTCTGCTGTGATTTATCTTGCAAAGTGTCCTTGTGATTTAATGTACGTTGGTTTGACCACCAGACAGTTTAAAGTCAGGGTGCGTGAACACGTACTGGGCATTAAGGCAGCAGCGGAAGTGGAGGACATTTCATCTTTAAAAACCATCCCAAGACCTTTAAATTACACCACAACTGTGATTTTTCAAAGTTGAAGGTCTCGGGGATAGACATGTTGGTTGTTAATAGCAGGGGTGGCAATGTCAGTAAACGGTTAGCCCAACTTGAGGCCAAGTGGATATGGACCTGTGTAGCCCAGCTGCGCTTGGAGCCACATGTCCCAGGAGGATGCACTAAAGGTAACCCCCACACGTACATGATATTCATTCACACCTTCACTATTCTCTAGAGCCACCAGAGGGAGCCCTTTTGCAGTATATGTAGGGTAGTGAAGACACAGCAGTTACCTCAGATCTCCTCGGAACACCAGAGAACACCTCAGACGAGAGGAGAGCGGATTACCTCAGAGAGACAGACAGTCTAGTCACCTCAGACAGAGCTGATTAGCTGGGAATGTTGAAAGACTGTTAGTTCCCTTAGAGTGTGGAAAGTTAGCTCAAAGAAGTGCGCACAGATCAGTTAGACGGAAGGTCCTGATAGCTGCTTCAGACTGAGCATTAGAAAGAAAGAAGGAAAGGGAACAGCAGTGACTGAGAGAACCTGAAGACTACAGCTTGAGCTTAGTTTAATGTGTGGAGGCCAGTACGAGTGGAGAAAGATAGCAACTTCAGCCTGGTCAGAACTGAGTCAACTGAGTGTAGTTTCAGCGAGCAAGCGTGCCGACGCTTTGAGAGCGGTGAAGAGAAGGAAGAATCAGCTATCTACTGCTAGTGTGCTTATGTTAAGGGTCGGAGTAGGACGAAAGGCAAGTGGAAGATAATAAGAGAGTAACGGAGGTTGAAACAGCATTGATAGCTTACCTCTACTCTGCACAACCGGACACCAGGTCCGAGCTTGCTAGAATCTACACAACTAGTAGGAGATACCGGAGACCCTGTGGGACTTCAAGTCGCAGGGGCCCACAAGTGCTGATACGTAACCGGGGTCAGGAAGACGGAGTCTAGCAGGGCCCTGCATACAGAGACACTGTTCTATCCACGAGAAAGCCTCACCACAAAGTCAGCCGGGCGTAAAATTGAAGACAGAGTTAGACTTCGTTTCATACAGGTCAGAAACTCACACATACAGGAGTACGGAGGCCCTACACCTACTCAGTGGGAATACTGAATGTGCATCCTCCACCCTGCCAGCTTCCCGGGACGTGCTTACAACTATACCATCAGTAAAGGTACAGAAAGAGACTTTTGTGTGTGTCTGCCTTATTGCTCCTGCGGCTGAAAGCACCCCTTCTCCGTCCCGCACCCCAGCACCGCCATCTACCCTGAGGGACCCAGTCTTGCCTGTGGAAGACTTAACACCTTGCTGCCCAGTAACAACCCCTCAGCGGATCTACACAGCAGCGCTAGTCACACTGACCAGGTACCACAGGTGGCGTCACGAACATATCCTACAAACACTTTAATCCCCTGCAAATATTCCCATTTTAGTGAGCGCCCAGGGCCACGGACCGAGCTGTGCTACCCGTGACATCCCCCATTGAAGTGAACGGGCTCGGTGCCGAGTACCCCACAGGCCCTGGCTGAGCAACTCATTTCCTTAACACGGTATCTCCACTTGGCCTCAATGAGTGTCTCTCATTTATACTCTTTTTATAAATTGTTCTGTATGTTAGCCATTTTTTGTTTGTACCGTGTTTTAGTGTTTTTCTGTTATTAATGCACTTTTTATACTTTTAGTTTTCTGGATGAACTATATTGTTTTCATGTGGAGTTTGGATTGAAACATGTATCTGGCTCCGGCTATGATCCATCAAAGTGTATCTTCGTGCAGCTTTGGCATTATTGTTTCATATATATATATATATATATATATATATATATATACTCTGTATTTTGTATTGTGATATGTATATTGTAAATTATGTGCAAAACGTATTGTATGTTTTGTTATAATTTTTTGTATTGTCAATATTTTCTCATATATATATATAATATAATATATATATATATATATATTGTAAGGCGGCGGTGTTCATACCGTGCAGTAACTGAGGCAGTGACCCAAGCAAGTCCAAAGTAAACAGCTTTTATTCAGCAACTCACGGGTAAAACAGGAAAAGTCCTCCGGTACGCAGCCGGGGTAACATCAGTTCATAAACACTGGTTGCCGGGAACAACGGCCGCGCCGGGCCGAACAGAGCCTGACAGGTGCAGAGCCGTCCCAGGCGTGGGTTCAGCTATACACAATCCTGTGGAGCTTTCCTGCTATGCTCCTCGCAGGGTCCCAACATAGAACAACACTAATCCTTAGTGCAGGAGTTTTAAAGACCTGTGGCAAAAGCCACTGGAAAACCCAGGTTGGAGGGAGGAGGCCGCCCCACTGCCTCCTGTGACCTCCTCCAAGAAATGAAGGCCCTGCCGGATTTTACTTAATCTGCCTTAGCCAGGTAGTCTGACTAGGTCATTGCTCACCTTCATTCCTGCATTGCAGCCGCAGCTGTGTGTGTGACTGCAATGCACTCCAACGGCTTTAATAGGTCTCTGTACACATTCTGGGGGAAATATAACGTCCCTCGTAAACGATCCCGGTCACTGCCTCACATATTCCCCCCTCTGTTCAAACTTGTGGGGTTGAACATTTGCCACCATACAGGGTGCCCGGGACAGGGCATCCGCGTTTGCTTGCAACTTCCCAGGGCGATGTTCTACAGAGAAACTGAAATTTTGCAGTGACAGGAACCACCTGGTGACTCGCGCATTCCTCTCCTTTGAATTCCTCATCCATACCAAGGGTGAGTGGTCCGTCACCAAGCGGAACTGACGCCCGAGTAAATAATAACATAGTGATTCCAAGGCCCACTTAATAGCCAAACACTCCTTCTCTACTACGCTATAGTTTTTCTCTGCCGGGACAAGTTTTCTACTCAAGTAGGTGACCGGGTGCTCTTCACCATTCACTTTTTGTGACAACACCGCCCCTAGTCCTACCTCCGAGGCATCTGTCTGTACAATGAAGGTTTCATTGAAGTTGGGGCTGATGAGGACCGGCTGACCACACAGGGCCAACTTCATGGACTGAAAGGCTTCTTCTGCCTGAGGGTTCCACCGAACCATTACCGTTTTCTTTCCTTTCAAGAGATCGGTTAGGGCCGCCGTTCGCCTGGCAAAATTAGGTATAAACCGGCGGTAATACCCAAGGATGCCAAGGAACGCCCTCACCTGTTTTGTACTCGATGGTTTAGGCCAGTTTTTTATGGCCTCAATTTTACTGATTTGGGGCTTGATAGCTCCTCGGCCTATCACATACCCCAAATATCGAGCTTCCTCCAGCCCTATCGCACATTTTTTTGGGTTTGCTGTTAACCCCGCGGCTCTGAGAGAATCCAGCACCGCTTGTACGTGTGTTAGGTGCGTTTGCCAGTCGGTGCTAAATATGATGATATCATCTAGATACGCGGACGCGTATTCCTGATGAGGCTTGAGCACTATGTCCATCAATCTCTGAAATGTAGCTGGGGCCCCATGTAACCCAAAAGGTAAGACCACATAGTGAAATAGACCCTCCGGAGTTACGAAGGCGGTCTTTTCCTTCGCCGAATCTGTGAGAGGTACCTGCCAATAACCCTTGGTGAGATCGAGCGTGGTAAAGTACTGGGCCTGCCCCAGTCTCTCAATCAGCTCGTCCACCGGGGCATTGGATAAAGGTCGAACTTTGACACTTCATTCAATTTCCGGAAATCATTACAGAAGCGTAATGATCCTTCTGGCTTTGGAATCAGTACAATGGGGCTAGCCCACTCACTCCGTGATTCCTCTATGACGCCTAACTGAAGCATTTGTTTTACCTCAGCCGAAATGGCTTGCCTCCGGGCTTCGGGCACCCGGTACGGTCTTATTCGCACCCTTACCCCAGGTTCGGTGACAATGTCATGTTGGATAACCGTAGTCCTACCTGGTAGCTCTGAGAACACGTCGGTATTGTTTTGCACCAGGGAGCGAGCCTCCCGTCGCTGCTGTTTAGTGAGGGCATCACTTATCCTGACCTCCCCTTGGATGCTTCCCTGGCTGAAGGTAGAGGACTCTCTGGTGATATGTCCGGGGTGATGTCTGTAACTAAACACTCTCGATCTTTCCAAGGCTTTAGCAGGTTTACATGGTAGATCTGCTCAGGTTTCCTCTTCAGCACGGGTACGGTGCTGACTGTCCCCAGCAGAGGGACGCGACCCCTTTCCCGATTCCTTGGTTGGCAGAGATCGGCGTGACAGCCGAGAGGGGGCGGAGTCTCGAATAAAGTCTTGAGTGGCCGAGTAGCGCTCGATCAAACTGACTACCTGGTCGAGTGTGCCGGGGTCGCATTGCCCCACCCATCGTTGGATAGCAGCCGGCAGAGTCCTTACCAGCCTGTCAACCACCACCCTCTCCACCATCTGGGCTGGAGACAAAGTCTCTGGCTGGAGCCACTTCTTTACCAGCTGCAGGAGGTCATAAGCCTGAGACCGCGCGGGTCGTGTCTCCACATAGGCCCATGAAAATACACGCTGAGCCCTCACGTATGTATTAACCCCCAGTCGGGCAAGGATCTCACCTTTGAGCCTCTGGTAGTCCTGGGCGTCCTCCCGACTGAGATTGAAGTAGGCCTTTTGTGCATCGCTGACCAAAAACGGAGCTACTACTTCTGCCCACTGGCCGGCGGGTAGGTTTTCCCGCTCCGCTGTGCGCTCATAAACTGTCATGAAAGCTTCCACGTCGTCCTCTGGTCCCATCTTCCTCAACGCTGAGCGAACCCTGTCTCGGGCCTCGCGACGTTCAGGGGCTGGTGCCGTCGAGATCTCCCGCAGTGCAGAAATCTGTTGTAGCAACAGTTCGTTTGTTTTTTGCTGCTGCTGGTACAATAGCTGCTGTTGCTCATTGTGCTGTTGCTCCCGCTCCTGCTGTTGCCGCTGGAGACTCAGGTACTGCTCCTGCTGTTGTCGCTGAGACTGCAGCTGCTGCTGTTGTGTAATTACCAGCTGCTTTACCAGCTCCTCCATTTTGTCCACGGGTTGCGACTGAAAAGTGGCCGGCCGGATTGGGTTCATGAAGCTGCCGGTGGGGGTATACCTCAGTCACAATGCCCGCATTCTCCAACCAATTGTAAGGCGGCGGTGTTCACACCGTGCAGTAACTGAGGCAGTGACCCAAGCAAGTCCAAAGTAAACAGCTTTTATTCAGCAACTCACGGGTAAAACAGGAAAAGTCCTCCGGTACGCAGCCGGGGTAACATCAGTTCATAAACACTGGTTGCCGGGAACAACGGCCGCGCCGGGCCGAACAGAGCCTGACAGGTGCAGAGCCGTCCCAGGCGTGGGTTCAGCTATACACAATCCTGTGGAGCTTTCCTGCTATGCTCCTCGCAGGGTCCCAACATAGAACAACACTAATCCTTAGTGCAGGAGTTTTAAAGACCTGTGGCAAAAGCCACTGGAAAACCCGGGTTGGAGGGAGGAGGCCGCCCCACTGCCTCCTGTGACCTCCTCCAAGAAATGAAGGCCTTGCCGGATTTTACTTAATCTGCCTTAGCCAGGTAGTCTGACTAGGTCATTGCTCACCTTCATTCCTGCATTGCAGCCGCAGATGTGTGTGTGACTGCAATGCACTCCAACGGCTTTAATAGGTCTCTGTACACATTCTGGGGGAAATATAACGTCCCTCGTAAACGATCCCGGTCACTGCCTCACAATATATATATATATATATATATATATATATATATATACATTGTGTTTTTAGTATTTTTTGTATATCTATTGGTTTGGTGACATGTGGATTTTTTATTTTTTATTTGTGTGTCATGTCACTGTTTAATGGGAATTAATTGGCCCTTACGGGTATTATATATATATATACACATGATGGATTATGTCTTTCATTGAATCAAGTTAGATATTTTGTGTAATCTGCAGCCTGCAGCTAGGTATATGGCAATTTCCCCATATCGGTGATGTGCACATGTCTGCAGGGCTGGACGGGACTGTCGCATGGCGACGGCGTCTCCATGTGACCTTGCGGTCTGGCATTTCCGAATTGCTGGGTCATGTGACGCCGGCCGCCGTGCTGGCTTCCGGTCCACGCTGGCTGCAATGCGCCGGTGTATTACCAACCGGGTTTAGTATTATTGGAACTATAAAAAGGCTGTACAACATGGCACATCCCCCTGACGAAGGAAATACTTTCCGAAACGCGCGTCGGGACGCGTTTTTCCAGGCTGTCTGTATTGCCCAGTAGCTCCCAGGTAGTTGTTCCTTTTTTATCCTGCTCATTTCCCTGTTTTACCATATTGATTTTCTTGGTACATATTATTTGGGATTTGCAGCTATTTTATACATTATATTTATTTCCTGGTCGATTAATTTGAGCCCTTGTATATCTGGGTTAATTATCAGACGCCTTTGATGTTTTAATTCTGTTTTTTATTATGTTGTGCATTATTGCTGAATAAAGATTATATACTTTTGCATATTTTGCCATTTTGATTATTTTATTATATAGAATATATATATTTTATATTTTATTGCCTCACCAGTTTGGGTCTTTCCTCCTCCATTCACATCCTGTGCACGGTGTCTTTTTAGCCCTGTCATGCTCAACAGAAGAGCCACACGGCCGTTGCGGCCTTTGGTAATGTTGAAAAACAAAATGTTGTTGGTATTCTTATGAAAATTTGTCCTGGCCTGGAGGACTGCGAGCTAGGCGTTATACCTGGAGCTTATGGACTCTTTTTGTTTTGTTGCACTTGTTGCGCCCATTCTGCTGGAAATAGGTGAGACTGTCTCTTTACCTGGAGATCTCTGGAAAGTCTGTACTCCCCTCAAGGGAAGGGGGAGCATTTCTCCTCGGGCTGCCTGTCGTTGCAATCTGGACAAGACTGGGAACATGGAGTGTTACCTGTGCACCATGGACTGCGGTACATACTGGATGCTGCTTATATAAGTCAAATGACTTGCGGTTTTCAAGCGATTTTTGGATTATTATTATTATTGTTTTGTATTGTCCCTTGGTCGAGGATGACCAAGTTCAAGGAAAGGGGGAGTGTAAGGGGGTGAGATATAATGTCTTTCTTCTTCCCCTTCCCTCTGATTGTCTTCCAGTGTGTTATGTTTACAGATGTGTTTTATGATAACTGCCGGCGGTACTGCTACATGTATAACTATGTGTTACCGCTTATGGTATTGCCACTTGAATGTGTTACCATTATATAGAAAACTGTATATATTGTCTTGTATTTTTGTATTATAATATTGCATATCTGTGCAGCAAGGGAAAGTTAATGCATCCTTTTGGGCACTTTAGAGGAGAGCACTTTAGTATATAGTTTCTATAGATAATGGTAGATGTAGTTCCTTTATGGGCCACTAGATGGGACATACTAGTGTGTACTGTTAGGTATAGTTTATAGGATGTCCATAGAGGGCTAAGTGTAGGAGGGGCTGCCGGGTAGTAAGAGAAAAGTTTCTAGGAAGTTAGTTCAGATAGAGCCAGAGTGCCCAAGTGTCCACATGGGCTATAGGCCCAGACTGCTCGTCGATATAACGTTGAAGAGCTGCAGCCACGGCCACTGTGCATCATATCAGTGGGTCAGTACAGAGAAGGAAGATGTGGCGACTCATAGCTTGGGAGGATGCCTTTAGGGCAGGAGTCAGTTGGACTGAGAAAATGAAGGAAGTTGGAGCTTTGACGAGATCAGAACAGACGGGCCGGATGCTTTACCAGAGGCAGCCAAACCTTGTGACTGATGATTTCGAGTGTGGGGCGAAACAGGAAGAAGGAAATGTCATCATGGCGAGGACAGGCCAGGAAGGTACAGGGGAGCAGTCTAGGACGGTCCGTTCCGGGCATGTACTGCACAGAAGTGACAGCAAATCAGGGAAAGATAAGGAAACAAGTGAATCCCATGATGTGCCAACTGTGGATGTAACCTGTGAAGTGTTAAGTGAATGTTCAAGTTAACCTAAACTGTGTCTCCATTACTGGGGGTCGTCTGAAAGAGGGACCGTCATCGCCTGGGAAGTGCCCAGGGGAGTCTGGACGTGGAGATGCAGGTATGCTGAAGAGAAGAATATAGTTTACTGTAGGGGAAGGACTGGACATAGGTGTTGCAGTAATTCAAGTCCCGACTACAGTCCTGTCTGTCCCTTACACCAGCATTGTGTGATCTGATTGTTTCAGATGAGAGAGCCATAGCACACTGTGAGAAGATGGAGAACACAATTTCTCAATCTTCTCCAGCCAGATGGCTTACATTTACTGAATTGCATTGCCGAGTGCGATCAGATAATCAGCTTGGACATACTATGATTATTTTTGTCCTTGGTCCGAGGAAAAAAACGGACATGTGTGCAGCCCCTTTAAATTAGATTGGTCCGAGTGCGATCTGGTGTGTTGTCAGACCACACTCAGATGGGAGATAAGGTGGTGTGCACCCGGCCGAAGGATGAGCAACTGCTCCGATGAATTAGGGAACAAATGCCTTCTGCCTCCAAGCACTCTGGGGATAAATCTACTAGAACCAATATCTGCCATGTCCTTTTCTTTCTAACACACATTTCCATTTGTGGCGGAGGACATACATATTACTCAACCATTTTTTTCTTCTCTTGTATTTAATTCCCCATACAATAGAAGTGTAAATGTGAATTAATCAATGTAAAATGTTCATTTGTGGTTTATTTCATGTGGAGCATGCTGGGAATTTAGCTGATATAGGGGATAAAATAAATGCAAAAGAGCGGTGATTAAAGGGGTCCGTTGGGATATTTTGCATATAAGTGGCCATTAGGTCCTCGGTGGTCCGGCTGATGGGGTTTATGAACTATATTTGCATCCTCCTTAGAGATGAGCAATGCGTTTGTGCCACTATCCGGCAGAGCTTCTACCACTTAATGTTCATAGCAGCAAAATCACTAAAGTCACAGGCGATATGACAGCAATTATGGCCAATCATGCCATAATTAATGTCAAAATGTCTTTATCTATAATAAAATGCAGAAAAAAAGGCGAAGCTTAATTGTAACTATCTTATAATTCCCATTGTCGGGAAGCGCCAGTGGTCTTTTTATAAGTAGCTTAATTAAGCCGCATCCTGAGTCTATATTAAGATTCATAGAGTTACCATATGAAAGCCTGGGGAGGGGGATTATTGGGCTATCTAGGGGAAATAACTGCCTGTGTGAAACCCGGTCAATAGTTTAGAAAATATTATGTGCATTTTAATATAAATCGTTTTAATACTGCACATTTAAAATAGCCGTGCTGCTCAGGGGGTTTATATGTAATGTAATGTACAGCTATGGTGTATAATCCATGCAAAGGTACAAGTATCTAATGTCACTGCCACAAATATTCCACCCCAGCCCATTCTCTGTATTTCCGTAGCAGATTATGCTTTTAAATACGGTCAAAAAGAAATTTCAATGTTAAAGGGATTGTTCATTATCGGACAACCCGTTCTTAAATGATCAAGTGCCCCACATAACAAAAATGTATATAGTTATCTCCCGGATTTGCACCGCTCCTCATGTTGACGCTCTGATTACGGGATTATGGGCAGTTACGTGACATTAGTATCTGATGATTGGCTGCAGACTTTACTGTTCCGCCAGTTAAAATTTGATGAAATATTGAAATGCTGCAGCAGATCAGACGCCACTGACTGGCTGCAGTGATCACGTGACATAACAATGTCATGTAACTGCTGGGAATAACAGTGCCAACATCGCTGGAGCTGGCAAGAGGAGAAAGAGTATCTTCTTGGCACTGCTGTGGATGTGAAAGACCAGAATAAAAAGGGATGATAACTATTGGACCACACTTTTGGAGGTAGCTGATGAAGAAGAAGGACCGTCTCCGAAATGTGTAGTCCAATAGAAACATTATCATCCCTTTTTATTCTGGTCTTGTACATCCTCAGCAGCGCCCAGACGATGCCACCATTCTTTCCTTCTTTTGCCCATATCCTTTGAGTTCTGTTCCCAGGAACCAGGAGCGTTGGTCGGAGTAGCTGCCTAATGGTGGATTTGTAAGGAGGTGACAGAGACCGTCAGGTGTCTCCCCCCCTGTGGATACTGTACACATGTATTACGTGTCGTTTGTTAATGTAATGTGCTGTATTGTTTATGTACTGTAATGTGGATGTCTTTGATATGTGTTAATTTACAGAATTAGGGATACAAACCAAAGCAATTGACGTAACAGTTTAAATAGAGAGGGAATCCATCTCTGAATATAAATCATAATTAATAACATGTACAACCTGAGTGATGATTGGTAGACCATTCGGAATAGGAGCACCCAAAAAAAACTTACGAACATGGATGAAAGCAAAAAAACAATATAGGGACAATATAGATGCTAAAAAATGCCTTTATTGAACAGTGAATGGCAAAAAAAGCACTGTATGTACGAGTGCCCGCACTCTAAATAGTTAAAATATGAAAACCAATAAAAACAAGACAAAATATACAACGTACAACATGTAGTTAGAAAAAACGGATAGGGGACCTCAAGAGAAGATTATTATGTAATACACTGTGTTCCAAATTATTATGCAAAAATTGTTTAGGAGTGATAAGGTAAGAATTTTTTTGTTTGTCAGTTAAACTCATTGATGGTGATGTGTGTCAGGGCTCTTTATATCACTGTAAGCAATTGCAGACACCTGTGCTAATTAGTTTGGCAGGTGTGTCCAATGAAAGGCAAGACTACTTAAGAAGGCTGTCCCACATTATTAAGCAGCCTACATTTTCTGCCAAAATGGGAAAGAAAAAGGATGTGTCGGCTGCTGAGAAGCAACAAATTGTGGAGTGTTTAGGTCAAGGCATGACTACAATCAACATTGCCAAGACACTTCATCGTGATCATCGCACAATCAAGAAGTATGTAGCTGATTCACAGTACACACGTGTGCGTGCTGATAAGGGAAAATTGAGGACTTTTTCCTACAGGCAATTACGTCAGGTTAAAAGAGCAGCAGCAAAAAAGCCTTCTCATAGCAGCAGACAAGTTTTTGAAGCTGCTGGTGCCTCCAACGTCCCCCGAACAAGATGCAGGGTCCTTCAGAGGTTTGCAGCTGTGCGTAAGACATCCTGTCGACCTCCTCTATCCACTGCACACAAGCAGAAACGGCTCCAGTGGGCCAAACAATACATGAAGACTGATTTCAAAACTGTTTTGTTCACTGGTGAGTGCTGTGCAACGCTCGATGGTCCAGATGGATGGAATGGAGGATGGCTGGTTGATGGACACCCCATGCAAACACGGCTATGGCGCCAACAAGGAGGAGGTGGAGCAACGTTTTGGGCTGGATTCATGGGGAGAGAGATTGTCGGCCCCTTTAGGATCCCTGAAGGGGTAAAGATGAACTCCATAGTGTATGTTGAGTTTCTCAAACAGCACTTCCTGCCATGGTTCAAGAAGAAGAACGGTGCATTCTGCAGCAAGATCATTTTCATGCATGATAATGCACCGTCTCATGCTGCACATAACACATTTGCATCTCTGGCTGCTATGGGCATAAAAGGGGACAAACTTATGGTGTGGCCCCCATGCTCTCCTGACTTCAACCCCATTGAGAACCTCTGGAGCATCATCAAAAGGAGTGTCTATGATGGCGGGAGGCAGTTCACATCAAAGCAACAGCTCTGGGAGGGTATTCTGTCCTCATGCAAAACAATTGAAGCAGAAACCATCCAAAACCTGACAAATTCAATGGACGAGAGAGTTCAGAAGCTCCTTTCGAACAAGGGGTCCTATGTGCAAATGTAACATCACTAGAATAAGTTTTGAGTTGAAAACTGTTTGATTTCAGTTTGTAATAACCTGCTAATGCTTATAATTTCAAAATGACCATTTTTTTGTTCTTTATTAAAATGAAAAGGTGAAAACTCTGCTGTGCATAATAATTTGGAACATGCATTTTGAGTGCAGTTTGAGTGTTTTATTTTTTTAAAAATATACTGTTATCATAGGCAGTTTGTACAAAAACCTTTCAATTGTACTCTAATAGTTATTTGACTGGAAAATTACAATGCCTGCAATTCACATAGGTAATTTGGGAAAATCTGAGAAAATATTATTTGCATAATAATTTGGAACACAGTGTATATGTTACTCTGTAGAATACAGTTAGGTCCATATATATTTGAACAGAGACAACACTTATCTAATTTTGGTTCTCGATATTACCACAATGAATTTTAAACAAAACAATTCAGATGCACTTGAAGTTCAGACTTTCAGCTTTCATTTGAGGGTATCCACATTAAAATTGGATGAATGGTTTAGGAGTTTCAGCTCCTTAACATGTGCCACCCTGTTTTTATAGGGACCAAAAGTAATTGGACAATTGACTCCAAGGCTATTTCATGGACAGGTGTGGGCAATCCCTTCGTTATGTCATTCTCAATTAAGCAGACAAAAGGGTTGGAGTTGATTTGAGGTGTGGTGTTTGCATTTGGAAGGTTTTGCTGTGAAGGAAACATGCGGTCAAAGGAGCTCTCCATGCAGGTGAAACAAGCCATCCTTAAGCTGCAAAAACAGAAAAAAACCCATCCGAGAAATTGCTACATTAGGAGTGGCAAAATCTACAGTTTAGTACATCCTGAGAAAGAAAGAAAGCACTGGTGAACTCATCAATGCAAAAAGACCTGGCGCCCACGGAAGACAACAGTGGTGGATGATCGCAGAATACTCTCCATGGTGAAGAGAAACCCCTTCACAACAGCCAACCTAATGAACAACACTCTCCAGGAGGTAGGCGTATCAATATCCAAATCTACCGTAAAGAGAAGACTGCATGAAAGTAAATAAAGAGGGTTCACTGCACGGTGAAAGCCACTCATAAGAATCAAGAATAAAAAGGCTAGGCTGGACTTTGCTAAAAAACATCTAAAAAAGCCAGCACAGTTCTGGAAGAACATTCTTTGGACAGATGAAACCAAGATCAACCTCTACTAGAATGATGGAAAGAGAAAAGTATGGCGAAGGCGTGGTACAGCTCATGATCCAAAGCATACCACATCATCTGTAAAACACGGCAGAGGCAGTGTCATGGCTTGGGCATGCATGGCTGCCAGTGGCACTGGGTCACTAGTGTTTATTGATGATGTGACACAGGACAGAAGCAGCCGAATGAATTCTGAGGTATTCAGAGCCATACTGTGTTTAGATCCAGCCAAATGCAGCCAAACTGATTGGTCGTCGTTTCATACTACAGATGGACAATGACCCAAAACATAAAGCCAAAGCAACCCATGAGTTTATTAAAGCAAAGAAGTGGAATATTCTTGAATGGCCAAGTCAGTCACCTGATCTCAACCCAATTGAGCATGCATTTCACTTGTTAAAGACTAAACTTCAGACAGAAAGGCCCACAAACAAACAGCAACTGAAAACCACTGCAGTGAAGGCCTGGCAGAGCATCAAAGAGGAGGAAACACAGCGTCTGGTGATGTCCATGAGTTCAAGACTTCAGGCAGTCATTGCTAACAAAGGGTTTTCAACCAAGTACTAGAAATGAACATTTTATTTACAATTATTTAATCTGTCCAATTACTTTTGGTCCCTTTAAAAACAGGGTGGCACATGTTAAGGAGCTGAAACTCCTAAACCCTTCATCCAATTTTAATGTGGATACCCTCAAATGAAAGCTGAAAGTCTGAACTTCAACTGCATCTGAATTGTTTTAATTCATTGTGTAATGTCTGGAACTAAAATTAGATAAATGTTGTCTCTGTCCAAATATATATGGACCTAACTGTATATGTCCATAGATGCAAGAATCACTTTTCCTAATAGGTACTATACAAAAAAATGACAGAGATGAACAAAAATATTTCTTCATACAATTGTAAACTGATACCCAGTCAATTGCATAATATAGTAGAAAACAATTCATATAAATCAACTTTTTGGGGCATGAGAAATACAATTAAATAAAAGCACTTAATGAAAGGTAAAGTGGCATGATCAGAATGAGGTCCAAAGTCAGGCAACAATAGATCAAACACAGAACAGGAATACAAGGCAAACAGCACCACCGAGCAAATGCTATGATAAGCAGAGATCTGGGACTGACAGCTTAGCTAAGTAGCTGGGTCATAACTTAGTACAGGGAACACCTGAGGTAAGCTCAGCACCACCCAGTCTCAGATTGGACAACTGAGCTGTCTATCAAAATACTGACAGTTCGGCACACCCCTGCTCTACATTGGACAACTGAACTGTCACTCACTGTGTCTAAGACAAACTGAGCAGAGGAATCCTGACTCCAGGGCTTGGGCAGTACTTTGAACATGAGAAAAAAGGGTATAGACCAGAGCAAGCAGCAAAAAAGGTAGCATACTCAGGAAATAGCCAAGTGATAACCAAGTACATTTACAAAAGACCGTTTAGAAATCACAGAACAAAAAAAACCTTGTTTCTGAAGGTACTGCCACACTAGACAATCCCGCTAGCGATCTCATTAGCGTCGCATACTAATGAGATCGCTAGCGGGATTGTTTCTATATCGCTAGTGGCTACCTATTTTAGCGATGTCGTTAGGACGCTATCGCGGTTAGCGATCTCCTTAACGACTTTAGCGGTACAAAAGTACCGCTAAATCGCTAAAAAAGGTGCCACACTTAGCGATATATACTTACCCAGCGGGGCACCAGCGACGAAAATAGGGTCCGGAACGATTCCAGCGACGAGCGAGATCACAGCAGGAAGCTCGTCGCTGGCAGCTGCCGCACACAACAACATCGCTAACGGGATCGCTAAATAGTGACGTTTTTAGCGATCCCGTTAGCGATGTTGTTTAGTGTGGCATACCCTTCAGGCAAAAATATTATGTCAGAGCAGAAGCAGGTTAACATATGTGTAGTGCCAACGTCCCTGTATGCTTCTCATCTCCCCTGGCAGGAACACTGACTCACTCACCGCCACAGCCCTGTACCGCACTTCCTCCTCCTCCTTCCCTGACTGTTGTCTAAAGTCTGCACATGACGCGCAGATCCCAGGGCACTGTGCTTAGGGTGCTCGCTTACTCCTTCTTAAAGCAGCCACGCGCACTGGCTGTGAGACACTTATTATTTAAGGCACTTCTACCTGAAGAGAAATGTTTGAGCAATGTGTAAAGTTAGTCCCTTACATGCTAGCTTGTTGTCAGATGCTCAGTACCCGTGAGTCAGTTTACCTGTCCAGTACCTGTCTGTTCGCACTTGCCTTGTCTCCCTGTATACTAGCTGGTCCAACCCGAACTAGTCAGTGCTTATCTGTATACCAGCCATACCAGCCTGTACTAGTCGGTGCCTATCTGTATACCCGCCATACCCGTCAGCATCCGTGGTTCCTGTGTTCCAGCCATGCCTGCCTTGTTTTAGCTGTACTCTCGTACTAGGGAGTTCCAGCTAATTGTCCTTTGAGGGTCAGGCCTGTCGTAGAGTAGAACCTGTTGTCCATTGGAAGCCAAGCCTAATTCCACCATCAGGGGCTCTCAGGGCCGGATTTAAGAGGTGGGTGGCACGGGGCCCATTTTGGAGGGAGACCCATTTTTCAAGGTGTTGCAATATGTAATGCAAAAACACAAAATGAAACGAGCGCAAGTTTATTTACAAAAATCATTTACGCAGAGTAATTCAGGTAAAATCATTCTTTTTTTTTACAATCCAGGCACTTTCCTGATTCGTGCTGAAAATCACTAGTGATGTCACTAAAGTCCAATTCACGCAGTATATCTGATTCGATGCTCATGATAGACAAATTTACAAGTCGTTCCTGCTTCATGGATGTCCTTAATCGGTTTTCAACTAATTTGTTTTGAGAAGGAACACTCGCCACTGCAGTTTGTTACTATCAAAATTAGATATATTCTTAGAACTATCTCAATATTTGGGAAAGTGTCCTGCACACCCTTCTCCATGGTAAGCTTGTACATGAAAAGTTCAGTGCTGATATCTTTTGGCTAGAAGCTTCTGTTGGGATCGGAGAAGGCTGCCGCATGCCATAAGCTAAGCATGAGGTACAGTGTACTAAGGAAGTCTGGCTAGCCAGGTCAGTGGATGCTGACATAGGTCAGGTGCTGCTCTGTGCCTGCTACTGAGATGTAGGACCGTAGCCAGGTCCCTACACTTTCAATAGTTTCTCTTTAGTTAAATGTTCCTTATCATTAGATATGGTTCACAGCAAAGAGACGTTTATTTTACATGTTTTGAGATATTTATCCCTATATTGGTGGGATTCCCCGCTTGGTGGGGGGCCCAGGGCCCGGGCCCCCCCTAAATCCGGGCCTGGGGGCTCTAGTGAACAGTCAGGTGCTCACCTAGTCAAGTCCCTTCAGTCTCTCCTCAGACTACTGCACAGTGGTTCCACCACTCCTGTTACAATATGCCAGGACGTCTGAGAAAGTATTATCTCATGAAGGCTAGGCCTTTAAGAGGCCAATATAGTGAGATGATGAATTAAGGTGTGTGGCCATACACCCTTTACGCATTTGATCCATGGAGGTTATGTTACAGTATGTTTCATATCTGCCTTGTGTGCCAAATTGTAGAGAAGCAGCTGGTGAAAACTGGAAGTTTCCATTGTAATTATGTATTACAGTGTTACCTACTTTGCACATAGATTCATATTTTGCAATGCTTGATTTCTTTTTGGTATTTGTATCGCACTGCCACTCTGTTCTGTCACGCTGATGGGTGTGGACCCACTGTGCCATGGACCGGCTTAACCTGGAGGGGTGTAACTAAGCGGCTAGCTGGTCTTTACTAGAGCCTCTGACGGTGAAGTTAGGTTTGAGCTGCAGTAGCCGCCAGGTACTACTCCAGGTCAGTTCCCCGTACTGCAGTAGTTGTCTCCAAGAGTCTGGAATGCTGGTACGAACTCGGACTAGCAGGCAGGACAGGATCGGGATCTCTGGCAGAATGGATACCAGTGCGGATTCAAGACAAGAGGGGTTTAGGATTGGGTTTCAGGCTAGGACAGAAAGGCTCGTTCAGATAGGGCGGTTACAGGAACACGGGACAGGTAGAGCAGAACTGGGCAGACTCTGGTACAGGATCGCAAGACGGGTTAAGTAACAGGGACGTAAAAAAAGACTAGTGGGCTAAGAGACACTAAACACTAAAGGGGAGGATGCCTTAAATATCTAATGCCTCCTAACTATAGTCTGGGGCCATGTCCAGAGTGCATGCACTGTCCCTTTAAGAAGTGGTGAGCGTGTGTGTGCCCTAAGCACATTGCTGGGAGACCTGCAAAATGTGCACGAGCCCTGAAACATGGCCATGATGGAAGCCAGAGCAGGAGACACTATAGAAGCAACCATGGCGGTAGGCATGTCTGCATCCCTGCTGGGAGGAAGAAGAGGAACCATGCAGGTGTAAAGGTTCGTCAGATGCTCATCAACAGCTACACAATATACAGCATGAGAAGGGGAAACGAAAGTAATGACTTATCGATTGGAGTCCTTTTTGGGGAACGATTGAAATAACTCCCGACAGCGTCGCAATCCGTATACAAAGTCTCTGGTTCTGCTGCGTCTCCTGACCATACCGAAGTATCCAGCTCTGTTGGCCTTTGGTCCATTGATCTTGGGTCTGTTTAAGCAAGAATACAGTTCCTTCTGCTGGTTCCTCGGAAGTGACGCAGTACACCGGGAGCACAAAGCCGTACAGGCCGATGGAGTGACTAGGCCTTGCACGGGATCACAAGGTTCAGGAGGAGAGGGACATCTGCTGTACTGTACGATATGGGCCGAGTTCATGGAGAGACACCCGGTATTGACTGCAGGAGTCGGTCTGTAAGGGGCTGGCGTCAGTGGCGTTAGCAATCGGAGTTGAGACGGAGTCAACCTTTGTCCTGCTATGTTGTCGCCTTCCCGCCAAGTGCGTCTCCTTTCTGCGCTCCGCCCCTTTTAAGTCTCCCACGCCCCTTTCTGTCAGGTGCTCAGGCTCTCCCCACACAGACAAGTCACCCCTGCAACAGTGATGACGGCCCTGATAGTTCCGGCTCTAGAGCGTATCTCGGACCGATGACACTGTTCCTGTTCACTTCCTTACACAGGGATGCCAGCGTTACATGTTCTGATACAGGCAGATCTCTTTGCAGCTGTGTAGATCTGGACAAGTCATCCATATTCTCTACAAGACCTGTGATGATATATTAGATTGGGTACATGAGAAAATGAAGGAAAAAGGGATCCAGCTTCAATAAAATCTTCATCTTTATTGATTCATAAAAACATGAATAATGGCATGCTCCTGGACAAGCTCAGGACAAGGCTACGCGTTTTCGATCACAGGGATCTTTATCACAGTTGACATATTCAGACAAAGGCACATATTTAAGACAAAGGAAGACCAATCACGATCAGAAAAAATGTCATGTGATTTTTGACAAGTCCTTTAACAATTTGCACATAACGAATAAAGAAACAAAAACAATATTTGCATAAATAAAATCAATGCAAAGAAATAAAATTAATAATGGAACATCAATTCGCTTCTTTTGTTGAGACCAAATGGATGTCTGGTATGTAGATTAAAGATCCAGAAAGCTTCACGTGTGAGGAGTCGCTGACGTGCATCTCCACCTCGGGCAGACAGGTTAACACTTTCAATACCTGTGACTTGGAAGGAAGAAACATTGCGAGCATGCTGAAAAATAAAATGTTTAGCAGCAGCAGAAATATTGCGATTCGAAGAAACATTCTTTATATCCTGCAAATGTTCAGCGATCCTGATTTTTAGTTTCCTAGTAGTGCAGCCTATATAAGATAAATTGCAAGTAGTGCACATAATTTTATATACCACATAGCATGAATTACAATTGATATATTTGTTAATGGTATAAATCGCAGTGCTGTCATTATTTCAAAGGTTTTCGTTACACAAACATATTTGCAAAGTGCACATCTATTGTGGCCACATTTATAAAAACCTTTATGTTCTAACCACGATGTTTTATGAGAAGAGAAATTATTACTGAACATGCTTGGAGAAACTTTGTTACCAATAGATGGCGCTTTCCTTGAAACAATATTAATACCTGATGAAAGAATGTCAGCAAGAGAGGGATCTTCATATAAAATAGGCAGCGATCTCAAAATGATTTTTTTGATGTCCCCAAATTGAGGACTATATTGAGCACAAAAATATAGTTTCACTGCAAGATCATTTTTTTGTGGTCGCCCTCCACTAATGAGATCCTCTCTGTTTTTATTACTTACAATTGTTCGTGCTCTTTTTAATGACCATTTAGGATAATTTCTGTTTTTTAATTTTGTATCCACACAATTAAATTCCGTTTCCAAAGCTGTAGGATCGCTGCAGTTTCTCAAAATTCTGGTATATTCACCCAAAGGAATCGATTTAATAGTATGTTTGGGGTGACTGCTTGCTGCATGCAAGATAGAATTACCAGCACAAGGTTTGCTGAACGTTTTAGTAATAATAACAGAGTCATGTACCCCATATAAATCAAGATCCAAAAAAGAAATTTTGTTATGATGAAATTTATGAGTAAAATGTATGTTGAATGAATTAGAATTGATATAATCAATAAATCCGGATATGGCAGGTACATCACCACTCCAAATGATGAGTAAATCATCAATATATCTACCATACCAAGCAATCGAGTCAATAAATGGATTAGTAGCTGAAAAAATAAAAAAATATTCCCAATATACATAACAAGATTAGCTAGGGATGGCGCAAATTTCGCA
>JARQOD010000002.1:73282058-73380301 GCA_033576555.1 Oophaga sylvatica | reverse complement strand
CGGGTGCCGCGGCCGATGGGGGGTCCCCCCGGGTGCCCAACCTCACCTTCGCACTTGATTCCATGGCTGCATTGTGTCCCTGGCGGCAGGCGCGCTTTCTCTCTCTGACGCAGCCCCCGCCCGTCTTATGGCCCAGGAGGCCCTAAACCGGAAGCAAAGTCTCAGGCCCTTTATCAGGTGCCTTTTCCCGGGTGGGGGGTTTCCTGTTTATTGTTGTGCCCCCTGTGGGCCCCTGCTTGGTTTTTTTTCCCGGGTTCGCTCCCCTGTACTCAGGCCCCTTTAAAACCGTGCTTTTTAGCAAAATGCTTGCTCTATGCGCTGTGTGTTCTTAGCACACGCTCTGCTCTGTGATTACTCGGCTCTTTAGACACGCCGCCCCTGCCTTGTCTCCTGTCGTGCGCCCTTAGCACCCCTTCTTCCCTTTCCCTTGTCCCTTTGGGCGTGTTCCACCCCACGCGCCCCTGCTTTGCAACCATACTCTTTGTTGTTTCCCAGCACGCATACGCCCCTCTGTCTGCGGGTACCCTCTTGTATTCCCCTTTGCACTGTTCCTTACTCTGCGCCTAACACGACATGCAATATCCTGTCTTCTGTGAGCCGGCACCTGGTTCCAGCAGTGTGGTACTCTATTCCCCGGGCCCTGCCCCTGATGCTCCTGTATAGGGGGTGGTTCTCACTAGGTCAGCTCGCCCAGCGTGGGTTAGTATCGCGATCCAAGAGGGGTCCTCCAAGAGGACATCACAGTATTAATCAGGCCATGGACCCCACTGGTACCTCGTCACAACTCAGAAGAAGTTTCTCTTTTTAAGGGAAAACCAGATACGGATTATGTCCTGATAAAATCTAGGGGATACCCTGCTGTCCATCTTGCAGTCCTGTGACCCAGGGAAGGCTTCCCAGTTGACCAGTTTTCCAGCAAGAGCTCACACAACAACGCGACACCCAGGCCCATTCCTCAACTATATGGCGCCGGTAGATAACCGGTTCCTTTCCCTACAATTTCGTTGCCTCTGTTTCTACCCAAGCCTCAGTCTCGCACCCGCTGCCGTGCTTATGCAACCCACCCCGATATAGTGGTGATTCCATGCTGTGTCGGGGGTTTTGAATTAAATGTCGTTTACATTTTTGAGCTCTTGCCGCAGCAATACCCTACCAATCGTGCAAAGATAGCCTTTTATAGTTTCCCACTTAGAGGGGGAGGCGTTGGCATGGGTGAATCCCCTCTGGGAGCGTGATGATCCACTCGTCTCCCAGCTTTCCACCTTTTTGGATTACTTTCCGCAAGGTGTTCGACGAGCCGAGCCGTTGGCTTTCACCACCTGAGTTCCTTTTTAACCTCCATCAGGGTTACTCTATTGGTAGGACATATGCCATCGTTTCCGCACCTTGTCCTCCGAGCTTGGTTGGAACAATGAGGCCCTCGTAGGGGCCTTTTGGCGTGGTCTGTCCGGTCACATCAAAGATGAATGGCAGGTCGGGATACCCCTACTTCTTTAGAGGATCTAATCTTTCTTGCGACACGCATTGATTTGCGGTTCCCAGAGCGTGCCGTGAGGCAGCCAGAGAAAGAAGGTTCATGTCCCTCCTCGACCACTCGCAATCCTCCCGCTCGCATCCCTGCCTTCTTCTGTGGGCTCTGTATCTGAGCCCATGCAGGTGAACCATTTCAAGATGGTGAACAGCGTCGCAAGGAGAGGCTTGCACTAGGAGTCTGTTTTTACTGTGGGAGTCCCTTCCATCTTCCTCCGTTGTCCAGAGAAGCCAGGAAACTTCTTGCCTAGGATTGGTAGGAGAGGCCTCCCTAGGTATACATGATTCCTCTCCTCCCCTAACCGTGTCTGTTTTGCTTAATTTTGGTTCTAAGGTTACTCTGAGGAGGCTTATATAGATTCTGGCGTGACAGGGAACTTTATTAGATCGAGGCGGTTACAAAATACCGAATTCCTGTCAGATCATGGAGCCTCCTCGATGGTTAGTTTTGGTCAACGGTAAACCCTTGCAGGAGGCCGTTATTCAGGTCACCGAGAAATCGAGCTGCAAATTGGAGCTCTACACCAAGAGAAGATCTCCTTCCAGTCTTGTCGACTATGTCTCACGCTTCTTCTTGGTCTCCCTTGGTTACGGACTCATGAACCGACTTTGGACTGGTGATTGGTGATGTAATTCGCTGGGGACCGACCTGTCAGAAGAAGTGCCTTTACCGGTTCTTCCTGTCTCGGAGTTCCTGAGGCGACTCACTGTCCGTGGAGTTCTCCAGGGTATGTCAGGAGAACCAAACCTGTTATGTTTCGGTAGCTGGGAGAGCAGGCAAAAACGGCAATACACCAGAGAGGTTGGAATCTATTGGATTGCAGTACCTGACTAACCCCCACAACTAAAGGCAGCCGTGGAGCGTTCCTACGTTGGTCCTAGACGCCTCGTCACAGCCTGAGAGATTAACTACACCTATAGGAAAGCTATCTGCCCCGGAGCAGATCCCCAAAGAACATAGGAAGCCCCCAAACATGTATTGGCGGTTAGACAAGAGGAAATACAGACACAGACAGAAAATAGTATGAGCAAATGCTGGGGCCCAATCTGCCTAGACAAAAAGGATAGAAAGGATACTCACTGCAATCCAAAAAAAACCCTAAAAAATGCCAGCGCTACTGATTGCAAAAAACACCTGAGATCACACGACCTCTACCATCTAAATCAGTTCTCTAGTGTAACAAAACTAAGCCGCAGCCACTGAAAAAACTGGAAAAGGCAAATGAACAAATAACAATGGCTCCAGAGGAACTGAGAGGAGCCCAAGCCCCCGGGGGGGGGGAACCTGGCTAAACCTCACGAAATGCAGAGAAATATGCAAATGGTAAGCACAAAAACAAAAACAGAAAATATCTTATCTGAAAGCAGAAGAAGAGGCAAGACTCAGCAAGCTTCCAAGTGAACCAGGAACCACAGTTGAGACAAGAACAATTGATCACCGGCAACCATGATGGGAGGGAACCTCCCTTATGTCAAGCCAGTCTGTGAATCTGATTGCCAATCCTCATTGAATGGTTCAGTATGTTTGTAACACCAGAGGGAGCTTCTGCTCAGAATTCATTTCCAAAACATTCACAACAGTCCCCCCCTTGAGGAGGGGTCACCGAACCCTCATTGTGCAACCAGGTCGGTCAGGATGAGATCGGTGATACGCACAGATCAGTTCCTAGCATGGTGTCGAAGCAAAACCCAAGAATTGTCCTCCTGACCATAACCTCTCCATTAACCAAATACTGGAGTTTCCGTCAAGAAAAACAAGAATCCAATATTTTCTCAACCACATACTCCAGATTGCCCTCAACCAAAACAGGGTCAGGAGGCACAGCCATAGGAACCATGGCTCGACAAACCTCTTCAATAAGGACTTGTGGAACACGTTATGGATCTTAAATGTCCCTGGAAGAAGTAAACGAAAGGAAACAGGATTAAGAATCTCCATGATCTTATAAGGTCCAATGAACTAGGCTTAAACTTAGGAGATGCAACTTCATAGGGATATTTCTTGAGGACAACCAGACCAAGTCCCCCACTTTAAAACGAGGACCATCAGTCCTATGCCGGTTGGCAAACCGCTGGGCCTTCTCCTGAGAGAGGGACAACCTCTCCATACCTGGTCCCAAATCTGCTGCATACGCTCCACAACAGAGTCAACACCCGGACAGACAGAAGCCTCCGTCTGTCCCGAAGAAAATCGAGGATGAAACCCAAAATTGCAGAAAAATGGAGACATCAAAGTGGCAGAGCTAGCCCTATTATTAAGAGCAAACTCAGCCAAAGGCAAAAAGAGACCCAGTCATCTTGATCAACAGACACAAAGCATCTCAGATAAGTCTCCAATGTCTGGTTTGTTCTCTCAGTTTGTCCATTGGTCTGAGGATGAAAAAGCAGAGGAGAAAGACAATTGAACACCAAGTTTAGAACAAAAAGTCCTCCAATATCTGGAAACAAACTGGACTCCTCTGTCAGACACAATGTTCTCAGGAATGCCGTGTAACGAACCACGTGCTGAAGGAACAAAGGCACCAATTCAGAGGAGGAAGGCAACTTAGTAATGGCACAAGATGTATCATCTTGGAAAACCTATCTCAAATCACCAGATAACGGTCATTCTCTGAGAAAACAGGGAGGTCCGAAATAAAATCCATAGAGATTATGGGTCCATGGTCTCTTGGGCACTGGCAATGGCATCAACAAACCACTAGAGGAGAGCAAAGGCTTGGAGCGAGAGCAAGTCCCACAGGACTGCACAAACTCACTGACGTCACGAGACAAAGTAGGCCACCAAAAGGACCGACTCACCAAGTCTCTGGTACCAAAAATTCTGGGATGACCGGCCAACGCGGAACAATGAATCTCAGACATCACACTCTTTTTCCACTGGTCTGGGACAAACAATTTCCCAATAGGGCAGCGCCGGGTTTATCCTCCTGACACCCTTCCAGAGACAGTCTCAAAATTGGGCGAGATGGCGGAAAGAATCTACACCCTCTTTCAAAATAACAGCAGGATCAGATAACTCAGGAGAGTCCGCAAGAAAAACTCCTCGAGGGGATCGCCTTAACATTCTTAGAGCCAGGAAGAAAGGAAACCACAAAATTAAAACATGTGAAAAACAAGGCCCACCTGGCCTGTCTAGGATTAAGTCGCTTGGTGATTCCAGATAAACCAGATTCTTATGGTCCGTGAGGACCACCACCTGATGTTTGGCTCCCTCCAGCCAATGTCTCCACTCTTCAAAAGCCCACTTCATGGCCAATAACTCCCGATTACCCACGTCATAATTACGTTCAGTTGGAGAAAATTTTCAAAGAAAATGGCACAAGGGTTACTTTTAGAGGTCTCAGGATCTCTTTGGGACCAAAACGGCACCTGCCCCAATTTCAGAGGCATCAACCTCCACCTGAAATGGGAGAGAAACATAGGCTGCCGTAGAAACAGGAGCAGAAGTGAATCTCTGCTTAAGTTCCTGAAACGCAGAGACTGCCCAGGAGGCCAATTCACCACATCAGAACCCTTTTGGTCAAATCAGTCAATGGTTTAACAATAACAGAGAAATTACCAATAAATTTTACGATAAAATTGGCAAAACCAAGAATCTCTGAAGAGCCTTTAATGAAGTAGGTTGGACCAATCACAGATGGCCTGAACTTGACCGGGTCCTTTTCAATAACAGATGGAGACAAAAAGATCCCAGAAATGAGATCCTCTGTAGCCAAAAAGACACTTTGATCCCTTCACATACAGAGCATTCTCTCTCAAAATCTGGAACACAGTTCGAACATGTTTCACATGAGAGTCCAGTCATTGGAAAAAATCAAGATATCATCCAAATAAACAATCAGAAATTTATCCACAAATCCTGAAAATGTCATTCATGAAGGACTGGAAGACAGAAGGAGCATTAGTGAGCCCAAAGGGCATCACAAGGTACTCAAATGCCCTTCAGGGGTATTAAATGCCGTCTTCCATTCATCCCCGTGCTTAATGCGAATAAGGTTATATGCCCCCCTGAGGTCAAGCTTGGTAAACCAAGTACGTTTTTCACCCTGGAAAACAGATCAGAGATCAAGGGTAAAGGATATTGATATTTCACAGTAATATTGTTCAAGAGACGATAATCAATACACGGCCTTAATGAACCATCCTTTTTGGCCACAAAGAAAAAAACGGCACCTAAGGGTGAAGAGGATGGTCTGATATGACCCTTCTCCAATGACTCCTTGATATAAGACCGCATAGCGTCATGTTCAGGTACAGACAGGTTAAAAAGGCGACCTTTAGGGAATTTATACCAGGCACTAATTCAATAGCGCAGTCATAGCTCCTATGGGGGGGGGCAAGGATGCAGATTTACTTTCGCTAAACACATCAGAAAAATCAGTCAAAAAAGTCAGGAACATCCTGAGACTGGGGAGAGGCAGAAAAAACAGGAGTGTTGGCATTAACACATTGGCAGCCCCAACTGGTTAAGACACAGATATCCATCCAAAACAGGATTATGAGACTGCAACCAAGGGAAACCTGTTGTGAATGGTTTGAGATGAGTTTTGAGCAGAGGCTCCCTCTGGTGGTTACAAGCGGTGCTAGTCTGTCCAGTGAAGATTGTGAGGACTGGGAATCAGGTGTTACTGACTGGTCTTTATATAAGGGAGTCACCTTCCATCAGGGTTGCCGGTGATCAATTGTTCTGGTCTGAATCCTTTATTCCAGTTTCCCTTGTAGCCTGCTGTGTGTGTCTGCATCTCTGCTAACAGATAAGACATTTTCTTCTTTTGTGTTTGTGCTATATTTTTGCATTTTGTCCTGCACTTCTGTGGGGGCCTTCAGGGTCCCCTCCGGGGGCTTCTGCCCTCTCAGTTTTGTTCAGCCACTGATGTTTGTACTTTTGCTTTTTCCAGTTTTTTCAGTGGCTGCTGTTTTGATTTTGTTACACCAGAGAGCTAATTTAGGTGGTAGAGGTCGTGTGATCTCAGGTGTTTTTGAAATTAGTAGAGTTGGTGCTTTTCAGGGTTTTCTGGGATTGCAGTAAGTACCCTTCCTATCTTTTCTATTTAGTTAGTTTGGGCCCCAGCGTTTGCTCATACTATTTTCTTTCTGTGTCAGTATTTCATCTTGTCTAACCGCCATTACATGTTTGGGGGCTTTCTATTGTCTTTGGGATTCTGCTCCGGGCAGATAGCTTTCCTATATCTATCTTTAGGTGTAGTTAGTTTCTCAGGCTGTGACGAGGCGTCTAGGACCAACGTAGGAACGCTCCACGGCTGCCTCTAGTTGTGGTGGTTAGTCAGGGTACTGCAATCTCATAGATTCCAACTGCTCTGGTGTATTTCCTTTTTTGCCTGCACTCCTCAGCTACCGAAACATAACAGTATCACCGGCCTAAAAATTGAAAATTGTATGGTACTCACAGAAGGGAAAAAATAGTGTCAGAGATATTTTTCTGTTTGTTGCATTTTTTTTTTTTTCCCTCTGTATCTCTTGGTGCTGGGGAGGATCTTTTCTCTCAATGGAGTTTGCAAAGTTGTCTGGCCGTGTGGATCAGCTTGCCACTGAGGTTCGGAGTATTGCTATCTATCTTGCTGGGTTGCCTGTTGTGGAACCTAGGATTCCCATGCCAGATTTGTTTTTAGGGGATCGAGCTAAGTTTCAGAATTTCAAAAATAATTGTAAATTGTTTTTTGCCTTAAAATCTAAGTCCTCAGGGAACGCAGCACAGCAGGTTCAAATTATCATCTCTCTCCTGCGCGGCGATCCTCAGGATTGGGCTTTTTCCCTGATACCTGGGGATCCTGTTTTGAGTGATGTTGATGCATTTTTTCAGGCCTTGGGGTTATTGTACGATGAGCCTAATGTCACTGATCAAGCTGAGAAAGCCTTGTTGGCATTAAATCAGGGGCTTGATGACGCTGAGTTATACTGTCAGAGATTCCGTAGGTGGGCAGTCCTGACCAAATGGAATGACGACGCTTTGGCAGCCCTTTTCCGGAAGGGTCTGTCAGATAATGTAAAGGATGTTATGGTGGGATTCCCTGTCCCCTCTGGTCTCAATGATTCTATGTCATTAGCGATTCAAATTGACAGACGTTTGGTGAGCGGAGAAGTATGCGTGGAATGGTGTTGCCTTGTGAACCAGCTTCTGAACCCATGCAGTGTGATAGAGTGGTGTCTGGGGCACAGCGTCATGAGTTTCGAAAGCGCAATGGGTTATGTTTCTACTGTGGTGATGCCTCTCATGCTATTTCAGTCTGCCCTAAGCGGGGAAGACGTTTTGACGCTCAGTTGTCTTGGGTAGTGTTCAGACTAAGTTTTTATTAACTGTCACTCTGATATGCTCTCTGTCCTCATTTTCTGCTCAGGCTTTCGTTGATTCTGGAGCAGCTATTAACCTGATGGATTATGATTTTGCTAAACGTTGTGGATTTCCCTTGATACCCCTACAGAAGTCTATTCCCCTACTGGGGATCGATTCTACCCCTTTGGCTGAGAATAAACCCCAGTTTTCTACTCAGGTGATAATGAGGGTTGAACCTGATCACCAGGAGTGCTGCAAATTTTTGGTTCTGTATAATCTGCATGACATTATCGTGCTGGGTTTTCCTTGGTTACAGTCTCATAATCCTGTTTTGGATTGGAAATCTGTGTCTGTGACCGGTTGAGGCTGCCAATGTGTTGATACCAACACTCCTGTTTTTTCTGCCTCCCCCCAGGCTCAGGATGTTCCTGACTTTAGATTGATTTTTCTGATGTGTTTAGCGAAAGTGAATCTGCATCCTTGCCTTCCCATAGGAGCTATGACTGCGCTATTGAATTGGTGCCGGGTAGTAAATTCCCTAAAGGTCGCCTTTTTAACTTGTCTGTACCTGAACATGACGCTATGTGGTCTTATATCAAGGAATCATTGGAGAAGGGTCATATCAGACCATCCTCTTCACCCTTAGGTGCCGGTTTTTTCTTTGTGGCCAAAAAGGATGGTTCATTAAGGCCGTGTATTGATTATCGTCTCTTGAACAATAGTACTGTGAAATATCAATACCCGTTACCCTTGATTTCTGACCTGTTTTCCAGGGTGAAAAACGCTACTTGGTTTACCAAGCTTGACCTCAGGGGGGCATATAACCTTATTCGCATTAAGCACGGGGATGAATGGAAGACGGCATTCAATACCCCTGAAGGGCATTTTGAGTACCTGGTGATGCCCTTTGGGCTCACTAATGCTCCTTCCGTCTTCCAGTCCTTCATGAATGACATTTTCAGGGATTTTGTGGACAAATTTCTGATTGTTTATTTGGATGATATCTTGATTTTTTCTAATGACTGGGACTCTCATGTGAAACATGTTCGAACTGTGTTCCAGATTTTGAGAGAGAATGCTCTGTATGTGAAGGGATCAAAGTGTCTTTTTGGCGTACAGAGGATCTCATTTCTGGGATTCATTTTGTCCCCATCTGTTATTGAAATGGACCCGGTCAAGGTTCAGGCCATCTGTGATTGGGTCCAACCTACTTCATTAAAGGCTCTTCAGAGATTTTTGGGTTTTGCCAATTTTTATCGTAAATTTATTGGTAATTTCTCGGTTATTGTTAAACCATTAACTGATTTGACCAGAAAGGTTCTGATGTGGTGAATTGGCCTCCTGAGGCAGTCTCTGCATTTCAGGAACTTAAGCAGAGATTCACTTCTGCTCCTGTTCTACGGCAGCCTGATGTTTCTCTGCCATTTCAGGTGGAGGTTGATGCCTCTGAAATTGGGGCAGGTGCCGTTTTGTCCCAAAAAGATCCAGAGACCTCTAAAAGTAACCCTTGTGCCTTTTTCTCTCGAAAATTTTCTCCTACTGAACGTAATTATGACGTGGGTAATCGGGAGTTATTGGCCATGAAGTGGGCTTTTGAAGAGTGGAGACATTGGCTGGAGGGGGCCAAACATCAGGTGGTGGTCCTTACGGACCATAAGAATCTGGTCTATCTGGAATCTGCCAAGCGACTCAATCCTAGACAGGCCAGGTGGGCCTTGTTTTTCACACGTTTTAATTTTGTGGTTTCCTTTCTTCCTGGCACTAAGAATGTTAAGGCGGATGCCCTCTCGAGGAGTTTCCTTGCGGACTCTCCTGAGTTATCTGATCCTTCTGTTATTTTGAAAGAGGGTGTAGTTCTTTCCGCCATCTCGCCCAATTTGAGACTTGCTCTGGAGGGGTGTCAGGAGGATAGGCCCGAGTGCTGCCCTGTTGGAAAATTGTTTGTCCCGGACCAGTGGAAAAAGAGTGTGATGTCTGAGATTCATTGTTCCGCGTTGGCTGGGCATCCCGGAATTTTTGGTACCAGAGACTTGGTTAGTCGGTCCTTTTGGTGGCCTACCTTGTCTCGTGATGTCAAGGAATTTGTGCAGTCCTGCGGGACTTGCTCTCGCTCCAAGCCTTGCTCTCGCTCTAGTGGTTTGTTGATGCCATTGCCTGTGCCCAAGAGACCATGGACCCATATCTCTATGGATTTCATTTCCGACCTTCCTGTTTCTCAGAGAATGACCACCATCTGGGTAATTTGTGATAGGTTTTCCAAGATGATACATCTTGTGCCATTACCTAAGTTGCCTTCCTCCTCTGAATTGGTGCCGTTGTTCCTTCAGCACGTGGTTCGTTTACACGGCATTCCTGAGAACATTGTGTCTGACAGAGGAGTCCAGTTTGTTTCCAGATTTTGGAGGACTTTTTGTTCTAAACTGGGTGTTCAATTGTCTTTCTCCTCTGCATTTCATCCTCAGACCAATGGTCAAACTGAGAGAACAAACCAGACATTGGAGACTTATCTAAGATGCTTTGTGTCTGCTGATCAGGATGACTGGGTCTCTTTTTTGCCTTTGGCTGAGTTTGCTCTTAATAATAGGGCTAGCTCTGCTACTTTGATGTCTCCGTTTTTCTGTAATTCTGGATTTCACCCTCGATTTTCTTCAGGACAGACGGAGGCTTCTGTCTGTCCAGGTGTTGACTCTGTTGTGGAGCGTATGCAACTGATTTGGGACCAGGTAGTGGAGAGGTTGTCCCTCTCTCAGGAGAGGGCCCAGCGGTTTGCTAACCGGCATAGGACTGATGGTCCTCGGTTTAAAGTGGGGGACTTGGTCTGGTTGTCCTCAAAGAATATTCCTATGAGAGTAGCATCTCCTAAATTTAAGCCTAGGTTCATTGGACCTTATAAGATCATGGAGATTATTAATCCTGTTTTTTTCGTTTGCTTCTTCCAGGGACATTTAAGATCCATAACGTGTTCCACAAGTCCTTGTTGAAGAGGTTTGTTGAGCCAGTGGTTCCTGCTGCTGTTCCTCCTGACCCTGTTTTGATTGAGGGCAATCTGGAGTATGTGGTTGAGAAAATATTAGATTCTAGTTTTTCTAGACGGAAACTCCAGTATTTGGTTAAATGGAGAGGTTATGGTCAGGAGGACAATTCTTGGGTGTTTGCTTCGGACATCCATGCTAGGAGACTTATCCGTGCGTATCATAGAACTCATCCTGACTGACCTGGTTGCTCAAATGAGGGTTCGGTGACCCCTCCTCAAGGGGGGGGTACTGTTGTGAATGGGTTTGAGATGAGTTCTGAGCAGAGGCTCCCTCTGGTGGTTACAAGCGGTGCTAGTCTGTCCAGTGAAGATTGTGAGGACTGGGAATCAGGTGTTACTGACTGGTCTTATATAAGGGAGTCACCTTCCCATCAGGGTTGCCGGTGATCAATTGTTCTGGTCTGAATCCTTTATTCCAGTTTCCCTTGTAGCCTGCTGTGTCGTGTCTGCATCTCCTGCTAACAGATAAGACATTTTCTTCTTTTGTGTTTGTGCTATATTTTTGCATTTTGTCCTGCACTTCTGTGAGGGCCTTCAGGGTCCCCTCCGGGGGCTTCTGCCCTCTCAGTTTTGTTCAGCCACTGATGTTTGTACTTTTGCTTTTTCCAGTTTTTTCAGTGGCTGCTGTTTTGATTTTGTTACACCAGAGAGCTAATTTAGGTGGTAGAGGTCGTGTGATCTCAGGTGTTTTTGAAATTAGTAGAGTTGGTGCTTTTCAGGGTTTTCTGGGATTGCAGTAAGTACCCTTCCTATCCTTTTCTATTTAGTTAGTTTGGGCCCCAGCGTTTGCTCATACTATTTTCTTTCTGTGTCAGTATTTCATCTTGTCTAACCGCCATTACATGTTTGGGGGCTTTCTATTGTCTTTGGGGTTCTGCTCCGGGGCAGATAGCTTTCCTATATCTATCTTTAGGTGTAGTTAGTTTCTCAGGCTGTGACGAGGCGTCTAGGACCAACGTAGGAACGCTCCACGGCTGCCTCTAGTTGTGGTGGTTAGTCAGGGTACTGCAATCTCATAGATTCCAACTGCTCTGGTGTATTTCCTTTTTTGCCTGCACTCCTCAGCTACCGAAACATAACAGAAACCTAGTACAATAATGTCATGCAGACTATACAGCACCAAAAATTAGCAACTCTCCTGATGATCAGGTTCAACCCTCATTATCACCTGAGTAGAAAACTGGGGTTTATTCTCAGCCAAAGGGGTAGAATCAATCCCCAGTAGGGGAATAGACTTCCGTAGGAGTATCAAGGGAAACCCACAACGTTTGGCAAAATCAAAATCCATCAGGTTAATAGCTGCTCCCAAATCAACAAAAGCCTGAGCAGAAAATGTGGACAGAGAGCAAATCAGGGTAACAGTCAACAGAAATTTAGTCTGAACACTACCCAAGACAACTGAGCGTGCAAAACGTCTTCCCGCTTAGGGCAGACAGAAATAGCATGAGAGGCGTCACCACAATAGAAACATAACCCATTGCGTTTTCGAAACTCATGACGCTGTGCCCCAGAAGCCACTCTATCACACCGCATGGGTTTAGAAGCTGGCTCACAAGGCAACACTATTCCACGCATACCTCTACGCTCACGCAAACGTCTGTCAATTTGAATCGCAAATGACATCATTGAGACCAGAGGGGCAGGGAAACCCACCATAACATCTTTTACATTCTCTGACAGCCCCTTCCGAAAAAGGGCTGCCAAAGCATCATCATTCCATTTAGTTAGGACTGCCCATTTTCGGAATTTCTGACAGTACAACTCAGCGTCCTCAAACCCCTGATTTAATGCCAACAAGGTTCTTTCAGCTTGCTCAGTGACATTAGGCTCATTGTACAATAACCCCAGAGCCAGAAAAAATGCATCAACATCACTCAAAACAGGGTCCCCAGTGTCAGGGAAAAAGCCCAATCCTGAGGATCGCCGCGCAGGAGAGAGATGACAATTTGAACCTGCTGTGCTGCGTTCCCTGAGGACTTAGGTTTTAAGGCAAAAAACAACTTACAGTTATTTTTGAAATTCAGAAATTTGGCTCGATCTCCCAAAAACAAATCTGGCATGGGAATCCTAGGTTCCACAACCGGCAACCCAGCAAGATAGACAGCAATACTCCGAACCTCAGTGGCAAGCTGATCCACACAGCCAGACAGCTGTGCAAGCTCCATTTAGTGAAAAAAAAATCCTCCTAGCACCCAGAGAAAAAGAGGGAAAAAATGCAAGAAACAGAAAAAAAAAAAAATCTCTGACAACTTTTTTCTTTCCACACTATTTTTCCCTTCTGTGAGTACCATACAATTTTCAGTTAGGCCGTTGATACTGTTATGTTTCGGTAGCTGAGGAGAGCAGGCAAAAACGGCAATACACCAGAGAGGTTGGAATCTATTGGATTGCAGTACCCTGACTAACCCCCACAACTAAAGGCAGCCGTGGAGCGTTCCTACGTTGGTCCTAGACGCCTCGTCACAGCCTGAGAGATTAACTACACCTAAAGATAGAAAGAGGAAAGCTATCTGCCCCGGAGCAGATCCCCAAAGAACATAGGAAGCCCCCAAACATGTAATGGCGGTTAGACAAGAGGAAATACAGACACAGATAGAAAATAGTATGAGCAAACGCTGGGGCCCAATCTGCCTAGACAGAAAAGGATAGAAAGGATACTCACTGCAATCCAAAAAAACCCTAAAAAATGCCAGCGCTACTGATTGCAAAAACACCTGAGATCACACGACCTCTACCACCTAAATCAGTTCTCTAGTGTAACAAAACTAAGCCGCAGCCACTGAAAAAACTGGAAAAGGCAAATGAACAAATAACAATGGCTCCAGAGGAACTGAGAGGAGCCCAAGCCCCCCGGGGGGGGGAACCTGGCTAACCTCACAGAAATGCAGAGAAATATGCAAATGGTAAGCACAAAAGCAAAAACAGAAAATATCTTATCTGAAAGCAGAAGAAGAGGCAAGACTCAGCAAGCTTCCAAGTGAACCAGGAAACACAGTTGAGACAAGAACAATTGATCACCGGCAACCATGATGGGAGGGAACCTCCCTTTTATCAAGCCAGTCTGTGAATCCTGATTGCCAATCCTCATTGAATGGTTTAGTACTGTTTGTAACCACCAGAGGGAGCTTCTGCTCAGAATTCATTTCCAAAACATTCACAACACAAACCGCTCTTGAGAAAGCTTGTGACAGGATGAAACAACAAGCTGATAAAAGGCGTCTGGACATAACTCCTTACCTCCCTGGTGACAAAGTGTGGCTTTCCTCCAAATATATTCGCCTTAAGGTACCATCCTACAAACTAGGTCCCCGATACATTGGTCCTTTTGAGGTCCTCAGTGGTATTAATGATGTAGCGTACAAATTGAAGTTACCTCTCTCGCTCCGCATTCCAAATTCCTTCCATGTGTCCCTCCTCAAGTCCGTAGGACTCAATCGGTTTCATCCTTCTCCGGGCCACACACCCCAGCCTTTTGGTGTAGGGGATGAATTTGAGGTGAATGATATCCTGGCCATGAAGAAGGTAATAGGGAAGACCCTCTTCTTAATTGACTGTAAGGGCTTTGGCCCTGAGGAGAGGTCTTGGGAGCCCCGGGAGAATATCCACGCACCTCAGATTTTGTCGAAGTTTCTTTCCAGCCTTAGAAAGAGGGTGCATAAAGGAGGGGGTACTGTCACGCTACGCTCAGACTTCAGCCACGTCGTCTCTATGGTCCAGGAGGACCTGACCCAGAAGTTCTAGTGCTCATGCCCTATATCAGGCTGCCTCTTCCGGTGGGAGGTGCCTGATTATTGTTGTGCTTCCCTTCTAGGCCTGCTTGGTCTTTTCTCGGTTGCTCCCTGTACTCAGGTCCCATATACCGTGCTTCTTAGCACACGCTTCTGCTCTGTTGGATTACTCGTGCTCTTTAGCACACCCTCAGCTCCTGCCTTGTCTCCCGTCGTGCGTCTTAGCACACCTTCTGCCTTGCCTTGTACCTAGGCGTGTTCCTCGCACGCACCCTGCTTTGCACCGTACTCTTTCGTGCCTCTTGGCACTTGCTATACGCACTCCTGTCTGTTGCGTACCCTCGTGTATTCGCTTTGCACTGTCCTATACTCTGCGCAAACATGCCTTGCAATATCCTGTCTTCTGTGAGCTGGCCACCTGGTTCCAGCAGTCGTGGTACTCTATTCCCCTGGGCCTGACCCTGACGCTCCCTGTATAGGGGGTGGTTCTCACTAGGTCAGCTCGCCCAGGGTGGGTTGGTATCGCGATCCAGAGGGTCAACTCCAAGAGACATCACATTGATTTTGTTAAAACTAACCCAGGTGTCCCCTGATGTGTGAGCGGATTATCCTGGAGCCAAGAATGTGAATGCAGCAAAGGCCTCCAGCCTACAAGTGAGTCTAAAGCTAACGTCATATGGACTGGGACACTGTTTGTTTGTAGGGTGCCAGGGTGTGGGAAACCAGCTACGCCTACCGCCGTTGGCACCTTACACCGGCACTGGTGATGAGTATGGGGAAGAAAGGTAATGTGAAGGGGTTGTCTGAGTAGAGGACAACCCCTTTAGAGACCTCTTCAATCCACCCCATAGACACACCTTGACTGAATTCTGCAGACTTATCAGTCATGTCACATAGAAGATGTTATAGTAATCTGCTTGTTTGTTGATATATTGTTCTTTCGGCTTTTCTCCCAGGAATGGCTGACAAGTTGTTGGCGATATTCCCTGCTTGCTTTAATCAATGCTAACTGAAAAAATAAATCCGTTAATGCTACTGAAGAATGGAGTCTTTAATCTAAAAATACACAAATGTAATTAAAAGGTTTATCTATAGAAAACAAGTCTTGTTCCAAAAATAAGCCATAGTCTTGGCACAAATGAAAGTTTATCTGTATAGTGGAATTCCTGTTTTTTTTTTAAGTATGTGCCAAATGTCAGAGGGCTGACCGTGCCAAATATTACTCACGTATTTACTCTACTCCCCAAATTAGAACTCATTAGATGTGATATTCTGAGCTATTATACAATACAACACTGGGCTGGGAGGGAAAAGTTCTTTATGAAGTCTTAGGCTTCGTTCACATGTCCGTATTAAACACGTACGTGAAAACGTGGTACTGGTGCCATCAGTGTTTTTCATCAGTGTCATCAGTGTTTTTCTGGTATGGTTAAAGCATGATTAAATTACAAAGCTTCTTCTACTGTACTTTACAATGCTAAACACATACAGTACTCTGATGACATGCGTGTGCTGTACGTATTTTCCACCAACTATAAACCTGTATTGGACATTGTCATCCTTTCTGCCTGACAAAAACAGACAAATTTCCTCTTATGTATCACAGAAGGTATAAAGAAATATCTGTGTTAGGACGGGGTCACACTTGAGAGTATGATGCGAGAAACTCGCGCGAGTCTCTTGCATCAATACCCGGCACTGCCGCTGGCACTCGGACTGGAGTGTGCGGCTGCATAGAAATACTTGCAGCTGCACACTCCGGTCCCGAGTGGCGGCGGCAGTGCCGGGTATTGATGCAAGAGACTCACGCGAGTTTCTTGCATCACACTCGCAAGTGTGACCCCGCCTTACAAAGATCCCAGTTTGGTATCTATGAGCAGACATCAGTGAGTTTGTAATAAGTGGTAATTCTCAAGTGAGCACCACTAATTTAGGAGGTTCTAGTTCACCTTGTGGAGAAGGGAATCTTATAGGCCAGGTAATGCTCACCAGCAAAAAAAAGTCTGCAAATTATTACTCCTCCAGAAGAAAGAAAGTTGTCTTTAGGCCGGGGACACACTGGCGAGAAACTCGCATGCAGCTGAACGCTCCGATCCCGAGTGCCGGCGGCAGTGCCGGGTATTGAGGTGCGAAACTCGTGCGAGTTTCCTGCAAGTGTGACCCCGGCCTTATAGTGCTACCCTTTAAGTCAGGGGTGGGGAACCTCAGGCCCCAGGGCCATTTGCGGCCCTCGATGACCCTTTATCAGGCCCCCGGGCAGATTCTCATGGACCGCAGTGCTTTGGCAGGGAGCTGTATTTTGATTGCCTGCAGCTCATTAATTTCTTCTTGATCTGTGAGCACACACACGCAGTGTTCACTACTGAACACTGAAGGGCATGCAATGCAAGATTACGCCTTGAGACCAGTGCCAGAGTCAGGATGTACTTTGTGGGCGGAGTTTGTACGGCCCTCGAAGGATGGTATAAATATCCAAATGGCCCTTGGCAGAAAAAAAAATCCCCACCCCTGCTTTAAGTCAATGTATGACTCTAAGAATATGTTCATACATGGTATTTTTGCTGGGTTTTTTTATACAGCGTATTATCTGCATAAAATACACAGTGTTTTACGGTACCAGCATAATCTGTGAAATTTCTGAAATCTCATGCACGCTGGGTTTTATTTTCATGCATATTTTGAGACCTGCTCCATATTTGCCAAGATTCAGCATGTCAATTCTTTCCGTGATTTTGCAGTGCTTTTAACTTATTCAAATAAAATGAATGAAGTAATAACGCAACAAAAAGTGCATATAGTACGCAGCATTTTTCCTGCGTCCACTCTTTATTTTTGGTGCAGAAAAAAAAGCTGCAAAAACACAAAATGTGAAAATACCTTAAAGGGAATCTTTTACCACGTTTATTCTTCTCACTCTGAAAGCAGCATAAAGTAAGATCAGAGACACTGACTTTAAAGCTGCTTCACTTCTTGGACTCCTTGCTGTTATTTTTGAGAGTATCACTGTTTTTTTTCTGGTAGTCTTCTTAACCCTTAACCCCCAAGGGTTGTTTGCATGTTAATGACAGGGCCAATTTTTACAATTCTGACCACTGTCCCTTTATAAGGTTATAACTCTGGAACTCTTCAATGGATCTTGGGGATTCTGAGATTATTTTTTGTGACATATTGTACTTCACGTTAGTGTTAAAATTTCTTCGATATAACTTGCGTTTATTTGTGACAAAAATGGAAATTTGGCGAAAATATAGAAAATTTTGCAATTTTCAAAATTTTAATTTTTATGCCCTTAAATCAGAGACTTATATTGCACAAAATAGTTAATAAATAACATTTCCCACATGTCTACTTTACATCAGCACAATTTTGGAACCAAACTTTTTTTGTTACGAAGTTATAAGTGTTAAAAGTTTACCAGCGATTTCTCATTTTTACAACACCATTTTTTTTTTTAGTGACCACATCACATTTGAAGTCATTTTGAGGGGTCTATATGATAGAAAATACCCAAAAGTGACACCATTCTATAAACTGCACCCCTCAAGGAGCTCAAAACCACATTCAATAAGTTTATTTAACCTTTAAGTGGTTCACAGTAATTTTTGGAATGTTTAAAAAAAATGAACATTTAACTTTTTTTCACAAAAAATTTACTTCAGATCCAATTTGCTTTATTTTACCAAGGGTAACAGGAGAAATTCGACCAAAATGGTGTTGTGCAATTTGTTCTGAGTACGCTGATACCTCATATGTGGGGGGGAACTACTGTTTGGGCGCATGGCAGAGCTCGGAAGGGAAGGAGCGCCATTTGACTTTTCAATGCAAAGTTGACTGGAATTGAGATCGGACTCCATGTCGCGTTTGGAGAGCCCCTGATGTGCATAAACAGTGGAAAACCCCCACAAGTGACACCATTTTGGAAAGTAGACCACCTATGGAACTAATCTATATGTGTGGTGAGCGGTTTGAACCCCCAAGTACTTCACAGAATTTTATAAGTAGAGCCGTAAAAATAGAAAATCATATTTTTTTCACAAAAATTATATTTTCATCCCCAATTTTTTATTTTTCCAAGGGTAATAGGAGAAATTGGACACAAAAAGTTGTTGTGCAATTTGTCCTGAGTATGCTGATAACCCATATGTGGAGGTAAACCACTGTTTGGGCGCATGGCAGAGCTCGGAAGGGTAGGAGCACCGTTTGACTTTTTCAACGCAGAATTGGCTGGAATTGAGATCAGACGCCATGTAGCGTTTGGAGAGCCCTGATGTGCCTAAACAGTGGAAAACCTCCAATTCTAACTCCAACCCTAACCCAAACACACCCCTAAGCCTAATCCCAACCCTAACCATAACCCTAACCACAAACCTAACCCTAACATATCACTAACCCTAATCCCAACCCTAACCCCAACCTTAACCGTAATCCAAACCCTAACCCCAACTCTAGCACCAACCCTAACCCTAATTTTAGTCCCAACCCTAATCCTAGCCCCAACCCTAATCCTGACTTTAGCCCTAAACCTAACTTTAACCCCAAACCTAACCCTAACTTTAGCCCTAACCCTAACCCTAATGGGAAAATGGAAATAAATAAATTTTTTATTCTATTATTTTTCCCTAACTAAGCGGGGTGATAAAGGAGGGTTTGATTTACTATTTATAGTGGGTTTTTATAGCAGGTTTTTATGTTTGGCAGCTGTCACACACTAAAAGGCGCTTTTTATTGCAAAAAATAGTTTTTGCGTCACCACATTTTGAGAGCGATAATTTGTTCATATTTTGGCCCACAGAGTCACGTGAGGTCTTTTTTTTTGCGGGACAAGGTGATGTTTTTGTTGGTACCATTTTCGGGCACATGACATTTTTTTGATCACTTTCTATTCCGATTTTTTGGAGACAGAATGAGCAAAAACCAGCAATTCATGAATTTCTTTTGGGGGGTTTATACCGTTCCGCGTGTGGTAAAATTGATAATGCAGTTTTATTCTTCGGGTCAGTACGATTACAGCGATACCTCATTTATATAATTTTTTTATGTTTTGGCGCTTTTATATAATAAAAACTATTTTATAGAAAGTTATTCTGACAGCTATAACTTTTTTATTTTTTCGCTGATGATGCTGTATGGCAGCTCGTTTTTTGTGGTACAAGATGATGTGTTCAGCGGTACCATGTTTATTTATATTTGTCTTTTTGATCACGTGCTATTCCACTTTTTGTTTGGCGGTATGATGATAAAGCATTGTTTTTTGCCTTTTTTTTAATGGTGTTCACTAAAGGGGTTAACTAGTGGGACAGTTTTATAGGTCGAGTCGCTACGGGCGTGGCGATACCAAATATGTTTACTTTTATTGTTTAGATTTTTTTATTCAAATATTTATTTAGTGATAGAATTAATATTGATTTTTTATTTAAAAAAAAATATTTTTACAATTATTTAAAAAAAATTTTTAATTTAATTCTTACTTTTACACTTTGTCCCACTATGGGACAATGATTTTGTGCCGGCTGATAGCTTCTATAGCATGCAGATGAAGCAGCATCTGCATGCTACAGAAGTTGTCAGCTCTGCAGTTTCTGTGCACTGACTTGAGAGATTTCCTGACATACACTGTGCATGACAGGAAGTTTCACAGTTCTAGAGACCCGGATACTGTATCATCATGACGACATCAGGTCTCCATGGCAACGATCGGGACCCCGCGGCCGATTGCACGACGTACTATTCCGTCCATGGGTATTAAGTCCCAGGTTACATGGACGGAATAGTACTTTTGGAGTCAGAAAGGAGTTAAAGAAGCACTCCTCCTCCCCATCAAAGTTTTCATCCTCTTAATATATTGCAGTCATCATATTATATAGCACTGTGTACTTACAATTACTCATTTTGCCTTTCTACACAGATAATTCTCTTTTCAATTAGATCTATGACATCACGTGGTTAATAACTGACTAGCTGAATCCTTCTAAGCTCTATGTAGAAACAGGAGGTCAATTTTCCCTGTATGAGTCATCAGTCACTGCAGAAGTCCCTGGTAGGGGGAGGAGGGAGCAGCTGGATCAGGAGTTGAAGAGGGGAATGATAGATGAGGACAAGAGACCTCTTGTTTTTACACAGAGCAGAAAAGAAGAAATATCTGGGTAGAAAGGCAAAATGAGCAATTGTAAGTACACAGTGGTATATAATGTGATGACTGAACATTTTGATCAAGTGCTTCTTTAATAATGAGCTCTGTTTAACTCCACCTACATCTTTTACTAACAGCTTTCTGCCTACACTATGCCAATCAGTGGTGGCGGGCACAGATAGACAGAGCTCATGACTATTGAGTTCTAAATACCAGGAGGTCATCAATGAAAATACTAGCAGAGCTGCAACATATTAAACAGTTACACCAAATTACGGCAGGCAGCCCTGAAAGTGACCCAGCCTTAGTATAGGGACGGAGTCACACGATCGTATATTCTCTCTGTGAGAGAATCAGATCGATTATGGTAATGACACTTGGCTCAGACTCTGAGCAGACTGTCATCTTACTGTAATCTGATTCTCTTGCATGAGAAAATCGGGTCACAGGTGCTGAGAAGACGGAGGACTTAATTTCTCCATCTTCTCCATTGTCTGAGTCTGTGGAAATCGTATGTCATCCGAGTGCAGTCCAATTTTTTACGTCCACCCATAGACTTGTATGGGTGCATGTCATCCGATTAGCAGAGCCACTTGCTGCATGCTGCGATTCTTCTCTCCTGCCGAATCAGCATGAGAAAATAATTGCACATCTTCACTGTCCCCTAGTATAACACTGGGCCGAGTGCTATCCGATAAGACATCATTTAGCACTCCTCCATGTTATAGTTGGATTGCCCACCAGGGCAGTGGGCTACTCGGTACCGTGGCCCTGGGCGTCCAATAAAAGGGTTATATTCTCAAGGGATAATAGAGTTTGTAATAAAGTGTTCGTGACGCCACCTGTGGTTTCTGGTCAGAGTCACTAGCGCTGCAGTGCAGATCCTCTGGGACTGGTAGTGATGCAGCAGAGCTGGTATAGCTCTCCACAGGCAGAACTTAGTCCCGGGGCAGAGGTAGGATGTAGAAGATGGTAAAGGTGTAGTATTTGGGAAAGGATGTAGCAGTGTTGAGTGGGTGTTGTAGGAAGAACTTGAGAAGACAGTCAGATGCAGTTTCCAAAGCTTTACTCACAGTTCTGCAGGCAGAGCATCCAGGGAACTGGTTACAGATTGTTCTGGAGTCCATCAGCCTGAAAGCAATTTGCGAATTTCCTATTCAGGTGGGTTGTGAGTCCTCCTTTCTAGCACAATTATTCTCTGAGGTACTTGCTGCTGTAAACTCTGTTCAAGTTCCTCTCTCTGTCTGCTACTTAAGTAGAACTCCACTCGTATGTCAGGCAGCTGTAGCCTGCTTCAGGGATTGCTCCTCTCTGGTGTCTCCGGCTCACACGTGCAGCTGTCGTCGAGTATCAGTTGGGGACAGAGGACTTGCTGTCTTCTGCCCTCCATATTCTGCTGCTGGGGCTTTAGTACCCATACAGCCTCAGACTCAGGGGTCTGATGTCTGGCGCTCAGGACTGGGGGTGAGCTCAGCTATAGCTCCTGTCCCCCAGCTCCTAGCCACACATCTTTCCTCAACCCCGCTTAGACACTAACTCTAACTCCTTCCCCAGCCAGAATGTTCCAAGGAAGCTCCCCTGAAATTAGGTGTTAGAGCTCCCCCTTCTGGTCTGGAGTAGGAAAAGTGTTGTATGCTGTGTGTTACCTGTTAAGGGGATCCCTTCCTTGCTTTCAGGCATGACATTGCTCCCCCCCTGGAGAGAGGCAAGGTCACTGTGGCAACCGAACTCCTGGGGTGCCACATATGCTCCTGTGAGCGAGCCCTTAAAGTATCTGTTCGCAATTCTTGCTACTTTCAGATGGCGCAGCAGAAACCTGTTAACACCTCTTCCAACAGGATAGGAGTCAATTAAGTCTCCCTCAAAAGGAAGAGGCATTGGGAAAATGTTTGCAGCACTCAATTTATTTTATTAGGAAAATGTATACAACAGCAAAAACAAGAATTATTTACCATTCATAATGTATACATGTTCAGTATACTGTAGAATTATCACAAGTATTACTTGTTGTAAAAAAATAAGATTTTTGGTCTTAACCCTCTAAGGACACAGCCTGTTTGTTTTCACAGCATAAATTGTATTTTTTTTAATAGTAACCATCTTGAGGTTCTTATAATGTGTTGAAAAATGTTTAGATTTTGGGTGGATGCAATTCTACTATTTTTTTTACCATGTGGTCTTAGTTTCCTTTCGCTCATTTCCATGGGTCAGTATAATTATGGCAATATAAACTTTATTTGACGGAGCAGTAGGAGGGAGAGATGACGCCTACATTGGTAATGAGATTTTTTTTCCTGTGCAAGCTTTTTTTTATTCCATTTTTTAAAGAGAAGTGGATGAAAAAAGCCGGATTTTGGTAAGAACTTACCTGTAAAATCCTTTTCAGCGAAGAAGGAAGGGAGACACACTAGACATTACTAGTGGGTAGGCGGAGCCCAGATGAGATAGACACCTCGATTAAAAAGAGTGTTGACCGGCCCCTCCAGCTCGGGCTCCTCCTACTCAGCTCTCCAGTTGTACCAAGCTTAAGGAAGAGCAATATCACCAGCGGAGCAACATAACCCCTTCTGAAGGACTTCAGAGAATAAAACACAAAAATACAGGTTATGCATGCATGTAGGCAAAAAACACACAGTTCCAGGTACTACTCACTGGACCTGACCACTGCGATGAGCTGGCGATGCTGGAACAGAGCATTAGCGCGTCGACCTCAGCCCACATAATCGCTATCAGAGAAGGGTCACGCCGCATCTGAAAAACAACAACACACTTCTGCCATGGGAGGGATGTGTGTCTCCCTTCCTTCTTCGCTGAAAAGGATTTTACAGGTAAGTTCTTACCAAAATCCATCTTTCAGCTGCAGATGAAGGAAGGGAGACACACTAGACATTACTAGTGGGACGTCCCAAAGCAGTCCAAAAATTAAGGGTGGGAAAAAACCAAAAGAGGCAGAATCCCAACAACCTTGATAAATGCGCAACAGGCGCCAAATACAAGTTAACTATAACTTTAAACTACAGCCACCTGCAGGACCCTACGTCCTAAGGCTGCATCAGCGGAAGCACTAATGTCCACCTTATAAAATCTTGTAAAGGTGTGGACGGAGCGCCAGGTCGCCGCCCAGCAAAGCTAAGTTGCCCAGGCCCCTTGATGGAAAGCCCACGATGAGCCCACAGCTCTCGTGGAATGAGCTCGAACCTTAATCGGGCAAGGTTCGCCTTTAAGTCGGTAAGCCTCCAAAATGGCCGACCGGATCCAACGAGCTATAGAATCCTTGGAAGCCCGTTGACCACGTCGACGACCTGCTGGAATCACAAACAGGGAGTCCGACTTCCGAAAACTTTGGGTAACAGACAAATAGAACTTCAAAGCCCGCACCAAATCCAATGTGTGCAAGGCCCGTTCCTTCGCATTACTCGGCCCCGTACAAAGAGAGGGCAACACAATATCCTGGTTAAGATGAAATTGCGACACCACCTTAGGTAGAAAGTCGCCCCGTGTGCGAAGCACTACACGATCCGGGTGAAACTCCAGAAAAGGAGGCAAGTAAGAAAAGAGCCGCCAACTCAGAAATCCTTCTCAAAGAGGTGACCGCCACTAGGAAGGCAACCTTCCAAGAGAGCAAAGAAAGACTAACAGAGTCCATAGGCTCAAAAGGCCCGTGTTGAAAAGCCTCCAAAAACAAGATTGAGGCGCCAAGGAGACACAGGCGCCTTCTGCGGCGGAAACTGACGGATTACTCCGCGAAAAAAGGAACGTACGTCCCTACGTGAGGCGATAGCCTTTCGGAACAGCAAGGACAGAACAGAAACCTGACCCCTCAGGGTGCTCACTGCCAAACCCTTTGTCCAACCCGAATTGCAGGAAAACCAACAAATTGGGAATGGAAAAAATCCTCGGGTTCCTTGAAAAACCCGAACACCACAAAAGAAGGCTTCCCAAGTGGTAAATCCTAGTAGTAGCCGGACCTCTGGCAGCTCGCAAAGTGGCAATGACTTCTGCTGAAAAACCTTGACGGATCAATATTTCGGTCTCAAGAACCACGCCGTCAAACGCAGAGACTTCAGGTCCGGATGACCAACGGGCCCTTGGGTTAACAGGTCCGAGCGGGAAGGAAGTAGAAAAGGTGGCGCTGCCAGGAGCGACCCCAGTGTCGAGAACCACGTCCTCCTTGGCCAATCTGGGGCTATCGACATAGCCGGGATTCTCTCTAGTCTGATCCGACGTAACACCAGGAGGAGTAAGGAAATCGGTGGAAAACATAAATTAGCTCGAATTGGTCCCACGGAACCACTAGAGCAACCACCGCCACAGCCTTCGGATCCTTGTACCTGGACATGAAAGTCGGTAACTTGGCATTGAACCTGGATGCCATCAGATCCACTTGGGGAGTTCCCCAACGGGAGCACAGCAGTGCAAAAATTTCCGGATGAAGACTCCATTCTCCGGGATCCATCTTCTCGCGACTGAGTAAGTCCGCCGTGGTATTCTGAACTCCCGGAATATAGATCGCAGAGATAGCTGGCACTCTGATCTCTGCCCATACTAGGATACGAGATACCTCCACCATGAGCTTGGAACTCCCAGTCCCGCCTTGGTGGTTGATATATGCGACCGTCGTCGCATTGTCCGTCTGCACTCGGACTGGCAGACCGCTTAAAGGGACCGTCCAGTGTTGGAGGCAAAGAAAAAAATCGCCCTCAATTTCAGGATGTTGATCGGCAAGACAGACTCTTCCGACGACCATACTCCCTGAGTCCAAAGATCGTTCCAGACACCCCCCCCCCAGCCCGTCAGGCTGGCATTGGTGGTTATGACCGACCACTTCGGAGGGAGGAAGGACTTTCCAAGGGATAACTCTTTCGGACTATCCACCATCCTAGGGACCCTCGTACCCTGTGGGAGATGATGACAGTGCAATCCAGTGAAAACCTGCGATCGATCCCAACGGCTCAGAATGAACCTTTGGAGAGCCCTGGAATGAAACCGGGCAAACGGAAGTGCTTCCATGGACGCCACCATCAACCCCAGAAGACGCATACAGCTTCGCAGGGACATTGCTGTCGAAGGCTTCATAACCCGTGCATGTCGAAGGAGACATGCTTGCTTGTCTGGAGGCAGGGACACCACTGCTCGCACCGTGTCGAAATGCATCCCCAAAAACAGGATTGACTGCGACAGTTCCAGAGACGACTTCTCCCAATTGACCAGCCACCCGAAATCCTCCAGGAGCTGAAGGGATAGATTGCGAGCAGTTACCGCCTCCTCCTTCGAAGACGCCACAATCAGAAGGTCGTCCAGGTAGGGAAGTATGTAACCCCCTGCCTTCGAAGAATCGCCATGAGAGGCGCCAGAATTTTTGTAAAAACTCTGGGCGCTGAGGCCAACCCGAATGGCAGAGCCACAAACTGGTAATGGCCCTGACCTATGGCAAAATGAAGGAAGCGTTGGTGGGCCCTTCCGATTAGGAAGTGCAAATAAGCGTCGCGAATGTCGATTGACACCAAAAAAGCGTTCTGCGACAGGGCCGCCAAAACGGAGCGAAGCGACTCCATGCGGAATTTCCTGGCGTGGACATGCCGATTCAATCTTGTGAGATCCAGAATGGGCCGAAATTTGTCCTCTTTTTTGGGGACCACAAAGAGGTTAGAATAAAATCCTCTTCCCCGGCCCTCCGGCGGAACCGGTACCACCACACCTTTCTGCAGAAGGGAATCTACCTCCCACAGCAGAGCGGCAAAAAGCTCGGGCTCTGACGGAAAGCGAGGTTGACAAAAAAACTGTCTGGGGGTCGAAAAAGAGACTCTATGAAGTAGCCTGCCAACACAACCCGTGTCACCCAGGCGTCCGACATGCGGAAAGCCCAAGTCGGTTTGAACAGGAATAGACGACCCCCCACTCGAGAGCGCTCGAATGAGACCCAGGCGTCAGTCCACCTTAGCGGGCTTTTTGCCAGCTTCCCGCTTGTCTTAAAGAAAGTTCTGTTTCCAGGGTATGCGGAATTTCTGAGAATTCCCCCTTTTTTTTTTTTTTTTTTTTTTAAAAAGAGAGAGACGACCCGAACCCCAGAGGGCTGACTGAATCATCCCCTGGACCGAAAGGACCGCCGACAACTACCGGCACTAGTCCTGCCAGATGCAGAGGTCACAGCTCTGCGCTGCGGTAAAGCTGTTTCTTCTGCCTTTACTTTGGCAATCAGCTCCGTGAGGTCAGATCCAAATAGCTGACCACCTTGCAAGCTAGCAAACCCTATTTGGAAACTGCGTCCACTGTCTAAGGCACAGTGCTCTTCTGACTGTGACTGCCGAGGATTGCTCCCTGGATAGCAGTGATGCAGTATCCTCCAAAAACTGGAAAAGCCCATCTAACCTCTATAGAGGAGATCCACCCTGCCACGCCGTCCATAGACGGTCCAACCGGCTCAGGGAAACTTTACAAGCACACATGGATTCTTAATACCGAATCCATGATCCGCGGCCTCGCAGATGGATTTTTCTGCCATCTACGTTTTTTTTTTTTGTCCTGCAGACTCGCCTTCCCCTTAACAAGGAGGATTTTGCTAAGCTGGGATAAAGGGACATCCACTTCAGGAGAAGGATCCAATTATCATCAACTCCGTAGCACACGGATACGGTGTCTCAATTCTCTGGACACAGGCGTTCCTCCTCCACTGCCCCATTAAGCTCATCCAGTGATGGTAAAGCTTGATCGAGATTGAAAACATCCGGGCCGACTTACCAGGACGTCCAGATACCTCCTTCGGTAACTGTAACGCCTCCAATAAAAACCTCTTTACGGCCCAAAAGGGAGGCAGAGTGTCCCTGCCGATCCTCCTTGTCCGAATCGGACATTTTCGTTATGCGGGAAGGAAGGCACCGGCTTGTGTCGCTTCCTGACATGAGAGGATCTAGCTGACACTCAATAATAGAAAATCAGACAGGCCATCAATAGAAACTAGCGAGGGCCTCCATTCTGACACCACTGGAAACCTCCGACCGCTGCGCTTGACGCCGTCCAGGTCTGCGCGTCAGATACGCGAGACTGATCCTGTAGTGGATCTGGGAGACGGTTGCACAGTATATGGCAGGTTAAACCTGTCAGTAATTAGAAAGTGTGGTTTCTTAAAGAAAAAACGAAACGCTGAAGGGTTAAAGCTCTTAAGGAGAGAGCTACCCCAGCTGTCCCCCATTAAGAGTTAACCGCCTAAGAAGGGGTTAAAGTCGCAGACTCCCCACAACCTTAATAATGAAAAGGGTGTGCGAGCCCCATGTGCCTCTTATAAGGCAGCAGCTACAGGACAGCTATGCCACACTTAACAAGAAGAAACGTTCACAATATCGCTAAAAAATTGCGCTGTTTTGTAAATCGCAATGACCGCCAAAGTCATTAAGGGGATCGCTAACCGCCTATGCGTTGTTAATGAGATCGCCCAGATTGGCAGCTACTAGTGACATTAAAAATGATCACACAAACGATCGCATAGTATGCGTCGTCGTTAGCAGGAACGTATAGTGGCAGTATTACTGTCGCAGACTCCCCACAACCTCTTATATTGAAAAGGTGTGCGAGCTTTGAGATAACAGCTGCAGGCAGCGCAGTCTGCCACCCATTTGTGCCTCAGAAAGGCGCCCGCGCTGTGGGGGTGAAGGGGTTAAACTTCTGCCCTAGACGGGTAGAAGCGGCTCACCCAGCTGGTCGCGGTGCAGCGCTGCCGAGAGGGGAGGAGAGCGATGTCCGAGGGAGCTTTCAGCCTGTCAGCATTACTCGGCTAATGGCCGCCGCGCTGTGCCTCCGTGTGCTTCATGAGGGAAGCCGGAAAAGGAGACTGAGTAAAGCGCGCGCTCAGAGCGGCGCGAAATTCAAATAAAAAAGGCGCGCAGCTTCTCTCTCCCCCGTTCCTATGTCCTGCAGGCATCCACCTGCGGACAAAAAAACACACAGTCACCGCATGTATATTGTAACAGCGACTGCCGCAGCAGTCGCTGAAAACACTCAAACACATTAAATGTGGAGTACTCACCAGCCGAAAGCGCCACAGGGACCCCCAGGGGTTTCTGGCGCGTGCCCATGCTTCCCCCCAGGGCGGGGATCGCAGTGACCCCTGCAGCGCGGTATGCGTCCCCGCCAGGGAAGCCATCCTCATCCCCCCGGGCCGGCAGGGTTCTTGTCATGTGTGCATCGCCACGAAGATCGTCGCGGTTGCACATTCTGACTTCTCACAGCTGAGTTGCTGTTTCTTTGTGTTTGGCAGTTAGGGAGTTAATTCTGTCTGTGCTCAGTTCTGGGACTGGGTGCAGTTTCTCCCGGCTGCAATTAATTATTTGTTGATTGGTTTCCTTTAAATCTCTGGTTGTCTGTGTTGGGAGTTGCCAGTGAAATTCTTCATGCAGACCACAGATAGGATTGTATCTGTATAGACTTAAGTTAAAGAGCTCCTTAGTTGTTTTAAGCTCACCTTGCTTAGAGTTTAATATCCCAGATCATTTATGTTCCTTCTGTGTTTGAGTGTGTATGCAAGTCTGTGTTTTCTCCAGTCTGTCTTATATGTCTAATCTGTGTATTTAGCAGAGATCAGCCCATATCCCTTTGGTGGTAATCAGAATCCTTCTTAGGACTGATTACAGGGTTCAGGGACTGATAGGAGACAGGGTTAGGCTGGAGACTTGGACCTCTGAACCATTATCAGTACCTCCAAGGTGAGGGATTAGTTAGGACCCCAGTTTAGGGTCAGGTTAGACCCCCGGTCCTCCTCTTTCCTGTGACAGTGTATCAAGTCCTCAAGATTAACCCTGAGTTCAACGGATATCGTGTCAGGTAAATCTATTCTATATTTACATGCTGATGTTGCTAATCTATATGTTGTATAGAGTGTTGTTCTTTTAAGAATAGTTTACTGACATCGTACACATATCATAAGACCGCGTGACATTTTCACTGGCCCATAAAATTATTCCCAGTTGCCATGGATCCAGTAGCCCAGCTGGCTCTGCAGTTGCAGGGATTATCCATGGAGCTGACGGACATTAAGTCCAAAGTTTTGTCTCCCTCGGAGCAAACCAGATTTGAACCTAAAGTAGCTCTCCCGGACAGGTTCACTGGTGGGCGAGACAAATTTTTTACCTTCAGGGAAGCATGTAAATTGTATTTTCGGCTTCGGCCTCGATCATCAGGGAGTGAAGAGCAGAGAGTGGGAATTGTTATCTCGCTCCTACAAGGGGACCCTCAATCCTGGGCCTTCTCCCTTCCTCCAGGATCCCCGGCTCTACAGTCAGTAGATCGATTTTTTACTGCCCTGGGTTTGGTATATGATGACCCAGATCGGGTCTCTCTTGCTGAGACAAAATTACGTAAGATACAGCAGGGAGATCGTCCGGCGGAGGAATTTGCTTCTGAGTTCCGTAGATGGGCCACAGATACTCAGTGGAATGACCCAGCTCTTAGGAGCCAGTTTTGTCATGGGCTTTCTGATAAATTAAAGGACGTTTTGGCTCAGTATGATTCTCCTCCATCACTGGAGGCTGCTATGGCCCTAGCTATCCGTACTGATAGACGGCTCCGGGAGAGGTGCGAGGTAACTCCGCCCCCTGTTGTTACTCCACCTACTACTAAAGTCCCTTATGTTGAGGTTCCCCTTGTCTGTTCGGAGGAGCCTATGCAGTTGGGAGGGACATCATTTCGTAGGAGGGGATTGGTGGTACGCCGCAGGACTAGAAGGTGTTTCTTCTGCGGGAAAGAGGGACATTTTGTTGGGGGATGTCCATCCCGTGCCTTGTTGAGCAAAAAGTCGCCGGAAAACTGTTAATCCCAGGTTGTGTGGTGGACGACAACCTGGGAGTATGTATTTCGTCCGCTAGTTCTTCTCAGTTCCTTGTACCAGTGGAGGTGGTGGTTGGTACGAGAGTGGAGAGATTTTCTGTTCTTCTTGATAGTGGGTCCGGGGCTAATCTGGTTGACGCTCAGTTTGCTCAGGCTCAAGGTATGCATCTGAGTGTATTGGTCAAACCGATCCCTATATTCTCCATTGACGCCAGGCCTCTCGGCAAGGTAGCTTTGTTCATGAGGTTCATAACATTGACCTTCGGGTAGGAGCAATACATAGGGAACTATTATCTTGTTATGTGTTGGAGGGTCTACCTACTCCTATTGTGTTGGGACTTCCTTGGTTGGTTAAACATAACCCTGTGATTAATTGGCAGTCCAGAGATATAAGCCAATGGGGGGAGTTTTGCAAAAGTAACTGCATGAACACAGTCATCAGTGCGGTCGTGCCTAGTACTTTGCCTCCTTTTTTGGAGGACTTTGGGGATGTGTTCTCTGAGGAGGGGTGTCAGGAGTTGCCTCCTCATCGCGTGTATGACTGCTCTATTAATTTACTTCCTGATGCTAAGTTACCTAAAGCTAGGTTATATAACCTTTCTGGTCCTGAGAGGCAGGCTATGAAAGATTATATTTCGGAAAGTCTGGCCAAAGGGCATATTAGACCTTCATCTTCCCCAGTGGCCGCGGGGTTCTTCTTTGTGAAGAAAAAAGATGGAGGCCTACGCCCTTGCTTGGATTTCCGCGAACTTAATCGGATTACTGTTCGAGATCCGTATCCACTCCCTCTGATTCCTGATCTCTTCAATCAAATTGTTGGCGCCAAATGGTTCTCTAAATTGGATCTCAGGGGGGCGTATAATCTGATTAGGATAAAAGAGGGGGATGAGTGGAAAACGGCGTTTAACACGCCGGAGGGACATTATGAGAACCTTGTCATGCCTTTTGGTCTGACTACTGCACCAGCAGTATTCCAACATTTTGTTAATGACATTTTTCGTCATCTGGTGGGGCTGTTTGTGGTCGTATATTTGGATGACATTTTAATTTACTCACCAGATCTTGTGTCTCACCAGGAGCATGTGAGACAGGTGTTGCAGATCTTGCGAGACAATAAACTATACGCCAAACTGGAAAAGTGTGTATTCGCCGTACAGGAACTTCAGTTTTTGGGTTTCTTGGTGTCAGCCTCCGGTTTCCGTATGGACCCTGAAAAGGTGAGAGCAGTGCTTGAATGGGATCAGCCAGAGGATCTTAAGGCTCTGCAGCGTTTTCTGGGGTTTGCTAACTACTACCGAAATTTATTTGTAATTTCTCATCTGTTGTCAAACCTCTCACTGACATGACAAGAAAAGGGACGGATTTTTCTAAATGGTCGGACAAAGCTTGCCAAGCTTTTTCCTCTTTGAAAAAATGTTTTGCTTCGGCACCCGTTCTCATCCAACCAGATGCATCACAGCCGTTCGTTGTGGAGGTGGACGCGTCTGACGTAGGGGTGGGTGCAATATTGTCCCAGGGTCCGTCCCCTGGTAAATGGCATCCGTGCGCTTTCTTTTCTAAAAAATTGTCGTCCGCCGAAAGGAATTATGATATCGGCAATAGGGAACTTTTGGCCATTAAGTTGGCTTTTGAAGAATGGCGTCACTTTTTGGAGGGGGCAGTCCACCCGGTCACCGTCATTACTGATCACAAGAACCTGCTGTATTTGGAATCTGCTAAGCGTCTGAATTCCAGACAAGCTCGATGGTCGTTGTTTTTTACCAGGTTTAATTTTGTTGTCACTTATCGCCCTGGATCTAAGAATGTTAAGGCGGATGCCTTGTCTCGCAGTTTCCCAGGGGCCGGGAAAATGGATGACCCGATTCCTATCCTTCAGGAGGGGGTGGTAGTGTCGGCTGTATGTTCTGAGCTTGAGGAGGAGGTGTTAGAGGCTCAGGGGGACGCCCCTGCAGGACCTCCAGGGAGACTGTTTGTCCCAAATCAGTTGAGACAAAAGGTTATTGAGGCACATCATAATTCTGCTTTAGCAGGACATCCAGGGAGTAAGGCTACTTTAGATCTCCTTTCTCGCCGGTTTTGGTGGCCTAACGTTAATAAAGATGTTTTAACTTTTGTCGCGTCCTGTGGGGTTTGTGCTCGCTCTAAGACCCCTCATACCCGTCCGTCTGGGACCCTCTTACCCTTGAAACTTCCGGAGCGTCCATGGACTCATTTGTCTATGGACTTCATCACGGACCTTCCTCAGTCGTCAGGGAAGACTGTCATACTGGTGGTTGTTGACAGGTTCAGTAAGATGGCACATTTCATTGCTCTTCCTGCCCTCCCTAATGCTAAAACTCTGGCGCAGGTGTTCATTGGGGAGATTGTGAGACTTCATGGGTTGCCTTCTGATGTGGTGTCAGATAGGGGGTCTCAGTTTGTGTCCAAGTTTTGGAGGGCATTTTGTTTACGTCGGGGGATGCAATTGTCATTTTCCTCGGCTTTTCATCCGCAGACCAATGGTCAGACAGAGCGTCTGAATCAAAGCCTAGAGACTTATCTTCGGTGTTTTGTCTCAGAGAACCAGGAGGACTGGTCTTCTTTCTTGCCTCTGGCAGAGTTCGCTCTTAACAACAGGCGGAGCAAGTCCACTGGTAAGTCCCCGTTTTTTGGGGCATATGGTTTTCATCCCCAGTTTTGTACATTCAATGGGGGGGGCCCTTCTGGGGTTCCTGAGGAGGAGCGTTTCTCGTCGTCACTTGCTTCAGTGTGGAGAGGTGTATTGAATAATCTGAGTGCTATGGGGAACCGTTAAACGTATGGCTGATAGGAGGAGAGTTTCTGGTCCAGATCTTAATGTGAACGATCTGGTATGGTTGTCTACCAGGAATATAAAACTTAAAGTTCCCTCCTGGAAGCTGGGCCCCAGATTCATCGGGCCGTACAGGATCAGTTCCATAATTAATCCTGTGGCATTTCGTCTGGACCTCCCTCCTACGTTTAAAATTCATAATGTGTTCCACAAGTCATTACTTAAGAGGTACGTGGCACCAGTCATACCATCACCTCTACCTCCTCCTCCAGTGGTGGTCAATGGTAACTTGGAGTTTCAAGTGTCAAAGATCATTGACTCACGTCTGAATCGCCGGTCCCTTCAGTACTTGGTGCATTGGAAGGGGTATGGTCCAGAGGAGAGGACGTGGGTTCCTGCGTCTGACATTAACGCAGATCGTTTGGTGCGGACCTTCCACAGAACTCACCCGGGCAAACCTGGCCCTGAAGGTCCGGAGGCCCCTCGTAGAAGGGGGGGTACTGTCATGTGTGCATCGCCACGAAGATCGTCGCGGTTGCACATTCTGACTTCTCACAGCTGAGTTGCTGTTTCTTTGTGTTTGGCAGTTAGGGAGTTAATTCTGTCTGTGCTCAGTTCTGGGACTGGGTGCAGTTTCTCCCAGCTGCAATTAATTATTTGTTGATTGGTTTCCTTTAAATCTCTGGTTGTCTGTGTTGGGAGTTGCCAGTGAAATTCTTCATGCAGACCACAGATAGGATTGTATCTGTATAGACTTAAGTTAAAGAGCTCCTTAGTTGTTTTAAGCTCACCTTGCTTAGAGTTTAATATCCCAGATCATTTATGTTCCTTCTGTGTTTGAGTGTGTATGCAAGTCTGTGTTTTCTCCAGTCTGTCTTATATGTCTAATCTGTGTATTTAGCAGAGATCAGCCCATATCCCTTTGGTGGTAATCAGAATCCTTCTTAGGACTGATTACAGGGTTAGGGACTGATAGGAGACAGGGTTAGGCTGGAGACTTGGACCTCTGAACCATTATCAGTACCTCCAAGGTGAGGGATTAGTTAGGACCCCAGTTTAGGGTCAGGTTAGACCCCCGGTCCTCCTCTTTCCTGTGACAGTGTATCAAGTCCTCAAGATTAACCCTGAGTTCAACGGATATCGTGTCAGGTAAATCTATTCTATATTTACATGCTGATGTTGCTAATCTATATGTTGTATAGAGTGTTGTTCTTTTAAGAATAGTTTACTGACATCGTACACATATCATAAGACCGCGTGACAGTTCTGCAGGGACCACCATATAGGGTAATACAGATCCGCCAAGGGAGAGGTTGGGGTCCAGCAGCGCTGAGACCCCTGAGACCTCTAGACCACATTTGGTGATCCAAGTCTCTTGTCCGATAAAAAATAATAAAATCTTCTGAGGCTGCTTCCAGCAGCGACTATCTTCTCTGACCTCAAATTAAAAACTGGAGAGCTGAGTAGGAGGAGCCCGAGCTTGAGGGGCCGGTCAACACTCTTTTTAATCTGAGGTGTCTATCTCATCTGGGCTCCGCCTACCCACTAGTAATCTCTAGTGTGTCTCCCTTCCTTCATCTGCAGCTGAAAAAGCAATTTGTGCATTTTGGTTTAAAGAACCCTCCTATGAAGTGTTTTTTTTTTCACTAAATCTGTACACATTTGTATGTATTGTGTGTGTTTTAATATTCTGTACGCGGTCGTCTCCCGGATCCGGCACACTTTGGTCCTCTTCTCAGTGATGTCACAACTCTACTGACTTTCTGAGTAGCACTACGCTATGCTTGACCCTTAAGTAGTGTAACAAGGGGCTACCGAGGTGGTAGTCCTGACCAAGTTTACCCACAAAACACAGTCCGTAGACACCCCGGCCCCTTGCATATGAAACACAGGATGGACACAGCTTCCCCATGGATTACCTTTTCTTCTCTCTGCCCCGGAAATCCAGTTGATTAAGTTTATGCTCACCACTGCGGTCCAACAGGGAAAACAAATATTTAATAAGCACAAAGATGAGAAAAGAAGTACAACACCGGCTTCCTGCTCTTTCCCTGACACTATCCACGGCCACACCCAGAACGGCTGCAGTAGCAGAAATTAAGCAAGTAGTCTGCACGCTGGAATCTGGACACTCACAGTCCCTTTAGCAGGGGGCCCTTCCATAGTCCTGGGGCCCGTGTTGTCGTCCTTCCATCCTTGGTCCGGGCAGCAGATTTCCTCCCCTCCTGGGGTCTGGCAATGCCCTGGCTGTTGCTATACTGTGCCCTGGGCCAACATGCCTGGCTAATGACTGAGAGCAGCAGCTTCCTCCCTCCTTTCTGCTGCTGGCCCAGCCCACACCTTTAACTCCTGCTATCCCTGGTTCTGACGTACAGTATAATACATGGACAGCATACTAATACATAGAATGCAGGTACATAACATTAATGCATTGCAAACACAGCACACCGTAATACAATAGGAATACATAACAGTAATGGACAGTATAGAAGGCAAACATAAAACCACATTACAGGAATCATAAGAAGGGTCACATAGATCCCCGTGTGGAGGGAGAGGCAAATGAGGGTTCCTGCCACCTCCTTACACCAGCTTTTGAGCGGCAAGTCTATGGACCATTAGTCCTACATTGCAAAGAGACTTCCGGCTCACAGGTAGAATATAGAGTGAGCTGGAGAGTCTAAAGAGGTGACATCACTGAGACGAGGACCGGAGCGGTGCTGGTTACAAGAGAAGACAGTGGTAGATCAATACACTGACAATACATTACCTGCACATAAACACAGATTTAGAGGGAAAAAATTCAAAATGCGGTGAAATTGCAAAAAAAAAGTGCAATTCCACAATTGTTTTTTTTATTGTATTATTTTGAATAGGGCGATTTAAACTTTAATTTTTTTTAAATTTTTTAAATATTTTTAGAAATATATATATATATATTTTTACTGGCTTCAATAGTCTCCATGGAACAATAGAAGCAGCGATCTTCTGATCGCTTGTGCTGCACATAACAGGTCTTCAGCCCTGCTATATGTAGCTAAAATGCTCATAGCAGTTTGGCAATGACAACCACAGGGGTCTCCTGCAGACCCCCGGTTGTTCTGCCAACCCATCAGCGACCCGCGGTCATGTGACACAGGTGCCGATGGGGGTTTTGTGAATCGCTTCCGGCACAATAATGTTAAATGCCGCTGTCAGATATTGACTGCGCCATTTAACATGTTAACAGCCGCGGGTGGGTCGTGATTCCATCCGCGGCTGTTAAGGGCACATGTCAGCTGATGAAATCAGCTGACATGTGCCAGATAGTTGCGGGCTCATTGCCGGAGCCTACATTAAACAGGGGAGGCTACCTATGATGTACCTATACGTCCAAGGTCGTAAAAGGGTTTAATAGATGAAAATCAATTTTGGACTGACCAACAGCACTGTAGTTGTTCAATAATCAAATTAATCCTCAAAAATATAAACTGTCTAAAAATTCTGAACACGGTGGAGATAAAAATGCAAATCATTCTGTCTGCTTCCTCCACTGACAGTGACTAGCTCTTATATCATGCCTGTAAACATAGGTTTTGGGTTCCTTGTGATTTTTCTATTCTGTATTGGGAAATGTGGCCATATACAGAGGTAAAATGAAACAATATAACCTTGATCCCCCAAATGTGGTGGCCTCCGGCCTCTATAACATGAAATAAATTGGAGACAGTCAATCTATTCTGGCTTAATAGGGAATGAAAAGGTTAAGAAAGAGAGTAACAAATAGCTTAGTGATACACACGGGAAGGATGAAGTGTGAGTGGAATATTGATCATCATAACATTGTGTCATTTACCGGCTCTCAGGAAAGAATTCTTAGCTATTGAAAAATAATTGCACTCAGGCCTCCACTTCCTACAGGAATCAATACAAATAGAAATAAAGTAATAAGAGGACGACATTCAGTCTGCAGAGCTGCTCATTATACAGTACAGCACGTTGGTCCTTAACATGGTGTATGAGTTGTGAATAGGGCATACAGTAACAGTGTGGACACTGGCTTACAGCAAATATGGTTTCCTGTATCAATAAATGTCATCGGAAATAATAATGACCTAATGGTAACAATTGTGAAAACTGTATATATCTGTGCAAATGTATAAAGTTCACAAGTGAATGTGATGTTGCTGTGTACCGCATTGATTAAATACTGGATTGACATGGCAGGAGTCTACAGTCATGGCCAAAAGTTTTGAGAATGACACAAATATTATATTTTCACATGATCGGCTGCCCTCTGGCTTTTATGTGTGTTTGACAGATGTTTTTATCACAGACAGAAATATAATAATTGCAAACATATGAGTAACAAAACTTATATTGACAGTTAGAATGAGTTAATGCAGCAAGTCAATATTTGTAGTGTTGACCCTACTTCTTCAGGACTCTGCAATTCTCCCTGGCATGCTCTCAATCAACTTCTGGACCAAATCCTGACTGATAGCAGTCCATTCTTGCACAATCAATGCTTTCATTTTGTCAGAATTTTTAGGTTTTTGTTTGTCCACCCATCTCTTGATGATTGACCACAAGTTCTCAATGGGATTAAGATCTGGGGAGTTTCCAGGCCATGGACCCAAAATCTCTATGTTTTGTTACCTGAGCCATTTAGTTATCACCTTTGCTTTATGGCAAGGTGCTCCATCATGCTGGAAAAGGCATTGTTGATCACCAAACTGCTCTTGGAGGGTTGGGAGAAGTTGCTCTTGGAGGACATTCTGGTACCATTCTTTATTCATGGCTGTGTTTTTAGGCAAGACTGTGAGAGAGCCGATTCCCTTGGCTGAGAAACAACCCCACACATGAATGGTTTCAGGATGCTTAACAGTTGGCATGAGACAAGACTGGTGGTAGCGCTCACCTTGTCTTCTCCGAATGAGGCGTTTTCCTGATGTCCCAAACAATCGAAAAGGGGATTCATCAGAGAAAATAACTTTACCCCAGTCCTCAGCAGTCCACTGCCTGTACCTTTTGCAGAATATCAGTCTGTTCATGATGTTTTTTCTGGAGAGAAGTGGCTTCTTTGCTGCCCTCCTTGAGACCAGGCCTTGATCCAAGAGTCTCCGCCTCACAGTGTGTGCAGATGCACTCACACCTGCCTGCTGCCATTCCTGAGCAAGCTCTGCACTGCTGGTAGCCTGATCCCACAGCTGAAACACTTTTAAGAGACAGTCCTGGCGCTTGCCTGTCTTTCTTGGGCGCCCTGAAGCCTTTTTGGCAACAATGGAACCTCTCTCCTTGAAGTTCTTGATGATGCGGTAGATTGTTGACTGAGGTGCAATCTTTCTAGCTGCGATACTCTTCCCTGTTAGACCATTTTTGTGCATTGCAATGATGACTGCACGTGTTTCTTTAGAGATAACCATGGTTAACAGAAGATAAACAATGATGCCAAGCACCAGCCTCCTTTTAAAGTGTCCAGTAGTGTCATTCTTACTTAATCATGACAGATTGATCTCCAGCCATGTCCTCATCAACACCCACACCTGTGTTAATGGAGCAATCACTGAAAAAAGGTTAGCTGGTCCTTTTTTTTAGGCAGGGCTGCAATGATGTTGAAATGTGTTTTGGGGGATAAAGTTCATTTTCTAGACAAATATTGACTTTGCAAGTAATTGCTGTTAAGCTGATCACTCTTTATAACATTCTGGAGTATATGCAAATTGCCATTAGAAAAAGTGAAGCAGTAGACTTTGTAAAAATTAATATTTGTGTCATTCTCAAAACTTTTGGCCATGACTGTATATGCACAGAATTCTAGGTTCCTTAGGCCAAACCTCTTTTTAAATTGCTAAATAAATTAAATTAAATAGTAATAAAAAATAAGTTTAAGTCATCTATATATGTGTGTTTGTATATATGTTTATACTGTAAGAGGATCACTGGAAATGTACTAGAGGTGAGATATGTTTCACTGAGGTTATTAGCTTCAGTGATATAAACCTGGAAGTTTTGCTCCAGCATGTTATGTGCTGAGAGGGGTTAATCGGCCATGGCAGGGCAAGGTCTATTATAAACAGCTGAAGAGTTGAGGGATGGCTGTTCAGCATATGTCCACCCTAGGGAGTGGTCCAGGAGGTGAAAGTGAAGCTTTTGGACTTAATGATTGTTCTGTGCACTCTGGACGGGAGCTGACCTACAGAGCTGGGCTATTGGTAAATGGAGGCGAATCCTGTTTCCTGTGCTTGGGGACCCTGTAGTTATACAGACTATATTGAGTGCTGTTTTCTTGATGTCAATAATACTGAATATGTCTATTTCTTTGGTTTGGACTTGTTTATGAAGCTTGTTTTAATAAATCAATGGAAATTTAAATGAGAAGCATTCGTGTGACTACCTCATATAAGCAACAAAGCGAGCCGATCTACCACAATACATACATACGTGTAATTTATATATTATACATATATACATATATATATTGTGACAGGGTCACTGGCACGGTATATGAGGGGAGATATGTGTCACGAAGATTGCTTTCTTCCGTGATCTAGAAACTCAAGGAGTGTGAAAGTTTTATTGCCTCCTGATTGAGGTCTGATCCAGGGTGTCATGTCCTCAGAGGTCTGAGTAGCAAATTTCTTTATTGATGTATGCAAATTGTCTCTTTAGAGAGGAAGAGGACTAGAACGTTAGTGCCACATATTGGAAGCAGCAATCCTAAAAGTCAATATCATCATTTTAACGTTTCACATAACTTAGGATAAAAGCGAAACCCTAATCTCAATTTGCAGACACTGTGTTTCAGGGTTCTCCCCTCGCCAGTGCAAAATGTGAGATCTGGTTTGGCTGTGTGAGAGTTGTGGGGATCCAAGGGTTAACGTTTCTCCTTTTGGAGAGTGACATGCCAAGTTGAGACTTTTAACCCTTGCAATAGATGGAACTAGAGTTCTAGCCCTCTTCCTCTCTGAAGAGACAATTTGCATATTTAATTTCCCAGAGGAGCATTGCAAAGCTTAAAAGTCTCCTCACCTTGGCATGGAAGAAGTAACATGTCACTCTCCAGAAAGAGAAACGTTTCCCCTTGGATCTCTTGATTGATGTAGAAAGACGTAAATCCAATGTGGTACATTCATTGCTGTTCTAAGTGTAAATCAGTCTAAATCAGTAGACATGGACCTTGTTTTGTGCCCTGGGGCACAGTTATGCCGGAGCAGAAAAGGGCCTTCTTCAAACTGTTCCCACAAAGTTGGAAACATACAATTGTTCAAAATGTCTTGATGTGCAGAAGTATTAGGATTTCTGTCATTTGGAACAGTTTGACAGTTTTGTCAAACTGCCATATTACAGCCCCATAGTATTATTCATCCTCCATCAAACTGTACAGTTGGCACAATTTAGTCAACCAGGTAACATTCTCCTGGGATTCACCAAACCTAGACTTGCTCATCAGGTCTTTTCAGATCTCTGCACTTTGAGAGCCACCCAGGTGAGCTGGTTACTACAAATATCTCTTACTTGCTCATCAGATGCCAGATAGAGAAGTGTGATCCGTCACCCCATAGAATATGTGTCTACTGTTTCAGAGTCCAATGGTGGCAGCTTTACACCACTCCATCTTGGTATTGTGCTTGGTGATGTAAGGCTTGTATTTGTAGTGACCAGAAAAACCATTATTAATGTATGTTATATGTCATATGGTGTGTTCTCTGTTTCTTACATGATTACAATTTTGATACTGGCCCCTTGTTTTGCCTTGGGAGGAGGTAAATTATTTAATATTATGCTGCCCTCTCCTGCCTTGTTTTGGTATTATAACTTGTAGTACTATGCTTCCCTCTGCTGCCTTAGTTTGGCATTGCAACTTGTTTTTCTGATTTGAAACAAGTGGCAGTTGTTGGGCGTGTGAGACTGAAAACGGAGAGTTACGACGGTTCCCGTGGTAAGAGGATGTAGGAAATTAGGGCTCCTTGTTTGGGACCATCGGGGAATACAAATTGCACCTGATTCGGAGTGCCCTGCATTTTCCAGCGACAGAGTGCTGAGACTGCAGAACTGCACAGCAGATTTTCCGGATACTCTGATCCTAATAAGGTCGGTTAATCCTTCCCCTTCCCGCAGCACAGTTACTCTAATGGAAATTTACTGCCATCCTCCCAAGGCCGGGACCGAGAAAAGGCTTTGACAGTCGCAATGTGTAAGGAAAATTATATTTGCTACCCATGACTGTTATGTTGAAAAATTTAAGAATTGTTACCAATCTTCAGTAAAGTTCAGCTTTCAAGTTTGCACGGGACCCACAGTGTATGCTTCTTTTGTCTGCGGCCTCATACCTTGCGGGCATCAACATAACCCACAGTCTCATATATCAGTAATCTCCCCCTTTATAATTGTCACCTAACCTAGGGATTGTTAGAGCCATCGGAGTCACCGTGACTGAACCATCCTCCGAGATACTAGGCTCTGCATCTCACAAGGCGGTGCGACATATGCAGCTGCTGCCACATGGAAACCTATGCCAGACTCCTGGCACACAGTTCTTGTGCTGATGTTAATGGCTGAGGAGGTCTGGGATTCGTATGTGTCACCATGAATTGTCAATGGAACTAGTGGGGATAGTAAGTACAGTGCTTATCTGTCTCGTAGGCAATCAAGAGCCATGACATCTGTGCGTGGCCAGAGCTCCATCCCAACAGGACGTTTCAAAACCTCATTTTTGGGATGGGTGGATGTGCCAGTGATAACTTGCCAAGTTGGGAACAACCCTTTAAGCCGCAGAACAGATTATTCATGAATTATATGACTCTGCTCCTGAGCCACTGTCATGGAAATATATATGTATTCCATATATTCAAAGTATATTCACATATATGTATTCACAGTTCACAGTTAGATAGATTTCACTTGCTAAAAAACCTTGTGCTCACATATTTCTAGGCCAGATATAATCAGTCGTTTTAAAGAAATCTGGCCTTCATAAGACCTTCGTAAAGGAACAAATGCATGAAGTACAAAATGTCCTATTAGATATCTGTTGTTTACATTATAGTTATGCAAGGCAACTAGGTCACAAGAATATAAACAATAATTCTGCAACTTCAGCTCTTTTAATCATGATTATCATAATTTCATATTTACACTAGAACAGCCAATAATCTAGCAGCTTTTAATTGTATGTTAATTGACTAACCAGCCCCTTTTTGTAAACGTATAAAAACTTGAAACAATAATAAATGTATGTCTTTGACGAACTGTTATACTGACACTTGCTTTGTGGACAGTCCTCATTTCGTTCTGAGCGCTCAAGAAGACATTATATAGAGATTTGGACATGGCAAGCAGCAAACACAGGATATTTTTATCCTAATTAAATTTCCATATCAGTTGGCGCCTGCACGCGGGCATTGGACGAAACGCACGAGGACCCGGCCGACCGGAGACGGGGGTGTTGGCCCTGGCCTTGGCACACGGGACGGAGACTGCAGCTCCATCAGTAAGGTAAGAAAACTTTGTCATCTTACCTGAATGTTCCCTGTGCCTAGTCCTAGCCTACACTTCCAGCCGGTCGGACGTGGTCATCACCGCATTCCCAGGTTGTGTAAAAAGTCCATACCCTTATCCAAAAGCCCTGGGATATAAGCCGAGTTGGTTGCTGCTGTGCTGTATATGTTTCATGTTTTATGTGAACCGGGAGAAAGTTGGAACGGTGACTGTGTTTTTGCTTGCTGATCTCTGGGGCTGTATAGCAAAAGACAAATTGCTGCATAAGTTCCCGCAGTAAACTTTCACGCACCGGGAGGCCATCCCAGTCAAATCAGACGTGGAGGGCGGGAGCTTTGTTTTGGATAAGTCCACGCAGATATTCTTCACACATTGGAGGGAAGTTATCCCAAAAAATCCAGTTGTGGAAGCGAGGGCTTTGTTCGGTTAAGTTTCTGCAGTAAACTTTCACGCACTGGGAGGCCATCCCAGTCAAATCAGACGTGAAGGGCAGAAGCTTTGTTTGGATAAGTTCTCACAATAATTGTCCACGCACCGGGAGGCCATCCCAGTCAAATCAGACGTGGATAGTGAGAATTTTGATGAAGGCTATTGCAGATTACTGTGACCGGCGCACCAGCCAGGGCGTACGTACAGAGCGATAGAACCTTGAGCCTCACCGCGCTCAGTGCAATTGGTGAGTTATCAGTTACCAGAGCAGCATGTATGTGTCACAGATCATCAAAAGAGGGATTCGTATTCTCCCGGGTGTCTGTCTCATTGTCTGTATCAGGTACTGTCGCTTTAAATCACATCTCCGTGCGCTCTGTCAGTAACTCATTCAGAGCAGTGTGCTGGCTGCAGCAGCGAGAAAACCCCTTTGACCCCCCTCCTCTGCTAATCACGTTATCAGGCATTCTGTTTCTTGGCTTTGATTTTTTATTTTTTTTAAGCTAGTTTTTTGGCTACAGGTTTTAACGTGAGAATTATCAGGCATTCAGACTGAACTATATTCATTTTTTGCTATTCTGAGGAATAATAATTTTTTTTTTTTTTTTGTTACGTGATTTCAGTGCCTATAGAGACAGCAAGCAGAGATATAAGGAAGGGAGGGGGAAGCAGCCAGCTGACATTCCAGAGATTTTTAATTAGCTGTTTTAGTAACAAGGGTTGTTTTTCAGAGTTTTATGATTAATACGGTTTTTCTTTTCTCCCCTTTTTGGTGAATTTTTTTTTTTTTGTTTCCTTTTTCTAGAGGTTTTTTTTTTACTAAATCTAACTTTTTGTTTTTTAAAAAAAATTTTTCTTTTAAGTACATTTTTAAATGATTTTGGAGAGATTTTTTCTCTAAGCAATTTATTTTAGAGCTTTATTTCTCCAGCCATTTTTTTTTTCTACAAGCTTGCCTTAGAACAAGGTCACATAGATAAGGAGAATTACAGGCTGAGGGAGAGAGCAGACACAAACTACGCAGTGGTCTGAGCAGCCCCTCCCGTCGGGCATTCGGCGAGGAAATTTTTTTTTTCTTTTTCTTTTATGTGAATAAGTTTGAAAAGGTGTTAAATCATCTGTGAGAAAAAGATCACTGACATGTCACAAGAGCAGAATTCAGAGTCACACACATCACATGTCCATCATGTGGAGACACGGGACAGGTGTAGGCTGCTCTCATTGAGTAAGGAGCCTTGTACAGGGAAAAATGCTCCCCGCCTCTCTCCACAGGGAGAAGGCATTTTTGTTTCAACCATCCCCTCTCAAGAGTCACAGGGGGGACACCCTCTCCTTTTTCTTCTCTCAGTCCCTTTCTCTTTCTTCTTCAGACTTTTCTCCTCTTTCCTCGCTGCCATCCCTCTCATTCCTTCTTTTCCCTCCATCACATCTCTGACACATCCATTTTCTTCATCTTCCTCTTCTTCTATCTCTTCCTCTCCAACTCTCAAATCTTGTTCTTCATCTTCTTCTACTTCTCCCCCTCCATCTTTCTTCTCTCTCTCTCCTCTATCTTTCTCTCTTTTCCCCCTTTCACTCTTCTCTCCCTCCCCTCCTCTTTCTCTCGCTCCTCCCTCACACCTCCCTTCTCTTCCTCTTTTTTCTACTTCGTCATCAACTGGGTCAACGCCCAATCCAAGCAATGTGGTGTCCCTGTATTCAGTGTCTCCAGCACAGGGCACCTTGTCTATCCCAAGCACAGTACAAACATTGCCAGTCATTATATCAGGAGAAGAAAGTACAGATCTCCCTACACAAAACGCTACATGTAGCCCCCAGACACAACAGTCCACTGCTAGGGCTTCACAGGGGAGTGGTATAGCTACAGGGCTGCTAGCATGGAACCATGACACTGATCCACCGCAGCCTCAGCAAGGAAGTGGGAAATCCCCATGCAGCAAGACAACTTTAAAGCCCAAATCTCACCCAGTGTATGCACCAAGTACACCATGTCACTTCTTATCTGATGAAGATGAAGATGCAACGTCACACATGCTGCCCAATACTAGGGAAGAAAACACACAAGCACCAATAGAGCAGGGACAGGTAGAGGCACCATCCTATGAGCCCTTCATCCCAAGCCAGGTGATCAGTATGCTGCCAGACCCAGGGATACACCCCATGCCATTTTGCCAAAAAATGCAGCAGATCCAGCGAACGTATGCAGCAGCCTGGACTGATCTCTGGACCGTAATGGAAATAAAAGCAGGTGATGCATTCTGGCCAATTATGAGAGAACACTTCAAGCTTCCAACAGAGTTAGATGTGTATGCCTGGGAGACAGGACCAAAGCTAATTGAGCAACTCAGAGAATGGGCCAAAAGCAGACTGACAGGACAAACTCTCAGCCTACATGTCACGAGTCAAGACAAGACAGAGTCTGTGGAGAAGTTCCATGACAGAGTAATGCAAGTGTTTCAAGATTTGGGCCTCATTACCCATGATCAGACACACAGACGGATGTTGGCACAGGCTTTTGTGCATGGACTGAGAGAACCAATCAGGAAACCACTGGTAGCAGCCAGGCCTGAGTACACGTCAATAGCAATGGATACCCTGCTCACAGTAGCAAAAAGGATTGAGTCCCGCCGGGACAGAAGGAATGTCAAGTGTTACAACTGTGGCAAGCTTGGCCATTACCGGAACCGCTGCAGAGAACCCCTACGACCCACCACTTTGTCTAGAGAAGCAAGCCAAGGAGAAAACAAAGAAAGCAGTGAAGAACCCCGTGCATAGGACAAGAGCACACCAAGTCCACAAGGAACCCCACCAGTGGGACCAATATCCTGAGAGTGGATGGCGTAGTCATATCTTTTCTTGTGGAACTCCGCAACCTCACCTACCTATCAGAATCTTCTGCTTCCTGCATGGGAATTGATGGTCAAGTCAGATATTCCAGATTATGAAGCCCCTGAGCGTGTGGACTCAGCCAGAACACTCCATCATGTCCCAGTTTGTTGTGTAAAAAACCTGCACCCTCAACCTATTGGGAGTGGACCTACTGCAGAAGCTGAAAGCGACCAGAGTGTTCCAGGAAGATGGGACCATGAAACTTTCTTCACCCCTGACCCAAGAAGAAACAGGAACCTCAAACAACCACACTGCAGACCTATCACAGGAGGTGCTGGACATAGTACCAGAAAAGCCACTCCATCACCCAGAGTCAAGATGTCTCTGACCAACTGAAGGTCTAAGTGAACTCGCTTAAGAAGACGGCCTGAGAACTTTGGCATTGGCCAGGATATTCAACTCAAGAAGGACTCTACTCGCTTCATGGAATGGCAACACCTCATCCAGCTCTAACGCCAGAGGTTCATCTTTTGCAAGCACCAGGAGGTGCCCCTTGCAATCAACCAGTTCACCCAGGCCCTAGACCGGAAAAAGGCCACTCAGCTCTTCAAACTTGTGCACAAATACTGACCTGAGACCGAGCTGGAGAAAAAGAAACTACTGATGGCCCATGCTGAGAGAAAGCAGCCGTTTAAGGAGACGTCCCAACAAGAAGACCCCCTGTGACCAGAGCAGGTGCTAACACAGTGACTGTCTTGGTGGAGAACAAGAAAGTCAGCTGGTCGTCATCTCTCATGATGTGGATCCTAGTAGACGGCTTGTTTTCCCGCCAGCTCTGCACCAGCAGATGGGAGTCCCCTGCTGCATACTGAAGGACAAGGCCAAACTGGGCTGCCTCGCCCATCGGAATCAATCCCAGCTTTCCACAGTGAAGAAAAAGACTGTAAACCCCACTGAGTTCAGAATGGTGCAAGGCCTGGAGGCCGCGAAAGAGGCTACGGTATTTGAAACCCCAACAGTGCTGAACCATCACACTCTGCTCTCAAGAGTCCGCGAAAGAGGCTACGGTATTTGAAACCCCAACAGTGCTGAACCATCACACTCTGCTCTCAAGAGTCCCAGTCACCGCAACGGTATTCACGGTGATCAACCTGGCCAGTACCTTCTTCAGTGTTTCCCCTCCACCTGGAGGCCTGCTTTCACGCACCAGTGCAGTGCATATGGACAATGTTGCCTCAAGGTGCTCAAAACAAGCCCTTCAAGTTTCACCAAGACAATGTCCTCCATCTTCGTCAACTGGATTGCAGAATATGCAAGAGTCACTCTTCTACAACACGTGGATGACTTTCTCTTTTGTGTGGTTGACATCGACACCTGCACAGCCTATTCCTTATCTCTCCTACTCTACCTGGAAGAACAGCAACGCAAGGTCTGGAAGAACAAAGTCCAGTGATGCCAGAAGCAAGTTACATCCCTGGGACACTGTATTGCCCACAAGACGAAACACATGTCAAAAGACTGGAAGACCACTGTGGAGAAGATGGCTCCCCCAACAACTCCAAGAATGCTGCAGGCCTTCCCTGGTCTAGTGTCATATTGCAGAACCTGGATCCCTGATGCCTCAGACCTAATGCAGCCTCTGTGCGCTTGCATCAACGCAACCCCGCTCCTTCTATCAGACGCAGCCTTCAACCCATTCAGGAGATTGGAAGAACTCCACAGTCTCAGCGCCAATACCAGGCCTACCTGACTATGAAAAGTCTTTCCGTCTACCTGATGGAAGAAAGAAGGTCATGCTATTGGAGTCCTGGCACGGATTCACGGGGGAAAACAGAGACTTTTAGGCTGCCTCTCAGCCCGCTTGGATCCAGTTGCAAGAAGAACACCCTCCTGCCTGATGGCAGTATCTGCAGCACACACCCTCCTGGACAAGGTTGCTGACATCACTTTTGGACAGCCACTGGAAACTCTCACTCCACATGACATCTTGGCAATCTTCAATCAAGCTCAACCAACAGTAATCTCTCCACCGCCAGGCATCTTTTTGGCGCCTCTATTGCCTTTGTCTCATAATGTCACCGTCTCCAGACCTACAGTCCTCAGCCCGGCCACTCTACTCCCACTCCCAAGGGGGGATACTTGGATGGCTCCAGATTTGCAGATGATGAAGAAGTTTCAACACAGGAAGTGCAGTGACCAGCAATCAAGAAATCCTGTGGTCCAGAAGTCTGTCACCTAGCCTGTCAGCCCAGGAAGCAGAATTGATAGCGCTGACGAAGGCCTGTCAGATGGCAGAAGGCAAGACTGCAAACATCTACACGGACTACAGTTACTCGCATGGCATAGCACATAACTTTAGACCCATCTGGGCTACAAGGGACTTCATCACAGCAAACAGGACAACCGTGAAGCATCATGGAGCCTTCAGGGACCTGCTGGGTGTACTCCAACTTCCAAAATGGTGGCAATTTGAAAAATCAAAGTGCATGGAAAACTGAAAACAGAAGAGGCGTGAGGCAATAACATGGCGGACATGGCAGCCAAAGAAGCAGCCAAAGGAAGACAACATGGAGAAGTGGGAGAGGTCGTAGAGCCGGACGGCTACTACATGACGACTGAAGACAAGAAACCTGACAAAACGACGTCCTGGGATCTGCTCAAGAAGTTACAAGACCAAGCTCCAAAAGGAGAAGAAGAGCTGAATGCGAAAAAAGCAACACGTGAAGAAGGAAGGCTAACAATAATAGACTTCAAACTCTGCCTACCACAAAGTATGCACCCTATGGTGGTCCAATGGGTAGATGGACCCACATCCACATATCAAAGACACAAATGAATGATCTGATTGGTGCTTACTGGTTCGCTTCAGGGATCTCCACCCTAACAGCCAAATTCACCAGCAGCTGTCTGACCTGCGGCAAATGCAAGCCTGGACGTATGGAAGAAAGTCCCCCTCACCTCATCTGGAAAGACCACTCTACCAGCTTCAAAGGATCCAGATAGACCACATCCAGATATCGCCAAGTGAAGGATTCAAATACGCCATTGTGGTCAAAAGAAGCATTTTCAAGATGAACAGAAGCCTTCCAAGTCAGCAAAGACTACTGCAAAGAAGCTACTTTCGGAAAATAGTGTGCAGATACGGGGTTCCAGAAATTATAGAAAGTGATCAGGGACCCGCATTCACAGCAAATCTGACACACAAGACCCGATTAGCAGTAGGGTCAGATTTAGGCCTACACACTCCTTACCACCCCCAGAGCAGCAGGAAGGTAGAAAAAAACTGAACGAAACACTTAAGAATAGAATGCTGAAAAATTGCCCAAGAGACACGCAAACCATGGCATGACACACTCCCTATTGCACTGTTTAGCATAAGGCACACTCCCAGAGACCCAGAAAAGCTGTTTCGTGCCTGCATCTTCTGCTAACAGATAAGACATTTTCTTCTTTTAGTTTTTTTGGTGCCTGCATTTTGTCCTGCACTTCTGTGGGGGTCTGCCGGGTCCCCTTCGGGGGGCTTATGCTCCTCTCAGTTTAGTTCAGCCACTGTTTGTTCATTTGCCTTTTCCAGTTTTTTTCAGTGGTTGCTGTTTAGTTTTTGTTACACCAGAGAACTAATTTAGGTGGTAGAGGTCGTGTGATCTCAGGTGTTTTTGTAATTAGTAGAGTTGGTACTTTTCAGGGTTTTTTGGGGTTGCAGTAAGTGCCTTTCCTATCCTCTTCTATCTAGACAGATTGGGCCCCAGCGTTTGCTCATTCTATTTTCTGTCTGTGTCTGTATTTCCTCTTGTCTAACCGCCATTACATGTTTGGGGGCTTCCTATGTTCTTTGGGGATCTGCTCCGGGGCAGATAGCTTTCCTTTTTCTATCTTTAGGTGTAGTTAGCTTCTCAGGCTGTGACGAGGCGTCTAGGACCAACGTAGGAACGCTCCACGGCTGCCTTTAGTTGTGGTGGTTAGTCAGGGTACTGCAATCCCATAGATTCCAACCTCTCTGGTGTATTACTTTTTTTGCCTGCTCTCCTCAGCTACCAAATCATAACACTTATGTAATTGAATTGGTCAAAAAACTAATGTCCATTCTCGAGTTTTTCTCCTCACTGCCAGATTTGATGATCCTGTCCAAGAGCCCCAGATGACATCAACCTCTGTGTAACTAGAGGGAAAGCCTGTTTGAATCCACGTATCGCATTGCAAGGAAGCTCCCGTACCAGGAGAGACACCTAAGCCATGAAGGATGTCGTGGATGCTCTGACTGACCAGACAGATGACCAGATGACCTACCTGATGAGTTCAAGGCCAGAGACCAAGTTAAAGCAGGATTTAAGTCACTATAAACAAAAATGTTGATTGGATAAATTACATCTATTATAACCAGCAGAGATTTGTTAACTTCACCATAGATGCTGTAAAAGGTTTGGCAGCACAGTTAGGCCCCACTTCCATTATGGCATTCCAGAATAGAATGGCTTTGGATATGATTCTAGCTGAGAAAGGAGGTGTTTACAAAATGATCAAAGACACCTGTTGCACCTACATCCCAGACAACACTGGCCCAAATGGTAAAGTCACAATGGCAATACAGAAACTTAATGAGTTATCAGAGGAACTGAAACAGAACTCAGGTGTCACTGACCCATGGGATCGATACTTTGGGTGGATGAGTGGGTGGCAGAAAATGTTGGCACAGGTTGGGACAGCCATTATGGGGGTTCTCATTTTTGCATTAATTACTGGTTGCTGTGTAATTCCTTGTATCCGCAGGAAAATGGAAAAAGCTGTTCAGGAGACAACCAATTTGATGCCACTCACCATCTTGGACCTCGCACCAGTCCGGATAGAACTGCCTGGCTTGACCAGATCTCCGAACTACCTCCAGACTGAGAATACACATCCTTGATGAATCATCCTATCAAATAAGGAGACTATGATTGCAAACACATAAACCCCCGACAGGGACAGTCCTCCTGACCGCCCATTTGCGAAAAGTCTGTAATCGGTGGGGGAGGCATGTACTAGGGGTGTCTCAACTCACCGGCAGCATAAAAGAGTTGCAGCGCTTTGGGCCAGGAGCAGGTTTTTAGGGCAAGTGGTATCTAAGGGGGGACTGTCATGGAAATATATATGTATTCCATATATTCAAAGTATATTCACATATATGTATTCACAGTTCACAGTTAGATAGATTTCACTTGCTAAAAAACCTTGTGCTCACATATTTCTAGGCCAGATATAATCAGTCGTTTTAAAGAAATCTGGCCTTCATAAGACCTTCGTAAAGGAACAAATGCATGAAGTACAAAATGTCCTATTAGATATCTGTTGTTTACATTATAGTTATGCAAGGCAACTAGGTCACAAGAATATAAACAATAATTCTGCAACTTCAGCTCTTTTAATCATGATTATCATAATTCTCATATTTACACTAGAACAGCCAATAATCTAGCAGCTTTTAATTGTATGTTAATTGACTAACCAGCCCCTTTTTGTAAACGTATAAAAACTTGAAACAATAATAAATGTATGTCTTTGACGAACTGTTATACTGACACTTGCTTTGTGGACAGTCCTCATTTCGTTCTGAGCGCTCAAGAAGACATTATATAGAGATTTGGACATGGCAAGCAGCAAACACTGAAGGATATTTTTATCCTAATTAAATTTCCATATCACCACCACCATCTTACAGTATTGGTCAACGGTCTTCACCAACTTTTATCTGTTCCAGTTTTTAAAGTAAATATCTGGTGTGCACCACAACTTTATAACAGGGATAGACACAAATGGTAATGACTCTCTGCCATAGCTATCACATCCATCCCGTTGTCATGGCAGCGTGATTCCCGCAATCATTAGTTGATTTGAATATCCCATATAATCGCATATAATAATAAATCAGCAACTGGAAAATTAGCATGGTAGGATAACAATCAGCTATAAAATTAATTAATGTGATTCAGTCATAAATTTCTAACTTCTAATGAGATGGTGGGACTTGTGTATTCAGTCCCTAGAGTAAGTCACGCTTGAGATGTATATATGTCCTTTGTGCTGAATTGCAATATGCTGTTAGGTTTTTTCAATAAGCTGGTGGGTATGAAACCGGCTCAATTTCTCAAGACATACAAATAAATCTTAATTAAAATGTACTGCTTGCGAGCAATGATGGCAGCCATATGGCAACCTGCAATGTATAAGGGGAGAGATGCTTCCATCCCTTCTATTACCATTAAGTCTTACAGGATTAAAAAAAAATGGCTGCTTAAAGGAGTTTTCCCACCAAGAAAGTTCATCAATAGATCTTGGAATAAAAATAAGTTCCACATTTGGATTGGTTAAAAAAAATGGCTGGAATAGATAGCGGATGCCATGTAGCGTTTGGAGAGCCCCTGATGTGCCTAAACATTGTAAACTCCCCACAAGTGACACCATTTTCGAAACTACCCCTCAAGGAATTTATTTAGTGCTGTGGTGAGCACCTTGAACCCACAGGTGCTTCAGAGGATTTTATAACGTTGAGCCGTGAAAGTGAAAAAATACATTACACCCACAAAAATGTTGCTTTAACACCCACGTTTTTCAATTCCACAAGGGTAACAGGAGAAAATTTACCCTACAATTTGTTGCGCAAACTACTGTTTGGGTGCACGGCAGAGCTTTGAGGGGAAGGAGCACCATTTGCATTTTGGAAAGCAAACATGAGAGCAATAGATAGCAGACGCCGTGTTGCATTTGCAAAGCTCCTGATGTATCCAAATAGAAACCCCCCACAAGTGACCCCATTATGGAAACAACACCCCTCAAGGAATTTATTGAGAGGTGTGGTAAGCATCTTGAACACATGCTTGCTTCACAGAATTTTAAAACTTTGGACAGTACAAATTAAAAATTAGTCTTTTAAAAAAAAAAAAAACAAATGTTGCTTTAGCACCAAATTTTTCATTTTCAAAAGGGTAACTAGATAAAATGGACCACCATGTTTGTTGTGCAATTTCTCCTGAGTACGCCTGTGCCCCATATGTTGGGAAAAACAATTGTTTGAGTACACAGGAAAGCTCCAATAGAAAGGCGTGCCGTTTTGGGAAGCAGACTTCGCTTCCATGGTATGGGGACACCATGCCACATTTGTAGAGCCCTTATACTGCCAGAAGAGCAGTAAACCCCTTACAAATGACCCCATTTTGGAAACTACACCCTTCAAGGAATTCGTCTATGGCAGTGTTTCCCAACCTCCAGTCCTCAATGCCCCCGACAGATCAGGTTTTCAGGGTTCCCTTAGTATTGCACACATGAGAGAAGTTTTGGAAATTTCTGATGCCTTGATAATAATTCCATCATCTTACAATACTAAGGAAATACTGAAAACACGATATGTTGGGTTCCATGAGGACTGAAGTTTGGAAAACTCTGATCTAGGGGTGTGGTGAGCATATTAAACCCACAGGTGCTTCAAAGAAGTTTATAACATTGGGATGAGAAAATGAAAAGTTATGAGTTTTTTAGATGAAAATGTTGTTTAAGCCCTACATTTTTAATTTTCACAATTAATAATAGGGCGAAATGGACACAAACATTTATAAAGCAATATCTTTTGACTGCAGCAATACCCTATAAGTGGCCATACACTTTTGTTTGGGCTTACAGCTGGGCTGAGAAGAGAGAGAGAGACATTTGGCTTTTAGGGAGCAGAGTTTCCTAGAGTACTTTGTAGAGCACCTAAGAGACCAAAACAGAAGAAATCCCCAAAAGTTACCCCATTTTGCAAATTACACTCAGGGAAATCATCTAGGGGTGTGGTTTCTATTTTGACCCCACTAGCGTTCTACAGAAAGTAATGCGCAATTGATATTGCCGAGTGAAAATTGCAAAAAAGCCAGTTTAGGTCCCAATACATAGTGCCCGGCTTGTGCTTCTGGAGACATGCTGCCTTGATTGTTAATAGGGTTGTCCAGTACCTAACAATTAATGACTCATCTCAGCGTAAGATTGGTGGGGGTCCGACACTCACAGTCAGCTGAAACTGATCAGGCAGAGGCCCAAACTAAGGCTAGGTCCTCACTGCGCTTGTGGACACTGTTGGGTGCATGTGTTCGGGAGGTGTGCACCTGTCAGTGTACACTGTCAGGATGGATTCTGAAACATCCGCCCACCATTGGGACCCACTATAAAGAGACGTATATTGCAGAAAAGATCAATCTACTGCACTTTCTTATACGGTTACATAAGTGCATGCCGGCCAGACGGAGGCTGAAAGAACACTTATACATTACAGTATACATCTACATTACACCTAGCCTAAGCGATGTATTATCTATACACAGCAACCCCGTAAATTGACTGGTGGCTGCTGCCTGAATACGGCAGCACATTCACTTCAATGGGAGATAAAGCTCAGTACTCATCTACTAAGAAATGTGCAGGGATGCTGTGTTCCACTCATATATCGCTTATGTCCGGCCAAAAAATTGTGACATGTATACGGTCTCATAAATTAACATTGGTCCGAGTGCAATCTGATGTTTAATCGGATCGCGCTCTGACCGAAAATACGGTGGTCCGCACCTGCCCTTACTTCGATTGATTACGGTAAATGCTTTGGTGATGAACTAGCCCTATAAGATTGATATATTTTTTGTGATTATCTAGATTATAATCCAAACATAATACTATTCTATCAATAGAATCTAAAGGCCCCCCTTACATATCGGATTAACGAAAAACGCTCACTCCAGAAATGATAAGTACCTGCAGATATAGCGGTAGTCTGCGTGAACACAGTGTAGAAAACATACCTGGCTTATTGGAGCAGCATCGAGTTAAAGAAAATTAAGATTTATTTCTCTGTACCTTCTTGCTTCCAATCATCGAGGCGATGCAGAGAGCAGATGCAGTCACTGATCAACATACAATGAGCAATATAATCACCCTTTTGCACAACGATGGATATTCTGATGTGCACACATAAACTGCAGAAACATTGCGGAGCAAGATGTAAAGGGCCAGGCATTATTACAGCACGCTTACTGAATAGTGAGCTGTAACTGCTCCTTGTACTGCCCCTGTGACTGGAAGCGAGTAGCTGCAGGGAGAATAAAACTTTATTTTCTCCTTTTAGCAGCTGCTCCATTAAGACAGCCAGGTAGGATTTACAAGTTCGGCGCCATCCACATCCCGCTTCTCCCCAAATCTCATGTCTAGTTGATTGACAAGTCTCTACTATGTGAGCATGTATGGAGACATGTCTATTAACTAGAACGGTGCGGGCAAAAGTGTAGAGATCCACATTGAACTAGTTAGATCTCTTCCTTAAGGCCAGAGTCACACCACCGTATAATACGGACGAGTGCTAGGCGATAAAAAATCGCCTAGCACTCGTCCCAATGTTATTCTATGGGGCAGGTCCCATCAGCCGATTTTTTTCTCGCGCGTTTTATACGCGCGAGTGAAATCGCAGCATTCTGCGATTGTACGCGTATCTCGGCTCAGAATCGCCAATGCAAGTCTATGGGTGCGACAAAAAAACGGACATCACACGGACCATCAGTGTGACTTGCGAGAAATACGCACATATTTTCCTCATTACAGCCCATTGAGCCATTAAATTCAAAGGGGAAAAGCAGTGAGAAATGAAATGCCATACGGATCCTGACATGCGAGGAAATCGCATCCTCGCATTTAAAACGGATAACATACGGCTCAACATACGGAGAACAGTTGTGCGATTATCGCATTACAAAATCGGACCGTTTTTTTAAACGTTCTGTGTGACTCCAGCCTTAGTCTCTGGCCGGCTCTTCAAACTATGTATTCTCTGTCTTGCAATGACACAGCCAAGCTCTGATTCATGCTGACTTTTAGGCCGGGATCACACATGCGAGAAACATGCATAGAAATACATGCAGCCGCACGCTCCGGTCCGAGTGCTGGCGGTAGTGCCGGGTGTCCATACGAGACTCGCACGTGTGATCCCGGCCTTACAGCGTGAATTCAGTGTTGAGTTCTCATTAAGGCTGAATTCACACAGCGTGATCGCTAATAGTTATAAAGTGGCTTGTGAAAGTATTTTCCCAATTGGCTTTTTACCTATTTTGTTACATTGCAACCTGTGATTAATCCCTTAACGACCAGAGCTATTTTTGGTTTTGCTCCCCTTCTCCGCAGAGCCATAACTTTTTTATTTTTTGGTCAAAATGGCCATGTGAGGGCTTGTTTTTTGCGGGACGAGTTGTAAATTTGAACGACACCATTTGTTTTACCATGTCTTGTACTAGAAAACGTGAACAAAATTAGAAGTGCGGTGTCATGTATAGTGTACAGTTCCTATAGCGTCTTGTGCTTAGGTGCGAGGAAAACACATGAGACATAGGTTGATATGAAATGACTTGTATTATTTCATACAAGCATGCAGAAAAGGTCACACAGTTTGCAGGAACAGAGGCAGGAGGACACAGCAGGCCAGAGTAACTTCAAGCTCTACAATAACTCTCCAAGCAGGTTCAGGATCTCTTCTCTGTACCGTAATTCCTCTGCAAACATGGATTCACCAGACAGCAGGTTTCCAAAGTCCAAAAGTGTTCCAAAGTTCCTCAGTAGGAAATAGCTGGAGTCCAAAATCCTAGGTTTCCAGGAGTCAGGTCACAGGCTGACTGAGGCTTGATTCAGGAGCACTGATTGTTCAGCTGAGGCTGCTTAAGAAGCAAGAGGGAGAGAATCAGGGCGGGAACATGAAAACTGGAAACTCCATATTAACTGAGGGCAAGAGCTGCAGAAAGACAGAAAGCAAAATGGCCGACGGAAAACTGAGTTTCAAGGAACATGTCAAAAGAGACAAAGAACCTTACATGTGGTGAAATTGCAAAAAAAAAGTGCAATCCCACTTTTGTTTTTTGTTTGGCTTTTTTACTAGGTTCACTAAATGATAAGGTTGACCTGCCATTATAATTCTCCAGGTCATTACGAGTTCATAGACACCAAATATGCCTAGGTTCTTTTTTTATCTAAGTGGTGAAAAAAATTTCCAAACTTTGTTAAAAAAAAAAATGCGTCATTTTCCGATACCCGTAGTGTCTCCATTTTTTGTGATCTCAAGTTGGGTGAGGGCTTATTTTTTGCATGCCGTGATGAAATTTTTAATTATACTATTTTGGTGCGAAAACGATCTTTTGATTGCCCGTTATTGCATTTTAATGCAATGTCGCGGTGACCAAAAAAACGTAATCTTGACGTTTTGAATTTTTTCTCGCTACACCGTTTAGCGATCAGATTAATCCTTTTTATTTATTGATAGATCGGGCTATTCTGAACTTGGCGATACCAAATATGTGTATGTTTGATTTTTTTGTTGTTTTATTTTGAATGGGGCGAAAGGGGGATGACTTGAACTTTTATATATTTTTTATATTTTTAAAAACATTTATTTTTAACTTTTGGAATTCTTCAATAGTCTCCATGGGAGACTAGAAGTTGCCACAACTTGATCAGCTCTGCTACATACAGGCGATGATCAGATCGCCTCTATATATCAGAATTACTCACTTGCTATGAGCACCGACCACCAGATGGTGCTCACAGCAAGACAGCACTGACAACCATAGAAGTCTCAAGGAGACCTCATGCCAACGAACGGTGACTCGCGATCACGTGACGTGATTCACCGGTGGGCGGATTTCCGGTCCGATAGCCGGAAGTGAGAGTTAAATGCCGCTGCCGATTATCTCTAATAATCCAACCGAACACCATCAAATCCACTCTTATGAAATGGAAAGAACATGGTAATGTAACAAGGTGGCACGGGGTGGTAGTCATAGCCGAGCCCACTGGGTCACAGTCAGTCCACACCCTGGCCCCTTGCACATGAATAAGCAGTTATGGTTCCAGCCCCAGGTCACCTGTTGTAGGGCCCAACTGTGGCAACTTGTATTTAATAAAGGTGATGAAGAAAAGAAAGGTACAAATCCTAAACTATCTCTATGCTCAGCCACGGCTGCATGCAGCAGACCAGGCAATAGATCCCAGTAGGCAGGGCTGGCGTCAGCACCCCGGGATACCCGGGCAAGTGCCGGGGCCCTGAGCAGGCGGGGGGCCCACTCGCCGTCGGGCACCCCGGCGCCCATTAGCGGAGGAGAGCAGTGTCAGCACCGCCACTGGCCCCCCCGCTTGCTCAGGGCCCCGGCAGCAGCTAGCACAATACTTACCTCTCCCCGTGCCTCCGCTGCCGCAGCTCCAGGGGGTGCCTGCGCTTCCTCTCACAGCAGCGCCGCTGATGATGTCATCATTCAGCTGCCGGCTGTGGCAGAGAGCGTGCGGACGCCGGACAGGTGAGATGTGATGTGTGTGTGTATGTAGTGCGGTGCTTTGTGTGTGTGTATGTGAGAGAGTGCTTGTGTGCTGCCGTGCTGTTTGTGTGATGGTGGTGGGGGAGGACAGTGATGATGATGGGGAGACAATGATGATGATGAGGAGACAATGATGATAATGGGGAGGCATTAATGATAATGGGGAGGCAATGATGATGATGGGGAGGCGATGATGATAATAGGGAGGCAATGATGATGATGGGCAGGCATTGATGATGATGGGGAGGCCATGATGATGATGGGGAGCCAATGATGATGATGAGACAATGATGATGATGGGGAGGCAATGATGATGATGAGGAGGCAATGATGATGATGGTGAGGAAGTGATGTTGATGGGGAGGCAATGATGATGATGGGCAGGCATTGCTGATGATGATGGGGAGGCAATGATGATGATGGGGAGGCAATGATGATGATAATGGGGAGTCTTTCCACAGCGCCCTTTCCTGAGCCGTAACAGTGCAGAAAGCAGCACAGCGCAGAGAGCTCCATATTTTGTATGGAGCATTATATGGGGACCAGTATCCTGTATGGAGCATTATATGGGGACCAGTATCCTGTATGGAGCATTATATTTGGTCCAGTATTCTGTATGGAGCATTATTTTGGGTCCAGTATTCTGTATGGAGCATTATATGGGGGATGGGGGGGGTGACATCCTGCATGTGGTATTATATGGGTGATGAGGGGGAGACTATGTGGTGCCCATAATATTGTATGGAGGACTGTACTGTCCAGTCTGTACTGTGTGCTGCGAGGATTTGGCGGTTTTTGAGCTATTGTACAATTTACAATAGATATCAGTCATGTAATGGAAGAAGTGAAGTATTTGGCATTGTACTGTACCTATATTTCTCTGCCTTATCTGTGCATCATGAATCGTGGTCTGTGTTAAAGGGGCCCACTGAGGCTTTCACCCGGGGCCCATAAAAACCTGGAGCCGGCCCTGCCAGTAGTCTCTCCGGAACGAAAAGTTTCAGGTGGGGCAGACATCCAGTCTTGGTGCCCGCTGCCCGACAGTCAACCGGCAGCCCAGTCCCCTCCAGGGGACACAGTACGCTCCCAGCCTGGGAGCACACCTTGCCCGGTCTCTGCCCTACAGATAGGGACTTCATGTCTGCTTGGAGATGCTGGATCAGCCCCCTAAATTAACCCTAGGCTAACCCTACACTACAGACATCATACAGTACAATGGCAGAACATTTGAACAAGGCAAACACAGCACAGTACATGAACACAAGACATTTAAGACATTAATAAACAGGTACACCATCCAGGTACCGCATAAGGTGCACGGGCCTAGCACACGGGAGAGGGGGCAGATGAGGGTCCCTGCCACCTCCTTACAGTTATACAACAAACCTACCAAGAGAGGGCACCCACCAAAACTCTCAGCCTGGTCAAGAGGGCATTAATCAGAGAGGCATCACAGAGACCAATGGTAACCCTGTAGGAGCTGCATAATTCCCAAGCAGAGACTGGAGTATCTGTCCATACGACCACATTAAGCCGTACACTGCTTAGAGGTGGCCTTTATGGAAGAGTGGGCACAAAAAAGCCTTTACTTACACACAAAAATTGTAAGGCTCGTTTTGAGTTTGCCAAAAGACGTGGGAGACTCCCCAAATGTATGGAGGAAGATGCTGTGGTCAGATAAGACCAAAATTTAACTTTTTAACCACCAAGGTAAACTGTATGTCTGGCGCCAAACCAACACAGCTCATCAACCCAAGAATACCAACCCCACAGTGAAACATGGTGGTGGCAACATCATGCTGTGGAGATGTTTTCGGCAGCATGGACAGGTAAAATGGTCGAGAAGCAGATGTATGGTGCAAAATACAATAAACAAAAAAAAGTTGCACTCTGTAGTGCTAAAGCATATCAATGTAAAATGTATGAATATGAATAGCAATACTGCTTCTGGATAGTGGGAAAAAATTAGACGCTTAGCACATAATTTGGCCAATTCATGCATGCCCATCAACCAACGACAAGGTGGTCTCAAAACTGATGGGTCCTAATCTGCCTAATGTGAATACCTCTCTAAGGCCGGGATCATACATGAGTCTCTCGCATGAACACCCGGCACTGCCGCCGGCACTCGGACCGGAGCATGTGGCTGCATAGAATTACAAGTGTGGCGCCAGAGGTCCAAACGCCACAGAGGTACTACACCTCAGTCGGAGGTGCGGTGCTTCACTTTCAGGTAAGGAGGGGACATCACCCAGAGCCCCGACACTTACATCCAACACTAGACCTCTCAGGGCCTGGGAGGTGCCAAGTAGAGGGTGTGTGTGGAGAAAGTAGAGAAGTGGGAGGAGCTTAGTGAGTGGTCTGTGAGACCACAGACAGTTAGTGACGGTTGGTTTTGAGGAAGTGTTGGTGCTGGGGACTTGAGCAGAGAGGAGCTCGTCCCTATGCCAGACGACAGAAGGGAGAGAAGGACAGAAAAGACAGAAAGAGAAGCTTAAGAAAGACATAGAGAGAAAGAAGCTTCAGTGAGAGAGGAAGAGGTCCTAGGGGCACGGGAAGTGAGGAATCCACCCGTGGGGCCCATATCCACGCTGACTGAAATTGGGTGGAGGGACCAGGTCACAGTAAGGGGACCGGCCCCAGTCTAGTGGAGAAACTAAGGACTCAGCTAGCTAACAGGAGGCTGTGGGAACTGCAGGTACTTCAGCTACATCCGCACACATTCGCCAAAAAGACAGCCAGATAGGACCAAGGGGACCTAGAGCACGTTATGATTCGGTAGCCGAGTAGGACAGCAGCAAATATAGACAGGCAACCAGACACCAGAGAGGTTCGTAGCTAGCGGATTGCAGACCCCTAAACTGACAGCACAACTAGAAGCAGCCGTGGGACGTGCCTGCGGTGCCCTAGACGCCTCGACACAGCCGGAGAGATAACTAAGCCTAAAGACAGAAAGGGGAAAGCTAACTGCCCCGGATTAGAGCCCCCAAAGGAATAGGTAGCCCCCAAACATATATTGGCAGTGAGACAAGATGAAATAGAAACACAGGCAGAAAATAGAGTGAGCAAATGCTGGGGCCCAATCTGTCTAGATTGCACAGGACAGGAAAGAATACTGTCTGCAATCCAGCAAAAACTCTAAGGAAAACTCCAACACGTTCTGATATACAAAAATACTGAGACCACACGATCTCTCCCCTGCTAGATCAGAACTCCAGTGTAACTGGTAGCAAATAGGCGGATACTGATATAACAGGGAACTGAAAATACAAAACAATGGCAAATGAGAAACAGAGGCCAGCTCAGGCCCTAGCAGGGGAACCTGGCTGTACAAACTCCAGGAGGGCAGAAAACTGAGATAGACAAAGACAAATGTCACAGAAATAAACAGCAAATAACTTATCTGAAAGTTGCAGGACAAGCAGGAAGCGAGCTGACTTTCAAATGGGACCAGGAAGAACAAATCACCGGCGAGGATCATGGGAAGGTTACGCACTTAAATCTCCCCAGTCATCAACACCAGATTGCCAATCATCGCTCCCAGCTGATGAACCTCTGTCAGCCAAAGCAGCTTCATTACTGTCAGCAGCCACCAGAGGGAGCCCCAACTCCGAAGTCAGATCCAGAGTGTTCACAATAGCACGTCACCCGACAAGATCCGAGGCTGCTGGCTTGGGACAGTGTATAGCGCCACAGGACAGGAGAGGAGGGAGCCAACACAGGGAGATGGGCAGGAAAGGAACATCAGAAGGGGGTTCTGACACGGTGTACCCCAAATTACCTGACAGCTGTCTGGACCACTTACCTGGAGGACACAGCACCCCCAGCTGAGGATTGTACCAAAGAACTGAGTAAACTGAAAAGACTGCACCCTGCTGTGTCCTCAGAATTATTTACTGCGTCATCTGCTCTGTACCACAACCACCCCCATCTCCAACACATTAACTGCCCTGTGGCTTAGCTCTACCCGTGGAGAGCTGTAACGCTGCTGCATCACCAGCAGTCTCCTAAGCAGCGTTGGCTAACACCTTTGTTGCCAAATACCAAGGGTGGCGTCACGAACTATTCCCCTATCCCCCATAACTTTTATTTTTACACTTTCATCATTTTTATTGGATGCCAGGGCCAGGGACTGGGTCACTGCTGCCGTGACCTTCCCCTTTAAGAACCTTCCGACCCTAGTCAGAGTACCCCACGGCCCTTGGGAGCACTCCACTTTGGCGTCACGAACAGGATTTTGTGGCCCGGCATCGTCGGGTACTGTGTGCCAGAGACTTTAGAGAACTGTGAAATTGCCCCCATTGTTGTTAGACGGCGTGCGGGAAGTGAAGGGCGTGTCATCATGGGCGGAACATCAGAGAATGGTGCGCAAACTATGGCCGCCCATTATAGATACTTCTATGTAATGAGAACATTTCCGTCAGCCACGGAGATCCGCCTTCTGGTCTGGGATGGCGGGAAAAGAAAGGAAAAGAAGAACTGCCCAGGAAGGAAAGAGAGGGAACAGCTTGTGGGTGCGTCAGAGAACCTGGCAAGGAAGATGGCGAGCAGTGGTTGCCCGGAGCATGGGGTGGAAGTGGAAGACTCCCCCAGCCAGGGGGGAACCAGGAGCATCTACCTGCTATGGACCCGGGGTTCCTGGGAGCAGAAGTGGAGGAGCTGAGCCGCCAGCTTCTGCAAACACAACTCACCACGGTGTCAGCATGGAAAGAGGCCTTGTTGGAGAAAGTGAACGAGTGGCAGGTTGCCTCAGTACCAACATTCCCGACTCCAGTGGAGGAGTCTGGCACCAGAGAGACACGAGATGCAGGTATGGTGACGACCCTGCCCGGTGACCGAGAAGACCCTGATAGGCCCATTGTCACCCCCGTCAGCCCATAGACCCGGCCAGGCCTGTGATCGCCTAGTCTGGGACCAGACCTCCAACATAGGGGACCAATAGGCCGTGCCGCTGCAACCCGACTGTACAGATGCGCGGAGAATGGGTGGCGTTCAGATGGGAGCACGCCGGCGCTGATCTAATGGGGTTACCCGGAGATGCCCAAGGGGAGGGCTATGTGGAGACCATCTCTGAGGAGGAATACTGCCTGCAGCTGGCGCACAAGTGGGAGAAGGAAGAAAAGCGCGCAGATCAATGGGAGGCTATAGAGAGGAACAGACAGGCCACAAGGCCAGACGTGATGACCGGGGTCGACGGAGGCAGGGCACTGTAGTGGCCTTCCGGCTAAAGAGGGGCTGCAGATTCATCAGGGAGCCCGGAAAGTTCAGAGCTTTGTAACCCGCCGGGACGTGGAGCCAAATCTCCTGGAAGGACACCCTTACCATGACCTCTACCTGGAGGATCAAGTGACCTTCACCACGCATAAGAGTGAAAGGGGGTGGTACGCCCTCAACGTAAAGAAGGTGCCAAAGGAGTGGCCATCAGATGTACATCCGGAGGGTGCATTAGACCTGCCTGTACCAACCGAAATGGAGATGTGGAGACAGGCAACGCAGACCCCCGCTGCAGGACTAGCCCCATTTGAGTCACCGTCATGACATCTGAAAAAGACCTTCCCCATCCAGGAGGTTGCAGGCCTAAGAACCTGCCCTGGAGGGAAGTAAACAGCATGGAACGTGACTGTAAATAGTTAGTTACCTGGTTAGGTATGTCTGGTGATGTTAATTAAAGTTTTAAAGGACTGAACTTTGTTCCACTTGATAGAAAAGTTTTATTGATGTTATAGTTATAGTTTATGTGCAGATTTTTATCACCGAAATGCTATATTTCATATTTTTGATAGTTCTTATTGATGGTAAAGCTAAATGTCATAGTTAATGATTTTATTAAAGTTATATTTATATAGTAGTTATATGTAACGTTTAAGTGAAGGAGACTCCCATGAAGGGAAGAGTTACCTGTTGACTATTATAGTTGTTGGGATGCATTCCATAAAATTTTGCATGTTTTTTAACGTCTGCTTGCTCTGTTACAGCCCGAGGACGTTCTGTGCTTAATGGGGGGGAATGTGAAGCCCCTGAAGTCCAGTTGCCACACAGGTACTGCACCTCAGTCGGAGGTGTGGTGCTTCACTCTCAGGTAAGGAAGGGACATCACCCAGAATCCAGACATTACATCCAACACCAGAACGCTCAGGGCCTGGGAGGTGCTAGGTAGAGGGTGTGGGTGGAGAGAGGTGGGAGGAGCTTAGTGAGTGGTCTGTGAGACCACAGACAGTTAGTGACAGTTGGTTTTGAGGAAGGGTTGGTGCTGGGGACTTGAGCAGAGGAGCTCGTTCCTAAGCCAGAAAACAGAAGAGAGAGGACAGAAAGAGAAGCTTAAGAAAGATAGTGAGAGAAAGAAGCTTCAGTGAGAGAAAGGAAGAAGGGGTCCTAGGGGCATGGGAAGTGAGGAATCCACCCGTTGGGGCCCGTATCCACACTGACTGAAATCGGGTGGAGGGACCAGGTCACAGTAAGGGGACCGGCCACAGTCTAGTGGAGAAACTAAGGACTCACCTAGCTAACCGGAGGCTGTGAGAACTTCAGGTACTTCAGCCACATCCGCACACATTCGCCGAAAAGGCAGCCAGATAGGTCCAAGGGGACCTACAGTAGAGCACGTCGCCCGACAAGATCCGAGGCTGCTGGCTAGGGACACTGTGTGTGAAGGCGCAGGGCAGGAGAGCGAGCCAGCGCAGGGAGATGGCCAGGAAAGGAACATCAGAAGGGACTTCTGACACGGTGTACCCCAAATTACCTGAGAGCTGTCTGAACCACTTACCTGGAGGACACAGCACCCCCGGCTGGGGATTGTACCAAAGAACTGTAAGTAAACTGAAAAGACTGCACCATGCTGTGTCCTCAGAATTATTTACTGCGTCATCTGCACTGCACCACAAACACCACCACCACCATCATCATCTTCAACACCTTAACTGCCCTGGGACTTAGCTCTACCCATGGAGAGCTATAACAACTCTGCTGCATCACCAACAGCCCCAGCGGTGTCTTAAGCAGCGTCGGCTAACACCTTTATCGCTGAATACCACAGGTGGCGTCACAAACTATTCCCCTATCCCCCATAACTTTTATTTTAACATTTTCATCATTTTTATTGGACGCCCAGGGCCACGGACCAGGTCACTGCTGCCGCGCCTTCCACTTTTCCCTTCGGGACACTCCACGTGCAGCTGCACACTCTAGTCCCGAGTGCTGGCGGCAGTGCAGGGTATTGAGGTGCGAGACTCATGCGAGTTTCTCACAAGTTTGACCCCGGCCTTAGAGAGGTATTCACATAAGACACGTTAGGACCCATCAGTTTTGAGACCACCTTGTTGTTAGTTGATGGGCATGCATGAATTGACCAAATTATGTGCTAAGCGTCTCATTTTTTCCTAGTATCCAGAAGCAGCATTTCTATTCATATTCATATATTTTACATTGATATGCTTTAGCACTAGAGTGGAACTTTTTTTTGTTTATTGTATATGGAGGTAGTTGCTAAGTGTCTAATTTTTTCCTAGTATCCAGAAGCAGTATTGCTATTTTATATATTTTATATTGACATGCTTTAGCACTACAGAGTGCAACTTTTCTTGTTTTTTTGTATACAGTATAGAGGTAGTTGCTCCTAGTTGGCACCTGTTCACATTAGCTTAGAAGTGCCAGTCAGTCTTTTTGTCATGGTGCGAAATACAGGGATAACCTTTTTCAGTTTGTCAGTGACTTGAGACTGGGACGGAGGTTCACCTGTCATGTGTGCATTGCCACGAAGATCGTCGCGGTTGCACATTCTGACTTCTCATAGCTGAGTTGCTGTTTCTTTGTGTTTGGCAGTTAGGGAGTTAATTCTGTCTGTGCTCAGTTCTGGGACTGGGTGCAGTTTCTCCCGGCTGCAATTAATTATTTGTTGATTGGTTTCCTTTAAATCTCTGGTTGTCTGTGTTGGGAGTTGCCAGTGAAATTCTTCATGCAGACCACAGATAGGATTGTATCTGTATAGACTTAAGTTAAAGAGCTCCTTAGTTGTTTTAAGCTCACCTTGCTTAGAGTTTAATATCCCAGATCATTTATGTTCCTTCTGTGTTTGAGTGTGTATGCAAGTCTGTGTTTTCTCCAGTCTGTCTAATATGTCTAATCTGTGTATTTAGCAGAGATCAGCCCATATTCCTTTGGTGGTAATCAGTATCCTTCTTAGGACTGATTACAGGGTTCAGGGACTGATAGGAGACAGGGTTAGGCTGGAGACTTGGACCTCTGAACCTTTATCAGTACCTCCAAGGTGAGGGATTAGTTAGGACCCCAGTTTAGGGTCAGGTTAGACCCCCGGTCCTCCTCTTTCCTGTGACAGTGTATCAAGTCCTCAAGATTAACCCTGAGTTCAACGGATATCGTGTCAGGTAAATCTATTCTATATTTACATGCTGATGTTGCTAATCTATATGTTGTATAGAGTGTTGTTCTTTTAAGAATAGTTTACTGACATCGTACACATATCATAAGACCGCGTGACATTTTCACTGGCCCATAAAATTATTCCCAGTTGCCATGGATCCAGTAGCCCAGCTGGCTCTGCAGTTGCAGGGATTATCCATGGAGCTGACGGACATTAAGTCCAAAGTTTTGTCTCCCTCGGAGCAAACCAGATTTGAACCTAAAGTAGCTCTCCCGGACAGGTTCACTGGTGGGCGAGACAAATTTTTTACCTTCAGGGAAGCATGTAAATTGTATTTTCGGCTTCGGCCTCGATCATCAGGGAGTGAAGAGCAGAGAGTGGGAATTGTTATCTCGCTCCTACAAGGGGACCCTCAATCCTGGGCCTTCTCCCTTCCTCCGGGATCCCCGGCTCTACAGTCAGTAGATCGATTTTTTACTGCCCTGGGTTTGGTATATGATGACCCAGATCGGGTCTCTCTTGCTGAGACAAAATTACGTAAGATACAGCAGGGAGATCGTCCGGCGGAGGAATTTGCTTCTGAGTTTCGTAGATGGGCCACAGATACTCAGTGGAATGACCCAGCTCTTAGAAGCCAGTTTTGTCATGGGCTTTCTGACAAATTAAAGGACGTTTTGGCTCAGTATGATTCTCCTCCATCACTGGAGGCTGCTATGGCCCTAGCTATCCGTACTGATAGACGGCTCCGGGAGAGGTGCGAGGTAACTCCGCCCCCTGTTGTTACTCCACCTACTACTAAAGTCCCTTATGTTGAGGTTCCCCTTGTCTGTTCGGAGGAGCCTATGCAGTTGGGAGGGACATCATTTCGTAGGAGGGGATTGGCGGTACGCCGCAGGACTAGAAGGTGTTTCTTCTGCGGGAAAGAGGGACATTTTGTTGGGGGATGTCCATCCCGTGCCTTGTTGAGCAAAAGTCGCCGGAAAACTGTTAATCCCAGGTTGTGTGGTGGACGACAACCTGGGAGTATGTATTTCGTCCGCTAGTTCTTCTCAGTTCCTTGTACCAGTGGAGGTGGTGGTTGGTACGAGAGTGGAGAGATTTTCTGTTCTTCTTGATAGTGGGTCCGGGGCTAATCTGGTTGACGCTCAGTTTGCTCAGGCTCAAGGTATGCATCTGAGTGTATTGGTCAAACCGATCCCTATATTCTCCATTGACGCCAGGCCTCTCGGCCAAGGTAGCTTTGTTCATGAGGTTCATAACATTGACCTTCGGGTAGGGGCAATACATAGGGAACTATTATCTTGTTATGTGTTGGAGGGTCTACCTACTCCTATTGTGTTGGGACTTCCTTGGTTGGTTAAACATAACCCTGTGATTAATTGGCAGTCCAGAGATATAAGCCAATGGGGGGAGTTTTGCAAAAGTAACTGCATGAACACAGTCATCAGTGCGGTCGTGCCTAGTACTTTGCCTCCTTTTTTGGAGGACTTTGGGGATGTGTTCTCTGAGGAGGGGTGTCAGGAGTTGCCTCCTCATCGCGTGTATGACTGCTCTATTAATTTACTTCCTGATGCTAAGTTACCTAAAGCTAGGTTATATAACCTTTCTGGTCCTGAGAGGCAGGCTATGAAAGATTATATTTCGGAGAGTCTGGCCAAAGGGCATATTAGACCTTCATCTTCCCCAGTGGCCGCGGGGTTCTTCTTTGTGAGAAAAAAGATGGAGGCCTACGCCCTTGCTTGGATTTCCGCGAACTTAATCGGATTACTGTTCGAGATCCGTATCCACTCCCTCTGATTCCTGATCTCTTCAATCAAATTGTTGGCGCCAAATGGTTCTCTAAATTGGATCTCAGGGGGGCGTATAATCTGATTAGGATAAAAGAGGGGGATGAGTGGAAAACGGCGTTTAACACGCCGGAGGGACATTATGAGAACCTTGTCATGCCTTTTGGTCTGACTACTGCACCAGCAGTGTTCCAACATTTTGTTAATGACATTTTTCGTCATCTGGTGGGGCTGTTTGTGGTCGTATATTTGGATGACATTTTAATTTACTCACCAGATCTTGGGTCTCACCAGGAGCATGTGAGACAGGTGTTGCAGATCTTGCGAGACAATAAACTATACGCCAAACTGGAAAAGTGTGTATTCGCCGTACAGGAACTTCAGTTTTTGGGTTTCTTGGTGTCAGCCTCCGGTTTCCGTATGGACCCTGAAAAGGTGAGAGCAGTGCTTGAATGGGATCAGCCAGAGGATCTTAAGGCTCTGCAGCGTTTTCTGGGGTTTGCTAACTACTACCGGAAATTTATTTGTAATTTCTCATCTGTTGTCAAACCTCTCACTGACATGACAAGAAAAGGGACGGATTTTTCTAAATGGTCGGACAAAGCTTGCCAAGCTTTTTCCTCTTTGAAAAAATGTTTTGCTTCGGCACCCGTTCTCATCCAACCAGATGCATCACAGCCGTTCGTTGTGGAGGTGGACGCGTCTGACGTAGGGGTGGGTGCAATATTGTCCCAGGGTCCGTCCCCTGGTAAATGGCATCCGTGCGCTTTCTTTTCTAAAAAATTGTCGTCCGCCGAAAGGAATTATGATATCGGCAATAGGGAACTTTTGGCCATTAAGTTGGCTTTTGAAGAATGGCGTCACTTTTTGGAGGGGGCAGTCCACCCGGTCACCGTCATTACTGATCACAAGAACCTGCTGTATTTGGAATCTGCTAAGCGTCTGAATTCCAGACAAGCTCGATGGTCGTTGTTTTTTACCAGGTTTAATTTTGTTGTCACTTATCGCCCTGGATCTAAGAATGTTAAGGCGGATGCCTTGTCTCGCAGTTTCCCAGGGGCCGGGAAAATGGATGACCCGATTCCTATCCTTCAGGAGGGGGTGGTAGTGTCGGCTGTATGTTCTGAGCTTGAGGAGGAGGTGTTAGAGGCTCAGGGGGACGCCCCTGCAGGACCTCCAGGGAGACTGTTTGTCCCAAATCAGTTGAGACAAAAGGTTATTGAGGCACATCATAATTCTGCTTTAGCAGGACATCAAGGGAGTAAGGCTACTTTAGATCTCCTTTCTCGCCGGTTTTGGTGGCCTAACGTTAATAAAGATGTTTTAACTTTTGTCGCGTCCTGTGGGGTTTGTGCTCGCTCTAAGACCCTCATACCCGTCCGTCTGGGACCCTCTTACCCTTGAAACTTCCGGAGCGTCCATGGACTCATTTGTCTATGGACTTCATCACGGACCTTCCTCAGTCGTCAGGGAAGACTGTCATACTGGTGGTTGTTGACAGGTTCAGTAAGATGGCACATTTCATTGCTCTTCCTGCCCTCCCTAATGCTAAAACTCTGGCGCAGGTGTTCATTGGGGAGATTGTGAGACTTCATGGGTTGCCTTCTGATGTGGTGTCAGATAGGGGGTCTCAGTTTGTGTCCAAGTTTTGGAGGGCATTTTGTTTACGTCGGGGGATGCAATTGTCATTTTCCTCGGCTTTTCATCCGCAGACCAATGGTCAGACAGAGCGTCTGAATCAAAGCCTAGAGACTTATCTTCGGTGTTTTGTCTCAGAGAACCAGGAGGACTGGTCTTCTTTCCTGCCTCTGGCAGAGTTCGCTCTTAACAACAGGCGGAGCGAGTCCACTGGTAAGTCCCCGTTTTTTGGGGCATATGGTTTTCATCCCAGTTTTGTACATTCAATGGGGGGGTCCCTTCTGGGGTTCCTGAGGAGGAGCGTTTCTCGTCGTCACTTGCTTCAGTGTGGAGAGGTGTATTGAATAATCTGAGTGCTATGGGGAAACCGTTATAAACGTATGGCTGATAGGAGGAGAGTTTCTGGTCCAGATCTTAATGTGAACGATCTGGTATGGTTGTCTACCAGGAATATAAAACTTAAAGTTCCCTCCTGGAAGCTGGGCCCCAGATTCATCGGGCCGTACAGGATCAGTTCCATAATTAATCCTGTGGCATTTCGTCTGGACCTCCCTCCTACGTTTAAAATCCACAATGTGTTCCACAAGTCATTACTTAAGAGGTACGTGGCACCAGTCATACCATCACCTCTACCTCCTCCTCCAGTGGTGGTCAATGGTAACTTGGAGTTTCAAGTGTCAAAGATCATTGACTCACGTCTGAATCGCCGGTCCCTTCAGTACTTGGTGCATTGGAAGGGGTATGGTCCAGAGGAGAGGACGTGGGTTCCTGCGTCTGACATTAACGCAGATCGTTTGGTGCGGACCTTCCACAGAACTCACCCGGGCAAACCTGGCCCTGAGGGTCCGGAGGCCCCTCGTAGAAGGGGGGGTACTGTCATGTGTGCATTGCCACGAAGATCGTCGCGGTTGCACATTCTGACTTCTCATAGCTGAGTTGCTGTTTCTTTGTGTTTGGCAGTTAGGGAGTTAATTCTGTCTGTGCTCAGTTCTGGGACTGGGTGCAGTTTCTCCCGGCTGCAATTAATTATTTGTTGATTGGTTTCCTTTAAATCTCTGGTTGTCTGTGTTGGGAGTTGCCAGTGAAATTCTTCATGCAGACCACAGATAGGATTGTATCTGTATAGACTTAAGTTAAAGAGCTCCTTAGTTGTTTTAAGCTCACCTTGCTTAGAGTTTAATATCCCAGATCATTTATGTTCCTTCTGTGTTTGAGTGTGTATGCAAGTCTGTGTTTTCTCCAGTCTGTCTAATATGTCTAATCTGTGTATTTAGCAGAGATCAGCCCATATTCCTTTGGTGGTAATCAGTATCCTTCTTAGGACTGATTACAGGGTTCAGGGACTGATAGGAGACAGGGTTAGGCTGGAGACTTGGACCTCTGAACCTTTATCAGTACCTCCAAGGTGAGGGATTAGTTAGGACCCCAGTTTAGGGTCAGGTTAGACCCCCGGTCCTCCTCTTTCCTGTGACAGTGTATCAAGTCCTCAAGATTAACCCTGAGTTCAACGGATATCGTGTCAGGTAAATCTATTCTATATTTACATGCTGATGTTGCTAATCTATATGTTGTATAGAGTGTTGTTCTTTTAAGAATAGTTTACTGACATCGTACACATATCATAAGACCGCGTGACATCACCTTCCAACAAGACAATGACCCAAAGCATACTGCTAAAGCAACACGTGGCTAAGGGGAAACGTGTAAATGTTTTGGAGTGGTCTAGACAAAGCCCAGACCTTAATTCAATTGAGAATCTACGGTCAGACTTGAAAATTGCTGTTCACCAGAGGAACCCATCTAACTTGAAGGAGCTGGAGCAGTTTTGCCTTGAGGAATGGTAAAAATCTCAGTGACAAGATGTGGAAAGCTCATAGAGACTTATCCAAAGCGACTTCAGCTGTAATTGCTGCTAAAGGAGGCTCTACAAAGTATTGACTTTAGGGGATGAATAGTTAGGCACACTGAAGTTTTCAGTTACTTTAGTCCTATTTGTTGTTTGAAACCAAATGTTCACAGTTGTAGGCATGCTCTTCACATGAACTTATGTAACGTAAAAAAAAACACTGAAACTCCAGGTTGTGAGGCAGAAAAACACGAAAAATGCCAAGGGTGGGGGGGGGGGGGGTGAATACTTTTGGCAGTTGCACAATGGGATTATTGCTCATATTGAGACATACAGTGGTGACCAAAAGTATTGGCACCCCTGCAATTCTGTCAGATAATACTCAGTTTCTTCCCGAAAATGATTGCAATCACAAATTTGCTAGTTTTATCTTCATTTCATTTGCTTGCAAGGAAAAACACAAAAGAGAATGAAGCAAAAATCAAATCCTTGATCATTTCACACAAAACTCCAAAAATGGACCAGACAAAAGTATTGGCACCCTCAGCCTAATACTTGGTTGCACAACCTTTAGCCAAAATAACTGCGAACAACCGCTTCCAGTAACCATCAATGAGTTTCTTACAATGCTCTGCTGGAATTGTAGACCATTCTTCTTTGGCAAACTGCTCCAGTTCCCTGATATTTGAAGGGTGCCTTCTCCAAACTGCCATTTTGAGATCTCTCCACAGGTGTTCTATGGGATTCAGGTCTGGACTCATTGCTTGCCCCTTAGAAGTCTCCAGTGCTTTCTCTCAAACCATTTTATAGTGCTTTTGGAAGTGTTTTTGGGTCATTGTCTTGCTGGAAGACCCATGACCTCTGAGGGAGACCCAGCTTTCTCACACTGGGCCCTACATTATGCTGCAAAATTTGTTGGTAGTCTTCAGACTTCATAAAGCCATGCACACAGTCAAGCAGTCCAGTGCCAGAGGCAGCAAAGCAACCCCAAAACATCAGGGAACCTCTGCCATGTTTGACTGTAGGGACCGTGTTCTTTTCTTTGAATGCTTCTTTTTTTTTCCTGTACACTCTATGTTGATGGTTTTTCCCAAAAAGCTCAACTTTTGTCTCATCTGACCAGAGAACATTCTTCCAAAACGTTTTAGGCTTTCTCAGGTAAGTTTTGGCAAACTCTAGCCTGGCTTTTTTATGTCTCGGGGTAAGAAGTGGGGTCTTCCTGGGTATCCTAACATACAGTCCCTTTTCATTCAGACGCCGACGGATAGTACGGGTTGACACTGTTGTACCCTCGGACTGCAGGGCAGCTTGAACTTGTTTGGATGTTAGTCGAGTGTTATGATTTGGTAGCTGAGGGGAGCAGGCAAAAAAGGAAATACACCAGAGAGGTTGGAATCTATGGGATTGCAGTACCCTGACTAACCACCACAACTAAAGGCAGCCGTGGAGCGTACCTACGTTGGTCCTAGACGCCTCGTCACAGCCTGAGAAGCTAACTACACCTAAAGACAGAAAGAGCAAAACTATCTGCCCCGAAGCAGATCCCCAAAGAACATAAAAAGCCCCCAAACATGTAATGGCGGTTAGACAAGAGGAAAATACAGACACAGACAGAAAATAGTATGAGCAAACGTTGGGGCCCAAACTTCCTAAATAGAAAAGGATAGGAAGGTCACTTACTGCAATCCCAAAAAACCCTGAAAAGTACCAACTCTACTAATTACAAAAACACCTGAGATCACACGACCTCTACCACCTAAATTAGTTCTCTGGTGTAACAAAACTAAACAGCAGCCACTGAAAAAACTGGAAAAGGCAAATGAAAAAACAACAGTGGCTGAACTAAACTGAGAGGAGCACAAGCCCCCGGAGGGGACCCGGCAGACCCCCACAGAAGCGCAGGACAAAATGCAAAAAGCAAGCACAAAAAACTAAAAGAAGAAAATGTCTTATCTGTTAGCAGAAGATGCAGGCACGAAACAGCAAGCTACAAAGTGAACAGGAATCAAAGATGAGACCAGAACAATTGATCACCGGCAACCCTGATGGGAGGGAACCTCCCTTATATAAGACCAGTTAGTAACACCTGATCGCCAATCTTCACAATCTTCATTGGATAGTTCAGTACTGTTTGTAACCACCAAAGGGAGCTTCTGCTCAGAATTCATTTCTAGCACATTCACAACAGTACCCCCCCCTTGAGGAGGGGTCACCGAACCCTCATTTGAGCAACCAGGTCGGTCAGGATGAGCTCTGTGATACGCACGGATGAGTCTCCTAGCATGGATGTCCGAAGCAAACACCCAAGAATTGTCCTCCTGACCATAACCTCTCCACTTAACCAAATACTGGAGTTTCCGTCTAGAAAAACGAGAATTCAATATTTTCTCAACCACATACTCCAGATTGCCCTCAACTAAAACAGGGTCAGGAGGCACCGCCATAGGAACCACTGGCTCGACAAACCTCTTCAATAAGGACTTGTGGAACACGTTATGGATCTTAAATGTCCCTGGAAGAAGTAAACGAAAGGAAACAGGATTAAGAATCTCCATGATCTTATAAGGTCCAATGAACCTAGGCTTAAACTTAGGAGATGCAACTCTCATAGGGATATTTCTTGAGGACAACCAGACCAAGTCCCCCACTTCAAACCGAGGACCATCAGTCCTATGCCGGTTGGCAAACCGCTGGGCCCTCTCCTGAGAGAGGGACAACCTCTCCACTACCTGGTCCCAAATCTGCTGCATACGCTCCACAACAGAGTCAACACCTGGACAGACAGAAGCCTCCGTCTGTCCTGAAGAAAATCGAGGGTGAAACCCAAAATTGCAGAAAAATGGAGACATCAAAGTGGCAGAGCTAGCCCTATTATTAAGAGCAAACTCAGCCAAAGGCAAAAAAGAGACCCAGTCATCCTGATCAGCAGACACAAAGCATCTCAGATAAGTCTCCAATGTCTGGTTTGTTCTCTCAGTTTGTCCATTGGTCTGAGGATGAAAAGCCGAGGAGAAAGACAATTGAACACCAAGTTTAGAACAAAAAGTCCTCCAAAATCTGGAAACAAACTGGACTCCTCTGTCAGACACAATGTTCTCAGGAATGCCGTGTAACCGAACCACGTGCTGAAGGAACAAAGGCACCAATTCAGAGGAGGAAGGCAACTTAGGTAATGGCACAAGATGTATCATTTTGGAAAACCTATCACAAATCACCCAGATAACGGTCATTCTCTGAGAAACAGGGAGGTCGGAAATGAAATCTATAGAGATATGGGTCCATGGTCTCTTGGGCACAGGCAATGGCATCAACAAACCACTAGAGCGAGAGCAAGGCTTGGAGCGAGAGCAAGTCCCGCAGGACTGCACAAATTCCCTGACGTCACGAGACAAAGTAGGCCACCAAAAGGACCGACTAACCAAGTCTCTGGTACCAAAAATTCCGGGATGACCGGCCAAAGTGGAACAATGAATCTCAGACATCACACTCTTTTTCCACCAGTCTGGGACAAACAATTTCCCAATAGGGCAGCGCTCGGGTTTATCCTCCTGACACCCTTCCAGAGCCAGTCTCAAATTGGGCGAGATGGCGGAAAGAACTACACCCTCTTTCAAAATAACAGCAGGATCAGATAACTCAGGAGAGTCCGCAAGGAAACTCTTCGAGAGGGCATCCGCCTTAACATTCTTAGTGCCAGGAAGAAAGGAAACCACAAAATTAAAACGTGTGAAAAACAAGGCCCACCTGGCCTGTCTAGGATTAAGTCGCTTGGCTGATTCCAGATAAACCAGATTCTTATGGTCCGTGAGGACCACCACCTGATGTTTGGCTCCCTCCAGCCAATGTCTCCACTCTTCAAAAGCCCACTTCATGGCCAATAACTCCCGATTACCCACGTCATAATTACGTTCAGTTGGAGAAAATTTTCGAGAAAAAAAGGCACAAGGGTTACTTTTAGAGGTCTCTGGATCTCTTTGGGACAAAACGGCACCTGCCCCAATTTCAGAGGCATCAACCTCCACCCGAAATGGCAGAGAAACATCAGGCTGCCGTAGAACAGGAGCAGAAGTGAATCTCTGCTTAAGTTCCTGAAACGCAGAGACTGCCTCAGGAGGCCAATTCACCACATCAGAACCCTTTTTGGTCAAATCAGTCAATGGTTTAACAATAACAGAGAAATTACCAATAAATTTACGATTAAAAATTGGCAAAACCCAAGAATCTTTGAAGAGCCTTTAATGAAGTAGGTTGGACCCAATCACAGATGGCCTGAACCTTGACCGGGTCCATTTCAATAACAGATGGGGACAAAATGAATCCCAGAAATGAGATCCTCTGTACGCCAAAAAGACACTTTGATCCCTTCACATACAGAGCATTCTCTCTCAAAATCTGGAACACAGTCCGAACATGTTTCACATGAGAGTCCCAGTCATTGGAAAAAATCAAGATATCATCCAAATAAACAATCAGAAATTTATCCACAAAATCCCTGAAAATGTCATTCATGAAGGACTGGAAGACAGAAGGAGCATTAGTGAGCCCAAAGGGCATCACTAGGTACTCAAAATGCCCCTCTCGGGTATTAAATGCCGTCTTCCATTCATCCCCGTGCTTAGTGCGAATAAGGTTATATGCCCCCTGAGGTCAAGCTTGGTAAACCAAGTAGCACTTTTCACCCTGGAAAACAGGTCAGAAATCAAGGGTAACGGATATTGATATTTCACAGTGATATTGTTCAAGAGACGATAATCAATGCATGGCCTTAATGAACCATCCTTTTTGGCCACAAAGAAAAAACCGGCACCCAAGGGTGAAGAGGATGGTCTGATATGACCCTTCTCCAATGACTCCTTGATATAAGACCGCATAGCGTCATGTTCAGGTACAGACAAGTTAAAAAGGCGACCTTTAGGGAATTTACTACCAGGCACTAATTCAATAGCGCAGTCATAGCTCCTATGGGGGGGCAAGGATGCAGATTTACTTTCGCTAAACACATCAGAAAAATCTGTCAAAAAGTCAGGAACATCCTGAGCCTGGGGGGAGGCAGAAAAAACAGGAGTGTTGGTATTAACACATTGGCAGCCCCAACTGGTTACAGACACAGATTTCCAATCCAAAACAGGATTATGAGACTGTAACCAAGGGAAACCCAGTACGATAATGTCATGCAGATTATACAGCACCAAAAATTTGCAACTCTCCTGATGATCAGGTTCAACACTCATTATCACCTGAGTAGAGAACTGAGGTTTATTCTCAGCCAAAGGGGTAGAATCGATCCCCAGTAGGGGAATAGACTTCCGTAGGGGTATCAAGGGAAACCCACAACGTTTAGCAAAATCAAAATCCATCAGGTTAATAGCTGCTCCCGAATCAACAAAAGCCTGAGCAGAAAATGTGGAAAGGGAGCAAATCAGGGTAACAGTCAACAAAAATTTAGTCTGAACACTACCCAAGACAACTGAATGTGCAAAATGTCTTCCCCGCTTAGGGCAGACTGAAATAGCATGAGAGGCATCACCACAGTAGAAACATAACCCATTGCGTTTACGAAACTCATGACGCTGTGCCCCAGAAGCCACTCTATCACACTGCATGGGTTCAGAAGCTGGTTCACAGGGCAACACTGTTCCACGCATACCTCTACGCTCACGCAAACGTGTGTCAATTTGAATCGCTAAAGACATAGAATCATTGAGACCAGAGGGGACAGGAAATCCCACCATAACATCCTTTACATTCTCTGACAGACCCTTCCGAAAAAGGGCTGCCAAAGCATCGTCATTCCATTTGGTCAGGACTGCCCACCTTCGGAATCTCTGACAGTATAACTCAGCGTCCTCAAGCCCCTGATTTAATGCCAACAAGGCTTTTTCAGCTTGATCAGTGACATTAGGCTCATCGTACAATAACCCCAGAGCCTGAAAAAATGCATCAACATTACTCAAAACAGGATCCCCAGGTGTCAGGGAAAAAGCCCAATCCTGAGGATCGCCGCGCAGGAGAGAGATGACAATTTGAACCTGCTGTGCTGCGTTCCCTGAGGACTTAGATTTCAAGGCAAAAAAACAACTTAGTTATTTTTGAAATTCAGAAATTTAGCTCGATCCCCTAAAAACAAATCTGGCATGGGAATCCTAGGTTCCACAACAGGCAACCTCGCAAGATAGGTAGCAATACTCCGAACTTCAGTGGCAAGCTGATCCACACGGCCAGACAACTGTGCAAACTCCACTGAGAGAAAAAAAAAATCCTCCTCAGCATTCAGAGAAACAGAGGGAAAAAAAAAAAAAAAAAAATCTCTGACAACTCTGACAATCTTCTTTCTTTAACACTATTTTTCCCTTCTGTGAGTACCATACAAATATCAGTTTTTGGGCCGGTGATACTGCTATGATTTGGTAGCTGAGGAGAGCAGGCAAAAAAGGAAATACACCAGAGAGGTTGGAATCTATGGGATTGCAGTACCCTGACTAACCACCACAACTAAAGGCAGCCGTGGAGCGTACCTACGTTGGTCCTAGACGCCTCGTCACAGCCTGAGAAGCTAACTACACCTAAAGATAGAAAGAGGAAAACTATCTGCCCCGGAGCAGATCCCCAAAGAACATAAAAAGCCCCCAAACATGTAATGGCGGTTAGACAAGAGGAAAATACAGACACAGACAGAAAATAGTATGAGCAAACGTTGGGGCCCAAACTTCCTAAATAGAAAAGGATAGGAAGGTCACTTACTGCAATCCCAAAAAACCCTGAAAAGTACCAACTCTACTAATTACAAAAACACCTGAGATCACACGACCTCTACCACCTAAATTAGTTCTCTGGTGTAACAAAACTAAACAGCAGCCACTGAAAAAACTGGAAAAGGCAAATGAACAAACAACAGTGGCTGAACTAAACTGAGAGGAGCACAAGCCCCCAGAGGGGACCCGGCAGACCCCCACAGAAGCGCAGGACAAAATGCAAAAAGCAAGCACAAAAAACTAAAAGAAGAAAATGTCTTATCTGTTAGCAGAAGATGCAGGCACGAAACAGCAAGCTACAAAGTGAACAGGAATCAAAGATGAGACCAGAACAATTGATCACCGGCAACCCTGATGGGTGGGAACCTCCCTTATATAAGACCAGTCAGTAACACCTGATCGCCAATCTTCACAATCTTCATTGGATAGTTCAGTACTGTTTGTAACCACCAAAGGGAGCTTCTGCTCAGAATTCATTTCTAGCACATTCACAACAGTCGAGGTTCTTTATCCACCATCCGCACAATCTTGCGTTGAAATCTCTCGTCAATTTTTCTTTTCCACATCTAGGGAGGTTAGCCACAGTGCCATGGGCTTTAAACTTCTTGATGACACTGCGCACGGAAGACACAGGAACATTCAGGTCTTTGGAGATGGACTTGTAGCCTTGAGATTGCTCATGCTTCCTCACAATTTGGTTTCTCAAGTCCTCAGACAGTTCTTTGGTCTTCTTTCTTTTCTCCATGCTCAATGTGGTACACACAAGGACACAGGACAGAGGTTGAGTCAACTTTAATCCATGTTAACTGGCTGCAAGTGTGATTTATTTATTGCCAACACCTGTTAGGTGCCACAGGTAAGTTACAGGTGCTGGTGATTACACGAATTAGAGAAGCATCACATGATTTTTCAAACAGTGCCAATACTTTTGTCAACCCCCTTTTTTAGGTTTGGTGTGGAATTATATCCAATTTGGCTTTAGATCAATTCTTTTTGTGTTTTTTCATTGAAGACAAATTAAATGAAGACAATAATACCTGTTATGTTTCGGTAGCTGAGGAGTGCAGGTAAAAAAGGCAATACACCAGAGCAGTTGGAATCTATGAGATTGCAGTACCCTGACTAACCACCACAACTAGAGGCAGCCGTGGAGCGTTCCTACGTTGGTCCTAGACGTCTCGTCACAGCCTGAGAAACTAACTACACCTAAAGATAGAAATAGGAAAGCTATCTGCCCCGGAGCAGAACCCCAAAGATAACAGAAAGCCCCAAACATGCAATGGCGGCCAGACAAGAGGAAACACTGACACAGAAAGAAAACAGCACGAGCAAACGCTGGGGCCCAAACTATCCAAACAGAAAAGGATAGGAAGGGTACTTACTGCAATCCCAGAAAACCCTGAAAAGCACCAACTCTACTAATTTCAAAATCACCTGAGATCACACGACCTCTACCACCTAAATTAGTTCTCTGGTGTAACAAAATCAAAACAGCAGCCACTGAAAAAACTGGAAAAAGCAAAAGAACAAAACTCAGTGGCTGAACTAAACTGAGAGGGCAGAAGCCCCCGGAGGGGACCCAGGCCCCCAAAGAAGTGCAGGACAAAATGCAAAAACACAGCAAAAACACAAAAGAAGCAAAAGTCTTATCTGTAAGCAGGAGATGCAGACACGACACAGCAGGCTACAAGGGAAACTGGAATGAAGGATTCAGACCAGAACAATTGATCACCGGCAACCCTGATGGGAAAATGACTCCCTTATATAAGACCAGTCAGTAACACCTGATTCCCAGTCCTCACAATCCTCACTAGCACCGCTTGTAACCACCAGAGGGAGCCTCTGCTCAGAACTCATCTCAAACCCATTCACAACAGTACCCCCCCCTTGAGGAGGGGTCACCGAACCCTCATTTGAGCAACCAGGTCGGTCAGGATGAGTTCTATGATATGCACGGATAAGTCTCCTAGCATGGATGTCCGAAGCAAACACCCAAGAATTGTCTTCCTGACCATAACCTCTCCATTTAACCAAATACTGGAGTTTCCGTCTAGAAAAACGAGAATCCAATATTTTCTCAACCACATACTCCAGATTGCCCTCAACCAAAACAGGGTCAGGAGGCACAGCAGCAGGAACCACTGGCTCAACAAACCTCTTCAACAAGGACTTGTGGAACACGTTATGGATCTTAAATGTCCCTGGAAGAAGCAAACGAAAAGAAACAGGATTAATAATCTCCATGATCTTATAAGGTCCAATGAACCTAGGCTTAAATTTAGGAGATGCTACTCTCATAGGAATATTCTTTGAGGAAAAACAAGGCCCACCTGGCCTGTCTAGGATTGAGTCGCTTGGCAGATTCCAGACAGACCAGATTCTTATGGTCCGTAAGGACCACCACCTGATGTTTGGCTCCCTCCAGCCAATGTCTCCACTCTTCAAAAGCCCACTTCATGGCCAATAACTCCCGATTACCTACGTCATAATTACGTTCAGTAGGAGAAAATTTTTGAGAGAAAAAGGCACAAGGGTTACTTTTAGAGGTCTCTGGATCTTTTTGGGACAAAACGGCACCTGCCCCAATTTCAGAGGCATCAACCTCCACCTGAAATGGCAGAGAAACATCAGGCTGCCGTAGAACAGGAGCAGAAGTGAATCTCTGCTTAAGTTCCTGAAATGCAGAGACTGCCTCAGGAGGCCAATTCACCACATCAGAACCCTTTCTGGTCAAATCAGTTAATGGTTTAACAATAACCGAGAAATTACCAATAAACTTACGATAAAAATTGGCAAAACCCAAAAATCTCTGAAGAGCCTTTAATGAAGTATGTTGGACCCAATCACAGATGGCCTGAACCTTGACCGGGTCCATTTCAATAACAGATGGGGACAAAATGAATCCCAGAAATTAGATCCTCTGTACGCCAAAAAGACACTTTGATCCCTTCACATACAGAGCATTCTCTCTCAAAATCTGGAATACAGTTCGAACATGTTTCACATGAGAGTCCCAGTCATTAGAAAAAATCAAGATATCATCCAAATAAACAATCAGAAATTTGTCCACAAAATCCCTGAAAATGTCATTCATGAAGGACTGGAAGACGGAAGGAGCATTAGTGAGCCCAAAGGGCATCACTAGGTACTCAAAATGCCCTTCAGGGGTATTGAATGCCGTCTTCCATTCATCCCCGTGCTTAATGCGAATAAGGTTATACGCCCCCCTGAGGTCAAGCTTGGTAAACCAAGTAGCGTTTTTCACCCTGGAAAACAGGTCAGAAATCAAGGGTAACGGGTATTGATATTTCACAGTAATATTGTTCAAGAGACGATAATCAATACACGGCCTTAATGAACCATCTTTTTTGGCCACAAAGAAAAAACCGGCACCTAAGGGTGAAGAGGATGGTCTGATATGACCCTTCTCCAATGATTCCTTGATATAAGACCGCATAGCGTCATGTTCAGGTACAGACAAGTTAAAAAGGCGACCTTTAGGGAATTTACTACCCGGCACTAATTCAATAGCGCAGTCATAGCTCCTATGGGGAGGCAAGGATGCAGATTTACTTTCGCTAAACACATCAGAAAAATCAAACAAAAAGTCAGGAACATCCTGAGCCTGGGGGGAGGCAGAAAAAACAGGAGTGTTGGTATTAACACATTGGCAGCCCCAACTGGTTACAAACACAGATTTCCAATCCAAAACAGGATTATGAGACTGTAACCAAGGGAAACCCAGCACGATAATGTCATGCAGATTTACAGAACCAAAAATTTGCAGCACTCCTGGTGATCAGGTTCAACCCTCATTATCACCTGAGTAGAAAACTGGGGTTTATTCTCAGCCAAAGGGGTAGAATCGATCCCCAGTAGGGGAATAGACTTCTGTAGGGGTATCAAGGGAAACCCACAACGTTTAGCAAAATCATAATCCATCAGGTTAATAGCTGCTCCAGAATCAACGAAAGCCTGAGCAGAAAATGAGGACAGAGAGCATATCAGAGTGACAGTTAATAAAAACTTAGTCTGAACACTACCCAAGACAACTGAGCGTGCAAAACGTCTTCCCCGCTTAGGGCAGACTAAAATAGCATGAGAGGCATCACCACAGTAGAAACATAACCCATTGCGCTTTCGAAACTCATGACGCTGTGCCCCAGACACCACTCTATCACACTGCATGGGTTCAGAAGCTGGTTCACAAGGCAACACCATTCCACGCATACTTCTCCGCTCACGCAAACGTCTGTCAATTTGAATCGCTAATGACATAGAATCATTGAGACCAGAGGGGACAGGGAATCCCACCATAACATCCTTTACATTATCTGACAGACCCTTCCGGAAAAGGGCCGCCAAAGCGTCGTCATTCCATTTGGTCAGGACTGCCCACCTACGGAATCTCTGACAGTATAACTCAGCGTCATCAAGCCCCTGATTTAATGCCAACAAGGTTTTTTCAGCTTGATCAGTGACATTAGGCTCATCGTACAATAACCCCAAAGCCTGAAAAAACGCATCAACATCACTCAAAACAGGATCCCCAGGTATCAGGGAAAAAGCCCAATCCTGAGGATCGCCGCGCAGGAGAGAGATGATAATTTGAACCTGCTGCGCTGCGTTTCCTGAGGACTTAGATTTTAAGGCAAAAAACAATTTACAATTATTTTTGAAATTCTGAAACTTAGCTCGATCCCCTAAAAACAAATCTGGCATGGGGATCCTAGGTTCCACAACAGGCAACCTAGCAAGATATGCAGCAATACTCTGAACCTCAGTGGCAAGCTGATCCACACGGCCAGACAACTGTGCAAACTCCATTGGGAGAAAAGATCCTCCCCAGCACCCAGAGATACAGAGGAAAAAAAAAATGCAACAAACAGAAAAATATCTCTGACAACTCTGACAACCTTTTTTCTTTCACAATATTTTTTTTCCTTCTGTGAGAACCATACAATTTTCAATTTTTAGGCCGGTGATACTGTTATGTTTCGGTAGCTGAGGAGTGCAGGTAAAAAAGGCAATACACCAGAGCAGTTGGAATCTATGAGATTGCAGTACCCTGACTAACCACCACAATAGAGGCAGCCGTGGAGCGTTCCTACGTTGGTCCTAGACGCCTCGTCACAGCCTGAGAAACTAACTACACCTAAAGATAGAAATAGGAAAGCTATCTGCCCCGGAGCAGAACCCAAAGATAACAGAAAGCCCCCAAACATGCAATGGCGGCCAGACAAGAGGAAACACTGACACAGAAAGAAAACAGCACGAGCAAACGCTGGGGCCCAAACTATCCAAACAGAAAAGGATAGGAAGGGTACTTACTGCAATCCCAGAAAACCCTGAAAAGCACCAACTCTACTAATTTCAAAATCACCTGAGATCACACGACCTCTACCACCTAAATTAGTTCTCTGGTGTAACAAAATCAAAACAGCAGCCACTGAAAAAACTGGAAAAAGCAAAAGAACAAAACTCAGTGGCTGAACTAAACTGAGAGGGCAGAAGCCCCCGGAGGGGACCCAGGCCCCCAAAGAAGTGCAGGACAAAATGCAAAAACACAGCAAAAACACAAAAGAAGCAAAAGTCTTATCTGTAAGCAGGAGATGCAGACACGACACAGCAGGCTACAAGGGAAACTGGAATGAAGGATTCAGACCAGAACAATTGATCACCGGCAACCCTGATGGGAAAATGACTCCCTTATATAAGACCAGTCAGTAACACCTGATTCCCAGTCCTCACAATCCTCACTAGCACCGCTTGTAACCACCAGAGGGAGCCTCTGCTCAGAACTCATCTCAAACCCATTCACAACAAATACCAAAGAATTTGTGTTTGCAATCATTTTCAGGAAGAAACTGAGTATTATCTGACAGAATTGCAGGGGTGCCAATACTTTTGGCCACCACTGTATGTATGATACTATGCTTTGAGGTATATATGGACACCCCCGCAGGATTTTGGGATGATATTGGAACTCATATCTCAGATTTCATACAGACTTTTACTGTTACATTTCTATAGCACACACTCTGTGAACACTTTTGCAGATGGAGAACTTCCTTTCCACTGTCACATATGCCCTTCCTGGATGTTTCTGACCTCTGACTGGAGTATTAGATAAATATGCTGCTTTATTTGTGTATTGTATATTTTGCAATTTTTAAGACTAAACATTTGGTTATGCAGTACCAATAGTGATTCTGCTATCGCTGACTTCTATTTCTCTTGGTGTTTTGAAAGTTTGAAAATGACTAGACCAGCGGAGGAATGCAGCTCCATCCTCTGAATTAGAGGCGGCCACAGCCCTAGATTTTCCTTCATGTCATGGGAGGCTTTAAACGGAATAAATACTTTCTTGAAAGGCTTCATCAAGTGGGATTTCTGCGAGATGACAAGGAAAACCATCCCCGATTTCCACTCTCCTTTGACTTGATTCTGTCTGTTTGATCCCATTAACTCCATCACTGCCTAAGACTGAAATGAATGATGTCAATGAAATCAGACCTTGGCAAAAAGGCTTTCGAGCTCCTAACCCATCCTCCTCCTCCTCGTCTTCAGCTGCTGCTTCCTAGTGACTACTTTAAAAGCAACAGAAATGAAGAAAAACAGAATTATATATACAGTAATAAAGAAAATGACATTATGTTATAGGATCACAGGAAGGTATTCATTCCATATTATGTACTACTACATAACATGTCTTATACACGGATTTTGGTAAAAACTTACCTGTAAAATCCTTTTCAGCGAAGGAAGGAAGAGAGACACAGTATTCATTACTGATGGGTAGGCGGAGCCCCAGATCAGGATGTCACCTCAGATCAAAAGAGTGCTGACTGGCTGGCCCCTCCAGCTCGGGCTCCTCCTACTCAGCTCCAGTCGTACCAAAGCTTTTAGGAAAAGAGCCAAGATCACCAGCGGAGCAACATAACCCCTTCTGAAGGAACTTCAGAGAAAAAACACAAGGATACAGGTTATGCATGCAAAGAAAGCCAAAAACCACAGAGTTCCAGGTACTACTCACGGAACCTGACTACTGCGATGAGCTGGCGATGCTGGAACAGAGCCTTAGTGCGCTGACCTCAGCCCAGATAATCGCTATCAGATAAGGGTCGCGCTGCATCTGAAAACATCAACACACTTCTGCCTTGGGAGGGTGCTGTGTCTCTCTTCCTTCCTTCGCTGAAAAGGATTTTACAGGTAAGTTTTTACCAAAATCCGTGTTTCAGCTGCAGATGGAAGGAAGAGAGCCACAGTATTCATTACTGATGGGACGTCCCAAAGCAGTTCAAAAATAAGGGTGGGAAAAACCAACAAAAGGCAGAAACCCAACAACCTTAACAACAAAGCGCAACCAGCGCTAAACACAAGTTCATCCAGAACTTTAAACTACAGCTGCCTGCAGGACCCTACGTCCGAGGGCTGCATCAGCGGAAGCACTGACGTCCACTTTATAAAACCTTGTAAACGTGTGGACAGAGCGCCAAGTTGCCGCTCGACAGAGCTGCACTGCCGAGGCACCTTGATGAAAAGCCCACGATGAGGCCACAGCTCTCGTGGAATGGGCTCGAATCTTAATCGGGCAAGATTCACCCCGAAGGCGGTAAGCTTCCAAAATAGCTGACCGGATCCAACGAGCTATAGAATCCTTGGAAGCTCGTTGACCACGCCGACGACCTGCTGGAACCACAAACAGGGAGTCCGTCTTACGAAAACCTTGAGTAATAGATAGATAAAACTTCAAGGCCCGCACTAAATCCAATGTGTGTAAATCTCGCTCTTTCGCATTCTTCGGATCCGGACAGAGTGAAGGCAACACAATATCCTGGTTAACATGAAATTGTGATACCACTTTAGGCAAAAAATCACCCCGAGTGCGAAGCACTACACGATCCGGAAAAAACTCCAGAAAAGGAGGCGAACAAGAAAGAGCTGCCAACTCAGAAACTCTCCTCAAGGAAGTGACTGCAACAAGGAAAGCCACCTTCCAAGAAAGTAAAGAAAGGCTAGCAGAAACCATAGGCTCAAAAGGTTTATGCTGAAGAGCCTCCAAGACAAGGTTGAGCCGCCAAGGAGACACGGGCGCCTTCCGCGGCGGAAACTTACGAGATATACCTCGGAAAAAGGAGAGCACGTCTCTATTTGAAGCAATGGTTCTCCGGAACAATAAGGACAGAGCAGAAATCTGACCTTTCAGGGTGCTGACTACCAAACCCTTGTCTAGCCCATGCTGCAGAAAAGCCAACAGGTTGGGAATGGAAAATTTTCTCGGGTTCCGAGAGGACCCCAAACACCACGAAAAGAAGGTTTCCCAAATTTTGTGGTAAATCCTAGTAGTAGCCGGACTTCTTGCAGCACGAAGGGTAGCAATGACCTCGGCTGAGAAACCTCTACGGGTCAAGATTTCGGTCTCAAGAGCCACGCCGTCAAACGCAGGGACATCAAGTCCGGATGACAAACGGGCCCCTGAGTCAACAGTCCGGTTGAAGAGGGAGTGGAAAAGGAGGTGCCGCCAACAGCGACATTATTGTCGAGAACCACACCCTTCTTGGCCAGTCTGGAGCTATCAAAATAGCTGGAATTCTCTCTAGTCTGATCCGACGCAGTACTAGAGGAAGTAAGGATATCGGCGGGAATACATAGATCAGCTCGAACTGATCCCACTGAGCCACTAGAGCATCTACCGCCACAGCCTTCGGGTCCTTGTACCTGGACATGAACGTCGGTAACTTGGCATTGGACCTGGATGCCATCAAATCCACTTGGGGGATTCCCCAGCGAGAGCACAGTAGTGCAAAAACTTCCGGGTGGAGGCTCCATTCCCCGGGATCCATCCTTCTGCGACTGAGAAAGTCCGCTGTAATATTCTGAACCCCTGGAATGTGAATCGCCGAAATGGCTGGCACACTGGCCTCTGCCCAAATCAGAATTCGGGACACCTCTACCATGAGTCTGGAACTCCTTGTCCCACCTTGGTGATTGATATACGCGACAGCCGTCGCATTGTCTGTCTGCACTCGGACTGGCAGACCCTCAAAGGGACCGTCCAATGTTGGAGGCAAAGGAAAATCGCCCTCAATTCCAGGATGTTGATCGGAAGAACAGACTCTTCCGATGACCATACCCCCTGAATCCAGAGATTGTTCCAAACACCCCCCCCCAGCCCGTCAGGCTGGCATCGGTGGTTATGACAGACCACTTCGGAGGGAGGAAAAGCTTTCCCAGGGATAATGCTCCTGGACATAACCACCATCCTAGGGATTCTCGCACCCTGTGAGAGATGATGACGCTGCAATCCAGCGAACCTTGCGATTGATCCCAACGACTCAGAATGAGCCTATGGAGAGCTCTGGAATGAAATTGAACAAACGGAAAAAACCTCATGGACGCCACCGTCAGACCCAGAAGGCGCATACCTTCCGAAGGGACACTGCTGTCGCAGACTTCATAGTCTGTATATGCTGAAGCAGACATGCCTGCTTGTCTGGAGGTAGGGACAACACCGCCCGTACCATGTCGAAATGCATCCTCAAAAACAGGATTGCCTGCGACGATTCCAGAGACGACTTCTCCTTTGAAGCCACAACCGAAAAGGCCGTCCAAATAGGGACGAATCGTAAGTCCCCGTCTTTGAAGGATTGCCATGAAATTTTGGCGTCAGAATCGTTGTAAAAATTCTGGGCGTTAAAGCCAAGCCGAATGGTCGAGCCACAACCTGGGTGAGGTCTTCCCATGGGAACATGCCAAAAAGCGTCGCGAATGTCGATTGATCGTTCTGCGACAGGGCTGCCATAACTGAGCGAAGCGACTTCATGCTCGGCTCTGACGGAATGTCAGAAGTCAGTCCGCCTTAGCGAATTTTTTTTTTTTTTTTTTTTGCCAGCTTCTGCCTTAACAGAAGTTCTGTTTCCAGGGTATGCGGAATTTCTGAGAAATCCCCCTTTTTTTTTTTTTTTTTTTAAAAAGAGAGAGACGACACAAACCCCCAGAGGGTTGGTCAGATCATCCCTTGAACCGAAAAGGACTGCCGATAACTATCGGCACTAGTCCTGCCAGACGCAGAAGTCACAGCTCTGCGCTGCGGTAAAGCTGCTTCTTTTGCCTTTGCCTTGGCATCAGCTCCGTGAGGTCAGTCAAATAGCTGACCACTTTCTAAGCTAAAGATAGCAAACCCTGTTGGAAAACTGCGTTCCATCCAAGTCACAGTGCTCTTCTGACTGTAACTGCCGAGGATTGCGCCCTGGATAGCAGTGACGCATTATCCTTCAACTAGAAAAGCCCATCTACCTTGATAGAGGGAAACTTGCCACGCCGTCCTTAGACGGTCCAACCGGCTCAGGGGAACTTAACAAGTACACCTAGATCCTTAATACCGAATCTATGATCCACGGCTACACAGATGGAAATTGTTGCCATCTCCGTTCTTCTGTCCAGCGTGTCCTGCAGACTCGTCTTCCCTTTTACCAGGAAGATTTGCTAAGCTGGAATGAAGGAACATTCACTTCAGGAGAAGGGGTCCAATTAACAAATAACTCCGTAGAAAAACGGATACAGTTTGTAAGGTCATCGCGACCCATGCGACCCATGCGACCCTTGCAACATCCGGGCCGACTTACCAGGACGACTAGTTACCTCCTCTGGTAACTGTAACGTCCACATGGCTTCCACAGAAATTTTAGTACGGCCCCTGAGAGAGGCAGGGCGTCCCTGCCGATCCTCCTTGACCGAATCGGACTTCTTCGCTAAGCGAGAAGTAAAACACCGATTTGTGTCGCTCCCTTGAAAGGATCTAGTTGACACTCCATAACCTAAAAGGTCATCAATAGAAACCAGTGAAGGCCTTCATTTTGACACCATTGGAACCTCTGACCGTGTATGAGTCGAGGTCTGCGTGTCAGATACGCGAGGCTGATCCGTAGCGGATCTGGGAGAGGGTCTCTGACATGCCCTTGCATAGTAAATGGCAGGATAAACCTGTCAGTAACCAGAGCAGTACTTAAATAAAAAACAAACGCTGAAGGGTTAAAGCTCTAAAGCGAGAGCTACCCCAGCTGTCTCCCATTAAGAGTCAACCTCCTAAGAAGGGGTTAAAGTAGCTGACTCCCCACAACCTTGATAATGAAAAAGGGTGTGCGAATCTCAGGCGCCTCTTATAAGGTCGCAGCTGCAGGACAGCCATGCCACACTAAACAGAAAACGTTCCACAAGATCGCTAAAAAATTGCGCTGTTTTTTATAACGCAATGACCGCCAAAGTTGTCAAGGAGATCGCTAATCGCCTATGCGATTGCCCAGATTGGCAGTCACCAGCGACACTAAAAATGACACACAAACGATCCCAATATTATGCGACGCCATCAGGATCGTCAGCGGAAACGTATAGTGGCAGCATTAACGTCGCAGACTCCCCACAGCCTCTTTATTAATATTAAAAGAGTGTGGAGCCCCTTATGCGAGAACAGCCGCAGGACAGCGCAATCTGTCACTCAGAAGTGCCCCAGACGGCGCCCGCGCTGTGGAGGTGAAGGGGTTAAGCTTCTGCCCGGCGGGCTAGAAGCGACTCACCAAGCTGGACACGTATTCTAGCCGGGAGGGGAGGAGAACGATCCGGGGAGCTTTCAACCTACAGCGCTTTATCAGCAATAGCCACGCTGTGGAGGTGAAGGGGTTAAGCTTCCGCCCGGCGGGCTCGCTTGTCAGCAATGGCCGCCGCGCTCTGCCTCCGTGTGCTCCATGTAGAGGAGCCGGAAATGGAGGCTGCAGTAAAGCGCGCGCTCAGAAGCGGCGCGAAATTCAAAAAAAAAAATAAAAAGAGCGCGTACTCCCCTCCTTTCCCTCGTCCTGCAGGCATCCTCCTGCGGACATAGAAAAACTAGTCACCGGCATATATATGTACAGCGGCTGCCGCAGCAGTCGCTAAAACACTCACACACATTTTACCAAAATGTGGAGTACTCACCAGCCGAAACGCCACAGGGACCCCCAGGGGTTTCTGGCGCTATGCCCATGCTTCCCCCCAGGGCGGGAAGCGCAGTGACCCCAGTGTGTGGTTTGCGCCCCCGCCAGGGAAACTCTCCTCATCCCCCAGGGCCGGCAAGATTCTGCAGGGACCATTATGTAGTTACAGATCCGCCAAGGGAGAGACTGGTGAAATACATTGATAAACATGTAATAGCACAGTCACCGCAGTGTTGAAGCATACTGATATACATGTAATAGCGCTGCCATCAGACGCTAAAGCACTCACACATTAATAATAAAATTTTGTGTGGAGTACTCACCAGCCAAAGCGCCACAGGGACCCTCAGGGGTTTCTGGCGCTGTGCCCATGCTTCCCCCCAGGGCGAGGGACGCAGTGACCGCACGTGTGGTTTGCGTCCCCGCCAGGGAAGCTCTCCTCATCCCCCAGGGCCGGCAAGGATTCTGCAGGGACTTTGAGTAAATACAGATCCGCCAAGGGAGAGGTTGGGGTACAGCAGCGCTGGTACCCCTGAGACCTCTAGACCAACTAGTGATCCAAGTCTCCTGTCCGAATATAAAATAATAAAATCTTCTGAGGAGCTGCATTAGCAGCGACCATCCTCTGGACCTCAAATCTTAGACTGGAGCTGAGTAGGAGGAGCCCGAGCTGGAGGGGCCAGCCAGTCAGCACTCTTTTGATCTGAGGTGACATCCTGATCTGGGGCTCCGCCTACCCATCAGTAATGAATACTGTGGCTCTCTTCCTTCCATCTGCAGCTGAAAAATATATTAATTGAGGAGGAAGAAATGATGATTGCTATCCACAGAAGGACATTGAAAAGTAACTCAGAACAGATTTATCTTAATTTAAATTCAGCTTTTTTAATTAGAAACATATTAATGGCTGCACAAATATTGTCACCATTTGGTCTTTGTCCAAAATGGAGCCCATAATCTTTACCTTACCTAAGACGCTCATACTAAGATAGATTTTATAGGAATCCATTCCCATGTTCTGGAAGCTTGGGAGAAGACCAGGAGTACACCTGACCATAAACGATAGATAGCTGTTGTTCTAAAGATTTTTTTTCCCAAAAGCTTTCTCTCCGGACTCCCACCACACATGAAACTTCAAGTTGACCGAACATTCATGTGTTTTCAGTGGAGAGAGGAGAGAAAGACGATACCAGACAGCTTTGGAAACGTATCTTTCGGAGAGTGAAAGGGTCAGCATTTAAACTCAAATCTCACCGCCATTATTCCGCCATCATCTGTAAGGGGAGAGTAGGGATGGTCGGCTGATCCTACCGATATTGTTTGGTTCAGATGATTTTGATTTAATGTGTATGGAGGCTTTACCTGAAGAAACTCAAACAAACCTTGGTAGACCCTAAAATGGAAAAGTGCCCCACTTGGATTTTGACCACCCAGAGCTCATATGCTTTATACATGTCAGATTGGGTTCATCTCATTTTCAGAATTCTGTTTATAAAGGAAACTAAAAAATGAGTGAAATGCATCCTATAGACTTATAGGCGCAGCAAGGTTCTGTTATGGTGTCAAAAGCATACAAGGGTACAGTGGGGGCCTCGCGCACTTGAATGGTAGCCTTAATATTGTTCTATGCAGAGGTGCAGGTAGGAGCTAAGTGTTCAACAGATGGGGCACGAGTCACATCAGACTAAGCCCCAATCCTAAGTAACCAAGCTAACAAATACTGAGGCGCTACCTAATCATAGTGGGTGTAATGGCAACGGAAGCAGATAATCATACTGTTACTGAGTAAATTCCCTATACAGTGATTATATAGTGGTAGACACCAGACGTGAAGAACACACATATGATTACAGTACACTTTTGTACAGTGACTTACAGGTGACATTCTTTCTGATGGTGTCCTTAACTTTTTCCATCTGGTTCAGACCTCCCTCATGACATATTTTCCAGCTACGACCCATCTGCAGTCTTCACAGCAAAGACATATTTCACTTCTCATATGTCCAGCACTGTCTCCATCTATTCCCAACCTACACAACCTCCTCATCCTATGGTTATCTTAAGGCTGAGCCTGCTGCTGCCATGCTTGCCCCTTCATAGCAATAACTCCCCATAAATTATTAATCCCTTTTGTGAGCACCCTAAAAAATAATGCCTCCAGTGCCACCTTGAGTGTCCTCTTAATAATTAATAATGTTCCAAGTTCCCCTAGAAAGTAATAATGCCCACTCAGTGAACCACAAAAAATAATATTCCCTAAGCTCCCCTTTCCAATAATTCCCGAGTGTCTTTCCGAAAGTAATACTGCTCTGAGTTCCCCACATACAATAAGAGCCTCTGATCCCCCTTTATAGTATTAATAGCCCCTGATCCCCTCATAAACTTAGTAATAATATTATCATCTTAGGAGAGCCCAGGCACTGTAGCCTCAAAGCGCCAGGACACACCCTCCTGCCGCCAGCCTCCTGAGGCAGCGACTCTCCCTCCTGTGACCTCGCTCCACCTCCGCCGCTGACTCCCGGAGCTACCGTAAAATGGGACTATAAGATGCAACACCATTTTGATTTTTTTTTTCCTATTTTCCCTCCCAAAATTTGGGGTGTGTTTTATGGTCCAATGGTCTTATAGTCTGCAAAATACGGTACTTAGTAATAATAGCACCTGATCCCACCACATATACAGTTGAAACCAGAAGTTTACAGACACTATATAAAAAGACACATCTGCATGTTTCAATATCTGACATGAAATTAGAATAACCCTTTCCCGTTACCATAATCATTAATATTTTCCAAATGCCAGAATAATGAGAGAGAGGATGCTTTAAGGCATTTTTATTACTTGCTGCAAATTCAAAGGTTTACATACATTTCATTAGTATTTGGTACCATTGCCCTTAAACTGAATGACTTGAGTTAAACGTTTGGGATATGCTTCCACAAGTTTCTCACAATAGTTGGTCAGAATTTGGGCTTATTCCTACTGACAAAACTGGTGTAACTGATCCAGTTTTGTAGGTCGCCTTGCTCGCAGCGGCCTTTCAGTTTGCACATAAATTTTCAATAGGATTGAGATCAGGGCTTTGTGATGGCCACTCCAAAACATTGACTTTGTTATCCTTAAGCCACTTTGTCACCATTTTGGCAGTATGCTGTGGGCCATTGTCCATTTGGGAGACCCATTTCTGTCCAAGCTTTAGCTTCATGGCTGATGTCACCAGATGTTGCTTCATTATTGCCACATAATCTTCTTTTCTCATGATGACATTTATTTTGTGAAGTGCACCAGTCCCTCCTGCAGCAAAACAACCCCACAACATGATGCTGCCACCACCGTGTTTCACAGTTGGGATGGTTTTTAGGCTTCCAAGCTTCCTTTTTCCTCCAAATGTAGCAATGGTCATTATGCCCAAAAAGTTCAATTTTAGTTTCATCGGACCACAGAACATGTCTCCAAAAATTAAGGTCTTTGTTCCTGTCTGCATTTGCAAACTTTAATCTGGATTTTTTATGTTTCTTTTGCAGTAATGGCTTCTTCCTGGCAGAGTGACCTTTAGCCCATGTTGATACAGAACTCGCTTCACTGTGGATATTGACGCAATCTTATCAGCTTCCACCATCATCTTCACAAAGTCTTTTGCTTTTGTCCTTGGGTTGATATGTATGTCGGACCAAAGCACGTTCATCTCTGGGACACAGAACCCGTCTCCTTCCTGAGCAGTTTAATGGCTGGACATTCCCATCTTGTTTGTACTTGCATACAATTGTTTGTACAGATGAATGAGGTAATTTCAGGTATCTTGACATTGTACCCAAGAATGTTCCAGACTTGTGCAAGTCCACAATTCTCTTCCTGATATCTTGGCTGATTTCTTTAGACTTTCCCATGATGCTACACAAAGAAGCAGTGTGTTTCAGGTGTGCATTAAAATAAATCCACAGGTGTGTCTCTAATTAACTCAGATGCTGCCAAAAAAACTATCAGAATCTTCCAAACAAATGACATCATCATATGGGCAGTTAAAAGTTCTTTAAAGACATAGTAATATTAGTGTATGTAAACTTTTGACTTTGAGGTAATAAAAATGCCTTAAAACATTCTCTCTCTCATTATTCTGGCATTTGGCAAATATATATTAGTATATATAATATATATATATATATATATATATTATATATATATATATATATATATATATATATATGGGATGGGGAATCGAGGGACATTGTTACCATATAATGCCTCATTATTCCCCCTTATACAGTATACCAATAATACCCATTGAGATCCCTCACAAACAAAGTTGTAGTGCAGCAGAAATTAAAATAAAAAAACATATATAACAAACAGCATTTTGGTTGATAAACAGCATAAAGCAATGGTCAATGGCGCCAGTGGGACAATATGTGTGTGTTCTCTAGGTGTAAGGGCAGGTGCGTAGCTCTAACAATAAGTGTGTGTTCTCTAGTTGTAAGTGCAAATAATTCCCATAGTCCTTTAGTGACAGCGGCCTGGGTCACTTCAGTTTACATATTGCACATGATCAATTATGGAGCAAGCCATAAAAGATAAGAAGTGAAAAAGACATAAATTAAAATAATTTTTATTTCATAATATTAAAACAATAAGGGATAGAGGTAAAAAAGACAGGACTCAGATGGACCTACAAAAAAGGGAGGGAAGATAACAAAACCAGCAAGATATTCAATGTGATATGCAATAATTCACAGGCAAATATAGTGACCAAAATAAAGAGCACAGTTGCATTGGAATTCACAAAAAGTTAAATCTATGAATAAACATGAATAAATATAAAGTGCATGGAGATTATTAATCTTACCAACCCAAGAGGAGAAAAAAAGAGGGAAATGATACTCCCTAAAAGTGCCGAGACTAAGGTGCAAAAAGTAGTGAAGGCATATATTAGGCTATTAAGGTCCCAAATAGTAGCAAAAATAATGCTAAATAGTGGCAGGAGCAAGATATATTGCTAAATTGTCCACAGAATGCAGGAGCACTATATACACATTTGGCTAATTAGGTTCCAAAATGGTAGAAAAAATAATGCTAAATAGTGGCAGAAGCAAACTATATTGCTAAACTGTCCACAGAGTGCAGGAGCACTATATGCACAGGAAAGGTAAAACAATGACCTAAGCCTAGATAATTTGCATAGCGCATAAAGGTCACAGAAAAGAGCCTATTGATGATAATTACCTTAGTGTGGCAGGGTAAGAAGAGAAAGGCAATGCACATGAATAAATGCTGGAAAGGTTCCCCTCTGCCCGCTCAACGAGCGCCGTTTCGCAATGTTGCTTCTTTTGGGGGCGTGTGTAAGGACAAGTGCGTAGCTCTAACAATATCTGTGTTCTCTAGGTGTAAGGGCAAGTGCGTCACTCTAACAATATGTGTGTGTTGTCTAGGTGTAATGGCAGGTGCATAGCTCTAAAAATATGTGTGTTTTCTAGGTGTAAGGGCAGGTGCGTAGCTCTAACAAGATGTGTGTGTTCTCTAGGCGTAATGGCAGGTGCGTAGCTCTAACAATATGTGTGTGAGTTCTCTAGGTGTAAGGGCAGGTGTGTAGCTCTAACAATATGTGTGTGTTTTCTAGGCATAATGGCAGGTGCGTAGCTCTAACAATATGTGTGTGTTTTCAAGGTGTAAGGGAAAGTATGTAGGTCTAACAATATGTGTGTGTTCTCTAGGTGTAAGGGCAGGTGTGTAGCTCTAACAATATGTGTGTGTTCTCTAGGTATAAAGTAAAGTATGTAGCTGTAACAATATGTGTGTGTTCTCTAGGTGTAATGGCAGGTGTGTAGCTCTAACAATATGTATGTGTTTTCTATGTGTAATGGCAGGTGCGTAGCTCTAACAATATGTGTTTTCTAGGTGTAAGGGCAGGTGCGTAGCTCTAACAATATGTGTGTGTTCTCTAGGTGTAAGGGCAGGTGTGTAGCTCTAAAAATATGTGATTTCTAGGTGTAAGGGCAGGTGCGTAGCTCTAACAATGTGTTTTCTAGGTGTAAGGGCAGGTGCGTAGCTCTAACAATATGTGTGTGTTTTCTAGGTGTAAGGGAAAGTATGTAGGTCTAACAATATGTGTGTGTTCTCTAGGTGTAAGGGCAGGTGCGTAGCTCTAACAATATGTGTGTGTTCTCTAGGTGTAAGGGCAGGTGTGTAGCTCTAAAAATATGTGATTTCTAGGTGTAAGGGCAGGTGCGTAGCTCTAACAATGTGTTTTCTAGGTGTAAGGGCAGGTGCGTAGCTCTAACAATATGTGTGTGTTTTCTAGGTGTAAGGGAAAGTATGTAGGTCTAACAATATGTGTGTGTTCTCTAGGTGTAAGGGCAGGTGTGTAGCTCTAACAATGTGTGTTTTCTAGGTGTAAGGGCAGGTGCGTAGCTCTAACAATGTGTGTGTTCTCTTGGTGTAAGGGAAAGTATGTAGGTCTAACAATATGTGTGTGTTCTCTAGTTTAAAGGACAAGTGAGTAGCTCTAACAATATGTGTGTGTTCTCTAGTTTTAAGGACAAGTGAGTAGCTTTAACAATATGTGTGTGTTCTCTAGGTGTAAAGGCAACTGCGTAGCTCTAACAATATGTGTGTGTTCTCTAGGTGTAAGGGAAAGCATGTAGCTGTAACAATATGTGTGTGTTCTCTAGGTGTAAGGGCAGGTGCGTAGCTCTAACAATATGTGTGTGTTCTCTAGGTGTAAGGAAAGTATGTAGCTGTAACAATATGTGTGTGTTCTCTAGTGTAAGGGCAGGTGTGTAGCTCTAACATTATGTGTGTGTTCTCTAGGTGTAAGGGCAGGTGTGTAGCTCTAACATTATGTGTGTGTTCTCTAGGTGTAAGGGCAGGTGCGTAGCTCTAACAATATGTGTGTTTCTCTAGGTGTAAGGGCAGGTGCGTAGCTCTAACAATATTGTGTCGGTAGGGCGGTGTGTAGCTCAAATAGTGTTCTAGTGTAATGGCAGGTGCGTAGCTCTAACAATATGTGTGTGTTCTCTAGGTGTAAGGGCAGGTGTGTAGCTCTAACAATGTGTTTTCTAGGTGTAAGGGCAGGTGCGTAGCTCTAACAATATGTGTGTGTCTCTAGGTGTAAGGGCAGTGTGTAGCTTAACAAATGTGTTTTCTAGGTGTAATGGCAGGTGCGTAGCTCTAACAATATGTGTGTGTCTCTAGGTGTAAGGGAAAGTATGTAGCTGTAACAATATGTGTGTTTCTCTAGGTGTAAGGCAGGTGCGTAGCTCTAACAATATGTGTGTGTTCTCTAGGTGTAAGGGAAAGTATGTAGCTGTAACAATATGTGTGTGTTCTCTAGGTGTAAGGCAGGTGTGTAGCTCTAAACATTATGTGTGTTCTCTAGGTGTAAGGGCAGGTGTGTAACTCTAAAAATATGTGTGTGTTCTCTAGGTGTAAGGGCAGGTGTGTAACTCTAAAAATATGTGTGTGTCTCTAGGTGTAAGGGCAG